>CM067077.1:34949749-35549749 GCA_033980235.1 Diadema setosum | reverse complement strand
TAATCAACATGATCAAAGCGTGTGATGAGGAAAAATGAAGCGTGTTTAAAGTGTGAAATAAGAGTTAGAATCATTTAAGTGAAAAAAACCTTTTTGTTGCATTTTTCAAGGTCACATTCACTCTCATCTCATTATCATTATCACAATTTTGATTTATAGGAAGTACCAGGTATGTCGTTCTTGTTTCGGTGTTTCTACCTCGTAAACTGTTTCTAAAAATCGATAAGCAATGCAAGTAGTGACAGAAATTAATATTTCTTCACAATAACGTTACAGAATTAATGTTGTTTTCAATAGAGAATGATATTTGATTGGGTAGCTTTGAAAGGGTAAAGTTATATGCTTTTATAGAGTGAAGGCGAAAGGTCGCTGTGACATATATTATAGTACATAATATGTCACCTATTTTGCGATATACCAGAGAAGTTGCTGGTCTCACCTACCGATTTAATGACGTAAATCCATTCGGAAAATTTGCTGTCTCTCACAAGGACCGTATTCTTCCTGCATAGGAGTAAAATCAGACAAAACAGTGGCAAAATACTATGCTTCAGAGAGCGACATTTTGAGGATCTCTTGAAGATACGTTTGTCATACCGATTAAACGAGAAGGTACCTAAACTCGTATAACAGGCCAGATAATCATTGTTAGCAGCATTTGACTAGATTTGGGTCTAATCATGGAGCTACTATAGTAGCTCCATTTGATCTAACGTTGCAACATTAAAACTATAGAGTCCCTTGCTATGGAATGAAATACCACTTAGGATAAATTAATTCAAGAAAGTCGTATCTATGTGATTCATATAACTTGCAATGACCTTGCCAAGCAATGTGTCATCTTATAATGTATGTGTGTGTTTGTGAGTGTGTGTGTGTGTGTGTGTGTGTGTGCGTATGTGTGTGTGTGTGTGTGTGTGTGTGTGTGTGTAAATCGGAATTATTTTATCATCAGGGCCCAACTTTATATAAGGCAATTAGTCTTCCTGTTGAGCCCTTACACTTTTTTAATTATCTCTTTGCATTTTTATTCTTTGTTGTTGTTGTTGTTCTCTGCCCTCTATTCATCTATAGTAAGTTGTAGTCAGGAGTAAAGTTGTATGGTTGTCAATGTGCCAATGTGCTTTTGTTTCGTAAAGCCTTCATTGTGTTATGTTTTTATGAAAATGTTAATAAAAAACCTGAACTTGAAAACAGCCGCGCGAAGAACTGATTCAAACATATCCAAAGTTAGTCACTTTGATCAAGGAGGTATATGTCACTTCGTTGATTTGAAAAGTATTCCTATGATATTGGAACAAAGGTCAACGTACATTTTGAGAGGTGAACAGATAAGGGTACCTGCCTGATAAATGCAGGACAGTAAGGTTGTGATAATGTTAATCGCTATACAGTCATATCAACACACGTAATGTAATGTAGTTGACTTCATTGAACCGAGTCGAGTTCACTTAAATCTCTTACATTATTATCGGTGTCACTCTCCCTTACACTGAAGGCTAATCATCAAACATTTACTGTTATAATTATAAAAAAGAAGAAGACAAACAGAAACTATATATATATATATATATATATATATATATATATATATGTATATATATGATCCTCGCCTGAAGAAGTTGAAGACGCATTTCTTCGGATTTTTCTCGATGTTTTTCAGAGGCCACTCCTTCAAGAAATTCACACTCCTGCCGAAGAGAAGAAGCAGTAAACTGTATTAGCAAGAGAACATCGCAACGTCGCGTCTCACAAAAACAAGTTGATGAATGTGGATGATTGGCACTGATTATAAAAAGAAGCAGACTAATCATAAAATGACTTGGTAATATGTCTACATTTGAAACCATGTCGTGAAATGAAAACATGTTGACGACCAAGTATAGATAACAAAAATAATATATGCAAGGTGATTCAGAGTGCACGAATTGATCTTATTCGTTTGTTCGTGCATTCATTTGTTGTTTATCAATCTTTTAATTTATTTATTGATATCGAGCCCTGTAAGAGGGGTTCATCAATGTGTTTGGATTCATACTCGTTTTTTGAGAAATTGCTGTAATATCACAAGTGTTCCATAGAATTGACATGAATAAAAATGCGGATCTTATATGTACTCACCAGGCCTTGCTCACAAAGCTCATAATATTTTTAATTTCAATGGAAGTCTGTAACTTCTACATTCGATACATTATTCAAATCCTTTTGAAGATGTGACGTAGACAGTCATAAATGTACTACCGATTTCAAAAATATACTATTAGGGTAGAAGAACGATTAAATTTTGATATAGCAGATCAACTTTTTAAGAAGCTGCTGACTCACTCCGAAAGGAAAAAAATTGGTACTTCAAGCACGAAAGTCACCAGTCTGAAGTATAGCTTGATTGCATTATCGTTCAACGCGATGGGGTATATTTGAAAAAAAAAAGTTTTATTTGAAAATTTACCTCATAAACTCCAATGTCCCAGGATCTTGAAGCACTTTGTAATTCCCAGACATGACGATGTAAATGAAGTCCTGCAAGGCAACCAATCACAATCCCATGAAAGATTAATAATATCTTGATCTACACTTTGGGTAAAGTCTGAATATAAGAAGATGTTTTCAGCACTGCTCGAACAGCAACTAATGAATGATGATAATAATAATAATAATAATAATAATAATAATAATAATAATAATGGTAATAACAATAATAATAACAATGATAATAATAATAATAATAATAATAATAATAATAATAATAATGATAATAATAATAATGATAATAACAATAATAATAACAATGATAATAACAATAATAATAAAATAATGCATAGTTAACAATTACTTCCAAAGCAGACCACACATTGGTCACCCTCTCTTAAATCTTTGAATTAGCCAGTTTAGTTTATACTAACAGAAATATGACGCAATGAAGTTATGAATTTTATGTGTACAATATCCAAAGAAAACAAAATAAAGAAACTTTTTTTTGGAGGAACCTAAAGCGTTGACTTTAGTATTTTTTTTTTGTCAAACTTCTTACCTCGGCCGAGATGACATACATTTCCACAGCCTCCCTCGAGGAAACACTTGAGGTCCGCTTGCTGTGATTCAAGATAGCCAGTTCCTTATTGGCGTAGAGGAGTGTGAGGAGTGAGGCCAGAGTGGGGGGGGGGGGGGGAGGATGACAGGGAGAGATGTGCAAGATATCAAACATATAAAGGTGTATAAGTTTATTCAAATTAAGAAATTCTTCCGTCGAGATGTTTTCATTGCAACTGATTGACAAATTGCCCAACATTGACGTAAATAAGCACTGAATTGATCAGTGTTTTAGTAGTAGCCGTGATAAAAAATCATGGGCGTATCCTGCTCGAGTATGTACGCCCATTGTATTGTATTGTATTGTATTTATTCAGACAAATCAAAAACAACATGTCTAGGGGTGCAAAAAAAGGTACGAATACCCATGCATGTCTGCACCCCTGGAGTACATCATCACAAAATTAAACAAATTAAAAATTATGATTGGTACATTGAAATACAAAAATCTAAATACATATAGGTACAAATATAATACAGTTATTGTAAAATGACAATGAAATCAAACTCTGGCCTTCGGAACAGCAATATATTGCACAGAAAATGGGTAACCAGGATAAGATGTAAATAAGTGATATCGCAAGAAAGGAATAATCGTCTAAGACAACAAACCATATTGCAGGGTATACTAGCGGAATATTAAAACATGGACGAATACATTTAAAAAAAAAAAAAAAGTCTATATCATAGTATATGCACATTAATATTGCATCGGACAGAGTAAGATTAAAATTCATCAAAAGAGACTTATATGATATACATGATACATTGTAGAATGAATTCACATACATAAAAACTGTCTTAATAAATATTTAAAGCGAGAAAGAGATGTACTGGCTACAATGTTACTTGGCAATGAATTCCATTCTTGTGAAGTCTTGAGATAAAAAGAACATTTAAAATAATCAGTTCTTGCAAACGGGATATATACTTTCTTATTATGATCATTTCTACCAAATCTGTTCTCTCGTGTAATTCTTTGTTGTCCAGTGTTCACTATATCATTTATCATTTTGTAAAACATTATAAGTCTGAAATACTTACGTCTTGTAATTAATTTCGAGAAATGTATCTTTTGCAACAACGTATCATAACCTGTTTCCCAGTCACGAAACAATAATCTAACAAACCTCTTCTGAACACGCTCAAGTACGTTAATGTGAGATAATCTGTATGGATCCCATGCAGCAGCACAGTATTCTAAACATGGACGTATAAGAGAATTATATAAACTGATTAAAACATGTGAGGGACAATGTAAAAAATTTCTTTTTATGACACCAATAATTTTACTACATTTAACATACGTTTCATTACAATGATCGTTCCAGTTGAGTGTTTCATTGATAATTATTCCTAGATATTTTTCTGAATGAGTTATACTTAATTTCTTTTCACATAAAACATAATCATAATCATATTTTGTTCTTTTCCGTGACATTTTCATAATCTTACATTTATTAACATTAAAGTCAAGATGCCATGTCTTAGACCATTTACCCAAAGCATCAAGATCTCCTTGTAAATCGTCACAGTCTTCAAGTGAATTAATACACCTATACAAAATGCAATCGTCTGCATAAAGACGAATATTAGAAGATATATCATTAGTAATATCATTTATGAAACATAAAAACAAAATCGGACCAAGGATGGTTCCCTGCGGGACACCAGACTTAACATCAACCCAGTCGGCACATTCCCCGTTGAGCACAACCCTCTGCTCTCTATGTTCTAAAAAATTCATGATCCATTTCAAATTGGAGTTTACTACACCGTACCTTTGTAATTTAATTTCTAAAAGACTGTGCGGAACACTATCAAACGCCTTGGCGAAATCTAAAAAGACGATATCCACTTGGGAGCCTGAGTCCATCGCACTTGACCAATCGTGAATAGCTTCGATCAATTGTGTCTCACATGAGCGCTTTTCACGGAAACCGTGCTGACCGTCACACAACAGGTGATTAACAAGTCGACGACATACAATCTTTTCAAGTAACTTGCACACAATAGAAGTCATAGAAATTGGACGATAATTATTTGGGTCGTTTTTCTCACCTTTCTTAAATATAGGGCAAATGTTAGCTCTTCGCCAGTCAACGGGCAGCTTTCCCGAGGACAAAGATTCATTGAATAATTGACATAAGGAACTGGCTAGTTGTTCAGACCCTTCTTTCAGTATTTTTGCTGGCAAGCCGTCTGGTCCTTGGGATTTACTGACATCAATATTCTGTAATAATTTACGAACTTCAGCGACATCACAATATTTTCCATGACTGGAACACTAGAAAACAAATCGGTCAGTCGGGGATGAGTAAACTGGGAATCATTGAATGTAAATTGAAACTGTGTATTTAAAAAATGTGCAATCATTTTGTCATCTGTTACGTGAGTTCCATTTACTACCAATGATGATATCGTCTTTTGTTCAATCTTCTTTGATTTAACAAACTTCCAAAATCTTTTCGGATTTTGCTTTATATCCTCACATAAGGTATTACACAAATAATTCTTATATTTTTGTTTCAACAATTTCTTAGCTTCCCGTCTAATTTGTGAAAATTTTTCACGGTCATTCTTAGTGTTCGTTGTTTTAGCAATATCATATAACTTCTTACGTTTTTTAAGTATTTTCTTCACTTCTTTATCAATCCATGGTACGTAAGAACCAATAGTTACATTGCGTTTAGGTATGTTTTTCTCAACTGCATCTAGTAGGCTACTCTTCCATATTTTCCAATCGGACTCAATGTCATTACATGATTCACCGTGCATTTGCGATTGTAACAGATCATTTCTATAAGAATCAAAGTTAGCTCTTGAGTTAAGATAAATCATCCTATGATTCTGATTCATTATCTGTGTGTTACAAAGAATCTTAAAAACAATAGCATCATGATCACTTATACCTGAAATAATTTTCACATCACTTATCATAGTTGGATCAGTTGAAAATAACAAATCTAGTGTATTACTAGATGTTATTGTAATTCTGGTTGGTTCCGAGATGTGTTGATAAAAAGAATTCATTTCTATTATATGTAACATTTGATCAGTCAACTGAGAATTGTCCAAATCAGTAACAAACCCGTCTGACCACTTTAACTGTGGGAGATTAAAATCTCCTGTCAGAATAATTTGCTTATTTCTCTTACCATTTTCGGTTATATGTGACAGAGATTTTTCTAATTCATACATATTGATCATACAACTATTTGGTGGTCTGTAGAATACACCTAAAAACAACGATTTCTTATTTAGAGAAGACATTTTTTTTTTTTTTTTATCACGGCTACTACTAAAACACTGATCAATTCAGTGCTTATTTACGTCGATGTTGGGCAATTTGTCAATCAGTTGCAGTGTATAAGTTTGTAGATGGAAAGAAAGCTGAATGCTAATAATCATGGTCTCATTAACTGACTCTTGATCACTATTCTCATAATTATGTGGCAGAGGGTTGAATCCAATTTTCTTTCTTGCATTATTAGACGTCATAGAAGAAGAGGTTTTTTTTTAATCATTTGGAGTTTTTTTTTAATGCAGGATATCATTTTATCATTGCAAAATATTTTAAGTAAGGAATATTACGTTTCCGTTCGAAAAATGGAAGAAAGACAGAGAAAGACTTTGACTTGACTTTGTTGATGCAGTATCAAAGAGGAAGACCAAGACACAATGAGGCGGATATACCGAGAATAATAAATCCCACACCCAATTCAGCAGTACTTACCCCAAAACTATCACCCCTCAGGAGAATGGCTAGAATCTTTGGCTTGATGTCACCTGGGACTGAAACACTCACCAAGGCTGTCAGGGAGAAGGATGGTAATCAGAGAATATTTCATAAAACAATTCATATTACTCACAGTCGACCTTTTAGTTGAATTCTAAGTGACCAAAATGTATCCTTCGATTTACGTGGATTTCGACTTACAAAAAGAGTTAATATATTATGTGTGTATCCATCTGGGATCGATCTTTCTTCGAATTAGCCATTATTTTTTTCGACTTGTGCGAGGCTGCTTTGAATGAGGTTGACTGTAATCATGGTAAGTGCGACGGTACTTTCATCCATGGGAAGAAAAGGTAAATTATCGTTCGTGTCGCTGATCTCTGACCACTCATTATTTAGCGACACCAGGGCAGCTCGATACAAAATTTTGTAACTATATATGAAAGAGAGAAAGAGTTGCATCTGCTGCTTCATATGTAAAGAAAATAGAGACATTTGTGAGTGTCACGCGTTACTATGGTTACACTGACCTACCTGACCCAGAAAGAATGAAGTAGAAAGCATCTGGGGCGTGACCCTCTCGAACGATAACACGATTGGGTCCGTACGATTCGTACCAGCCGACACGAGCGATGCTGCTTTGCATAGCGGCCGGGTATTCTCCGAGGGAGGAGAGATCTCGAAGAGCCATCTCAACCTGATAATAATTGTAATTATAATAATAATTGTGAATTTATACTGCGCAGTTTCTATGAAGCATATTCAAAATGCGCATAACAATAAGATATAGTTCAAAGAAGAAAAAAACAACAACACCCAAATATAGAATAAGAAAATAATGCAATCTGATAACATAACACTGATAATATTCAATGACATTATAATCAGCACCGTTGACGGTGTTATTCTTTTGATTACGATATATTGCATGTATCGCTTCAATATTCCTATGATACCATTATGACTACATATTTGCCAAAATAATTCACACATTATTACTATGCCTACTAACATTGTAACTATACATCGGGTATAGTATAACTAGTCGTAAAAATGTTGCGACTCAAGTTTAGTACAACTAGAATTGTGTTTACAATGTGTTTACAGTTGATGAGCTAAATTTGCACGCTATGTGACCATTTTGGAATATTTTTTTTTTTTTGTGTGTGTGTGTTTCTTGTTCATAATTCGGCATAGGGAACTTTGCAGCGGCTTTGCTGTGACAACTTCGGAATGTAACATGATTGTAATATCGTTACTTACGTGTTTATTATCTTGTTCTGTTCGAGATGATGCCGATTTCTGAAGAATCCGTTTCGTCTCAGTCGTTAGTCGCCACTTAAAGGTTGATAAAAGGGAGAAGCGTTATTCGAGTTTTTAGTCTATATATGATGTGCCTATTCATTTCCTTGCAAACACCATCAGTGTCATGAATTACTTCCTAAATCAGTATGATCAGTAAAAGTAGTTTAAGTAACGCGTTAGAAGTCAGGGAGAGTGTCGTCATCGGGCTTCCATTTGTTTTTCCCTGTGTATACTCTTCCTTCCGCGGAAGCAGAATAAAAGAGAATCATTATAAATGAGCGTGTTGTCTAGTGGATGAAAATATCATGAAGTTTTATCCTTAATGAGCCACCAACAAGTTACATTCGAAGTTTATCAAACGTATGATTGAAGTTATGCATAACTACTGAAGATATAGATTATTTTGATTCGTGATTAAGAACATTTTACGCTGTCGCACTTGGAAGCTACACACGACACAATATAACACGAGCTACATTCCCCTTTTACATCGGGTTTTCCCCATTTCGAATCTTGAGAAATGATTTGAATTGTAAATTTCTTAACGATTGTCGCCAATCGTCTCGTACAAATTTACCTTTTTCTTCGCCTTGTACTCTGTGACGTCAAACATAAGGTCATCTCGCTGGCGGTCTGACACCAGGTGAGCGACGCTCAGCTCAAATTGTCTAGTTAATGGAGATTGATTTAGAAAAGACAACACCATCATTCACACTGCATCGAAAGGAACTATAACGAGTAGATTCATTCATCAGATATAGCGTTAAGACATCTAATAATGTTCTCAAATTTGATGTTAGAAAAGGATTACTGTGGACTCCCGTTTTAACGAAGTCCTCGGGAGGGGCAGTTTTCTTTCGTTATATCAAAATTTCGTTATAACCGAACAAATAATCAATAAACAACAAAGAGTGGATAATTTTCCGGCCTGAATTTTCGTCTTAACTGGACAAATCTGCTGGAATTTCGTTATAACTGTGTTCGTTGTAACGGGACTGCACTGTACAGATTTTAAGAAATGTCACTGAATCATTTGCGATATTACGATTGAAATGTGAGCAATCAAACGTAGGTATATTTTATTTTAAAAATGAAACAAAACGAGATTAACAACTTTATAAATACTAAGTAGGCCTACATTGACCCGGCAATGTTCCAAATTTCACTCACATTCTAACTCGGGTTTTTTTTTTCTTCAGTTTGTATTCACATACAACCAATCAAAATGAAGCCGATGATTCTCGGAGCTGTATCACACGTGTGACTGACGATCGGTGCTTACCCAGTGTCCACATAGTGAATGGCGCAGATTCGTCGTACGACGATCGCTAGTCGGGCTACGATGCGAAACAATCTTGACAGCTGCTGCTGCATTGTGGGGAATTTATGACGATAAAATCACAAAGAGAGGTCTATCGAAAATTGGCCATTTTATATTTGTTCGAAAGACACAAAACAAAACACCTGATTATCTTCACTCCTCTGATGCATCGATGTCATACGACTTGTTTGTTTGTTTGTTGTTGTTTTGGGTTTTTTTTTAATCCAACATTCAGTAATATTCTAATCTCTTTCAGGTAATTTGAAGAGTTATACCGTTATCACAGTACATCTGAAATTGCCTGTAACTGTTGTGAACAGAAGAATAATTGAGATAAATGCACGAGAAATATAACTGAGGTATATATAACTATATATATATATATATATATATATATATATATATATATATACATATATATATATTAAAAAAAAAAGTGCTGACAACTGCTTATCTAACGAGCCAAAGGAGTAAAATGGAGTCAAAAGGGGCCTAAGCTTTTGATCTTAGCAGAATCTCCATCAGAGGCAAAATGACAAACAGCAGGGTAAGCAACAACATACGTCGATACATGGCTGTGACGAAGATTCTGCTAGGATCGAAAGCTCAGGCTCCTTCTGGTAGTTAGTATTAAGAGATTTTAAGCGATGAGCTACTGTAGATGTTGCCAAATATTTGTACCTTTCTCTTTTCCCGTCTTTTTCTCTGTCTCTGTTTTTTAAACATCGTGGCTGCGCTGACTGCTGCGAACACGTTCTGATACTCTGTGACTCCATGATGTTCGTCATCTCGACTCGAGATCGATGATTCCGACTTCCGCTTTGATTTGGTCCTGTGCTGAACCGCATCGCTCATCGTTGACGGTTTAGAACTTGACAGTCTATTCCTAATTGCCGATTTCGCTACATTTCGCCATTTTGAAACGCCACTGGCAACTACCGGGACATCACCTCCACTCTTCAATGCGTCATCTAGGGAGGGTTTGATAAAGGCTTCTTCAATTGAGGTGGACGATAAAGTGGTGTTATTGATTACGCTGGATGAAGCATCCTTTTGTTCGTCTACCTCATAGTTTTTAGCGTCCAATTTTTGCAGCTCAGAATCCAGTGCTGAAAACATCAAAACCAGCTGCTTACGATCTCCTCCTGGTTTAGCTTCTTCTCTTGTCCGAGGAACGTGCAGACGATGTGGAGTAGCAGTTTGTTTCGGTTGCCGCCTACTGATCGTTGCAGTCGTAGAAGAATTCGAGACAACCTTTGACAAATATCCCGAGTATTTTCCTTTTGACATTTTGCTGTGATCAGGAGGTATATCAATGGCCATCTTAGACTCTTTAACAACGCTTAGAGATGGGAAGGATTTTTGGTTAGATGATATGGTGTGACTTCGAATAGCACCTCGAAGTCGTGTTTGCTTCCGTTTTCTGTCGTCTTTCCCGTCTAGGATTTCAAGTGTTGAGCGAATGTTCTGCAGACGATATTCGGGATCGAGTCGTGTTGCCATAGTGATCAAAAGATGATGTATCTCCTCAGTAGGCCTATCGTGTGTGATACAATCTGATTTACGGCAACACCTATTTTTCTTTATCAATCAGCATTAAGTCTACCAGTTCATGAAACAAACTTCACTGAAACACAGAACAAGGCACTTTGATGAGGTCTTCCGTAAAGCTCATAAAGATAGATTCAAACTCGGAAATTTGACCGACAAAAGTCCATTTGACTAGGCATTCATAACTTTCTTTTATTTCATTTAGGAAAGTAAACCGCGACAATACCCAGGCTATCACCCAGGGTTATCACACTAATCATCATTATTACAGTATGTCAAGTGCCATAATAATCAACTACGTGTGTAGTTGATTGTAATTGCTTATCCGTACATAGATCTTACAAGCTCAGATGTATGGCGATGCTTTGAACATTCTTTCTTGCTGTTGGATCCACTGTAGCACATGAATAGACCACGATCGACGCTACATCTCCCGCTAGATGTCTCTTCCCACACGAGTCACAGAGGACAAGGGGTAGCTCAATTCCTACACGAATGTCTTCATCGTTTCACGCAGCTTCACGTTTGGCTGGACACCAGCCATGGGGCTTTGATTTCTCCTCTTCAGCCTATTATACAGCAAGGAGTATTCCCGGAGTGTATGACATCTCCTACCAAAGCTTCCACGAGGGGTCAAACAAAAGAGAAAAAAATTGGTCCTGTCCAAAAACATAAAAATCCAGCAATGCGGAAAACACGTTGATCAAAGTAATACCTCTGTTTTGAAAGAATTCGTTGCCTAAATTCTACTCTTCAGTTATTTTGCTATGCATTGTCTTGGATGTCGCACTGAAACACACAGATTATCTGACTCAAAGAACAGCCTGTGATCTGAAAAAACAAATACGATACTACAGGTTTGTTTGAGTAAAGTTTTTAAATTCCGTTATACTGAACGACTGAGGATTATTTTGATAACAAACCGACAGAGTTAAACACTAATCAGATAATTTTGTGGTGCGATAGAGATTTATCGTTCTAGAGAGAACGTTTCCATGGTGACCAGGGGTTAGTAGCCTATCATACAAACCTAGCTAGACATACATCCACACAACACACAAACAAAACGTACAAACATACACACATCCCTGGTAATACATCATGCTGTATAGGAGATGTTGAAGTGACAATTATGTAGTGGACCCAGAGGGTGTCCGAAATCTGATTATTTTGAAACTGCATCACGATGGCTGGAATATTATTGCTTTATATATCTTTCCCCTCCCCCTTCTTTCTCTCTCTCTCTCTCTCTCTCTCTCTCCCTCTCTTTATCTATCTATTAATCCACCCATCCATCTATCTTTCTACCTATCTATATATCCATCTATGTATGTATGTATGTATGTATGTATGTATGTATGTATGTATGTATGTATGTATGTATGTATCTATCTATCTATCTATCTATCTATCTATCATATCGACAAAGAGAAGCTATTTTACAGAGTCAGCGATCATTAAATTCCCATCGGCAGCTTTCTAGCTTCATTCACTTCGTTACAATCTTCAACATTCTTTTAGATTTTTTTTTTCTCTTCAATTTCGAATATCACTGTTTACCATAACTATTTCCAACATCACACCTGATTACTGAAACACACGGTCACGCATTCTTCCTCACGCAGACACACAAAAACACACGAGCGGTCATTCACAATATCACCTAGGTTTTCATTATCGATGCACAATGTGAACATGTAATCCCAATCAAGCTTGAACTCCTCCTCTCTAGTGTTCCTCCATTCACTATAATACGATTTTAGGACCAGCGTTGCCAACATCCACACTTTAGAATCACTAGGTTCCAAGAAGCATTCAGAGGGTTACAGAATGTGTATCACAACTAGCAAACAAACATCAGGGAGACAAACTCTTGTCAGGATATGAAGATACAGTCAAACCTGCTTTAGAGAGCACCTGTCTATAACGACCACTCGATATCTCCCTTGGGTAGCCGCTATAAACAGGTTTGACCGTATATCCCAAATTTTCAGACATATATACAGACATGACAACTCTGCTATACAAGCCACAAGCCATTCCAGTAATGGTAAGAAGGCATAAGGCTGATTAAAGGGGTATTCTAGATGATTATTATCATTTCACATCCTGTAGTACATAAATCTAAAGTGCTGTGTATAGAGTTTTGAATTGTTTGTGGTCCTTGAGCAGACAAATTAATACTCTGATAAGACCCAAAGCATAATACACTGGACAAGGATGAGGACACAGGAGGCTAACATATTTCAGTAACTTAGCAATGTCATTCCATTACCATGCCGTTTGCTTCACAAGTTCACCCAAGTAGAATGTATTTTTCTTCTGTTCTGCTTCCTTGAGCACCTAATCATGCATTCTTATGTGAAGCTCATACATCATCATTCTCGTTCACTGCAATTTGTTATGAATTTTGAAAACATCTTTATTCCTCACCCGAATTACAATAAATTTTGGAACATTGTACATATATACCCAGTTTAACTGATTTATAGATGTTCCAGTGGGAAAAAAATAGTCTAAAAAGCATCTGGAGGTCTCATTTAATCACCAAAGACAGTCATTGGAAACCGCACAAAATATACATATAGACATATTTTACTTTCATTCTTCATTTATTTTGCAATCTTCAGTGTTTTTGTGTTTTTGTTTTTTTTCGTATACGGGTCAAAAACTCACTGAACAGCGGTATGACATAGCTTCAAACCTATTGCATGTTTGCCTGCTTGCGCCATTTATCCAAACAAAATAATGAAGGAAATTAAGTACTCGGAATACTTCATTCATATCAATGACGTCCATAAATATTACATCTGAATAAATATTCCATAAAATAGGTAGACTTCTTACGGTAAGATATGCAGCTTATCATGGCACTGGGTTTTATCATCAAAACATATCAGAGGGAATTCTTTACACCGAATCTTCTTCATTTCTATGAAATTTATGACTACTATAAATGGTCTTGTCATGCTTTCTGAAATCTATATACGGCTCTTCCATACATGGAAATGATTGTTGACAACTAATTATCCTATTTCATAATATACACAGTGTATAAACTCTGTGAGTTAAATCTGAGATCACTTCCATTTGAGATGTCCAAGAGCTCTGTAACTTGCGGCTAAAACATCTAATCTAGCAGTTAGCATTTTAGAATTAACTGGCTGTCTCAAAACATACTGAAAATTCTACAAAATATCTCAAAGTATTACTCATATCTGCATAGACTTCAAAAGTGCATGGTAAGCATCATAGCAACAAAAGAAATATTATGTTTCCCAGCACACTGCCTTACGGCTAAACTTAACATCATCCATTTGATTGTTTTGTTTTCTTTTGTGTTGCTTCCACAGTAGAATGACATTTCTTTTTAATTTCAACAAACACACACACAAAAACTTTTCAATAGTTGCACTTGAAAATATTTCTGTAGTGAATCGTTTTGTGATCTAGACGTCCTGAGACACACAGAAACATACAAAGAACAAATCCTGAATGCAGGAAGTAAAATATGTGACTGTTGTCACATGACATTGCACAGTTTCATTAACAAGTTCGCCTTGCACATTAAAATATGAACAAATTAAGTCAATATGTAGGCTGGGTGGGAGTGGATTGACAAAATCCTGACAAACCAATTCACAATGCACTTAGATCTGTGATTGTCTTTCCTCATCCTAGGGCAACATACAGACCCTAAAACCTGTCATAAATTGTTGTATTTCTAACAATACAAAACAATCCAACACATTCCTTCATTTTATTCTTTTAGCCTCTTATGTAATGTGCTCAATATATGTTTAATTTTCTTACAACTCCCATCTCCAGCAACCACAGCTGTGCTGCCTGTATCACAAACTGGTTGAACCTCAAAGCAACAATCAACACGTATGCAAACTAAATCCCGTCTATCGAGGTAAATAGTGAGTGAAGTACACAGCACATCAGCGAGTGTGTATACCACAGCATCTTTGATGTTGAATACACTTTCAACAGATTCCTTTTAATTTGTCAGACAAACCACAAAGACAGCTACAGTAGCATAAGCTCTAGGCTTACTGTGGGAACTGTAGATATTAATGACAATGTACCTGTACATACACGACTGTAACATCAAGACATTCTACAAAATGTCCATGGAGTATCGGACAATGACACAAGGTCCAAGGTCAACTGTAACAGGGGGCAGTGATAATACTAAACTCTAAGTTTCATGTAAGGGCAGGCTTCAGACTAAATTTACAGGACTAATTAAAAGTTTTGTTGACTCAAAATAATATATTAACCATTTACTTTAATAGAGAATGACATTTACAGACTGTTTTGGCGTCTGCACTCAAAACCATGTCAAGTTGGTTGCAAATTTCATCAAATATTCAAACAATTACCTAGATTACAACAAATACGATAATCGGCAAGCAAGTCGTCCAAGATTGTCCACACTGATGAACAGTCACAGAATAAATTTGTCTCACAAAATGGCAAAATTCTTTCATAATTGAGAAATGTTTCATCAAAGTTACATTACACATGAAATATTGTATTACTTTATGCAAGTATCACAATTGAAAATCTATATGAGGAAGATTTTCTACTACAAACAATTACAAAGAATTAAAATGAAAAAAAAATGGGAGATTTTAGATGCTCTGACTCATAGTTAATTTCTGTCAAAGCCACCCATTAGGTTTTTATGACACTTACAGAAAATCTGCTACTTCAGCATAAAAGTAAATTTCGTAAAATAAACAAACTGAAAGAGAATAACATGTAAGTACCTGTTTTACAAAAGAAAATAAAAGGTAACGAAAAAAAAAAAAGGAAAGGGATACAAACCGTCATCTCAATCAGATGTTGCAAGGAATTTTATCCATTCTCCATCTTAGATTTCTACTCATACATGCAGTTCTGGTGCTGTTATCTTCTAAATGAGTGAATATCAGCATCAGAATTGCCTCAAATTGAGAGAAACTGTCGGGTGTGTGTGTGTGTGTGTGTGGGGGGGGGGGGGGGGGTAATCTTCAGACAACACATTGGACTGATGATACCCTACACCCACTGATTATACCCTATGATGATACCCTACACCCACTGATTAAGATCACAATCTGTGTTCCTCCTGACAGTATAATGACTGACCATTTCATGGAAACAAATTCTACTCATCTGAGAGGAATGTAAGTGTTACCTTATAATGCATATGGTCTTTATAATTTTTTAAAAAATGATTTTTACCTCCAATTGGCTCCTGCATGCAATCAGAAATTAATGACAGTGTGCGTTTTTAGCCTGAACACAAACAATAAAACTAGTTTCTTGTACAAAACTTTTCTTCAGCTTATACACAGTGTGTCACTGTCCAGAGGTAAGAAAGTGAGACGGGGCCTAATAGCAAAACACTACACATGTTCCCTGTGAATCCAATCAACGACACACAGGATATCAGCTCATCATATGCTGACTACTACTTTTGGTTAAGATTGTCGGCAGAGAACCAGAAGGCCATTATCACAATTTGGGGGTATTAAGTTTCTGGTATCACATTGAAGAGCTCAGTCTCCTCTACATTATGGTCTCAATTTTAAATCATTTTCATTTTCAGAAAAATTTGAAAATAAAAACCAGAAGGGCAGTATTTTATGCAATATTTCGAACAATGCTTATAAATCCACCCACTTTTAATGAAACAAACTTTTTAGCTATATATATGAAAATTGATTATTTTGTTTGTATTTATGCTCAAATCTTAAAATGTGATACTAGTAGCCCCCTTCTGGTTATCAGCCAACAATAAGCAGTAATAACTCATAACTCAGTAAATGGTAAAGTTCGACCTCAGGGCTGGACACTCAAAGTGAGTGGGACCAATGGACTCTCCTGGTTTTAAAAACTTCACTAAAGCCTGAAATGAAATTGATCAATGTGAGTCAGTGACTCGGTGGTAGAACAGCAGTGAGTTGCGTGGATTGTGTAACTTGTACATGAGTGCGTCTTACACAAACAGGAATTTTATCTCACTGTCTTTGGAACCATGGCTTATTTTGACAGAAGCACCTTCCTGACCTTCTACCACTAAGGCATGACTTCAATGAATCTTAGTGGCTTCACATAGTCACATAATAGTTCCTTTGGAATCAGAATGGCATAACTCTTACAGACTTTCCACTGAGCTACTGTATACGCCGAATATTTTGCGAGGTTTTTATTTTCGTGAATTTTGCGAGTCAGGTGCTATTCGCAAAATTTAAGACAAAAGAAAATATTGACTCTGATCCCGATGTGAATGTGACGTACACGTGTACACTTCTCCATTCAGTACAGGACTCCATGATCGTGAATTTAAACACTTGCGAAATTGTCAGGAATTCCTGATTCACCAAAATTTAGATTGGCGAAATATATGGCGTATACAGTATTACCTTCTGGTGGTAACAACAAAGTAATAAGTGCAACCAATCAGGATACTATTGCACATTTTTCTCATACCATTCAGAATTCTCCGTACCACTTCATTTGAACTTACAGGGTATCATAACCCTGTAATAAATTACTAATTCCCCTTCATCCCAACATAAACAAGTTCTTCACAGAATGAAGCAAAGGCTCACACACATTATGAGGGTGTGTGTGTAGTGTCATCCATATCTGTTCATGCTAATGTCTACACATTCAGCTTTCTGCTTTACCATGACATGTAGCTACATATTCAATCATTTGCTTCATAATGCCATTATTTCTGATACGACAAGTTGTTAAGTAATGCACATTTAGCCATTCAAATCCTCATCTTGAATCATGCATAGTTTCACAGTATGCAAAGTCTGCCTCCTTAAACTTAAAGTGATGGACTACTTTTTGAAACAGGATAAATTCCCAAGTCTTTACTTCATCTTACAGTACTTTGCCTTGCATTACAGTAATATACCACATCCTTACAATCACTCCTTCCAATATGTACAGTTTGGCAAAACAAAAATTTATACAAGTACATTTGCCATTGCACTGATACAGTATACCTCTGGTGAATCTTGAAAAGCACAAAGAGTTCAAACCTGGCTGGCAATGAATCACAAGTAAATGTACACATAAACCATCAAAATTAAAAAAACAAAAACAAAAACAAAACATATTCCTATAAATGTCTGTGAAGTGGTAAATGAAGCAAGTCACAAGACATTACCCACTCACATGATCAAAAGAAATCAAAATAAAAATTGTGTGACATAAATCTGACAAGCACGGTCATCATACAGATAATAACTAGAGTTAGACAAAACAGGTAACATAACTCCTTTCTGTCCTCATTGTAATGCTTTCATGTATGCTTACATCTTACAATAAGTCTGCTACACTGGTTAAGAGGCTGACATGGTATTTTTATCACCAACATGGCAACAGAAGAGAACAAATCTTATTGTCCCACATACTACAATCAGTGCTGGCATAACATCAGTACACACATTCTGAGGTCATGTTTAGATGGTGGCCTACCTCTCAAAGAGTTCATGAAAAAGATGAGAGATAATCACTTCAATCTGGCCAGAATGAAACATACTTTCATTCATAATACTTTACAAAGACTTTGATTCACACCAATCCTGGTGTGAATGCAAAATGTAGTTGAACTCAGTTATTGGTATAGACTAATTGCACCTGGTAGTCATATCCAACATGACTTGTAGTGTTTCGTGCACATGTAAATGCATGCTGTATGTTTTGACTAGCTCATGCCCGCAGCTAAAAAATATCACACATTCACCACACAAGTGGAACACTGCAGTAATGACACATTTTGCTGCCAATTTGGATCGGTCCACAGTAAAGTTTGACGCTCTCCTGTGTGTGTGTGGCATGCTGAGTGCATGAACATTAAATCTCATTCAGGCTTACTTACAGAGAGAAGTAAAATGAAACACATTTCATACATAAACTACAATGTATATACACATTTCCCTTCTTGAAACACATAAAAAGAGATCTCAATCTGAAAGACGGCAAACAATTCTGATTAAACTTTAAAAGGATGAAATCTTTGGGGAATTCATCTGAAACACATTGGGAACACACAACTATTTTTGCCAGTACTGACAGTTACATCACATTAATGATCACTTAAAAAAGAGAGAGGAAAAAAAAATCTTTGATCTAACAAAAAATTGGAAAAAGAAAACATTGCAAGCTGTCATTAAAAACATATAAAATCTGCATCAACATTTTTATCGCAAAATATCTTTTGATCAGGCTGGAAGCAAATGATTGGAATCTTGTCGGTGGAAATGTGTCTACACTGGAAGCCTCCAATACTGAAGCAAACTAGAGCAAGACCAGATAATGACTATTAGACTAAAGAGGGAGCCCTTCAGTGTAGTCAATGTTTAGATAAAGGAAGTGAAAGAAAGGCAAAAATCTTAATTTCTTGGAGCAAAATCAGATTGACATCAACATATCATAACACAATTATAGGAATGTCAGTGGACCTATGAAAAATCTTGCCTTTGTGTACTTAAATGTTGTAGTTCTATGATGTAACATGAGTACACAAGAGTGAACTGGAAAAGCAAAATGTAAGAGAAGTAACCATGAGTCATCAAAGGGCAAGTTAAATTAGATAAATTCATATCAAACTTTCAGAAACAATGATGCCTTGATTTCAATCCTCTCTTAAACAGAATGTGGTCTTTGGGCAACTGTTCATCCTTTCAAACAAAATCTTGCAGACGGATTTCACATGGGGTTATCAAATGAACTTACAAACCGTTGTATACTGTAAAACATGATATATTCGCGGCATGAAATTTTCGCAAATTGGAGCCGACAGCCTTTTTGAAATTTTTGCAAATTACCACTAGCGTTCAATGCATACAGTGTAGACAAGAACTTTCGCGTGCATTTTATTTTCGCGAATCTTGGCACTCGCAAAATTTGCGAAATTAAAATGCACGCGAACATTTCTCGTTTTACAGTATGTAATATGTACGTTGTAGATAACTAACTTATCAATTTGGCAGACACCTACATTGGCAGTTTGCAGCAAGCTTTAGCATTAGCAGCAATCAGAACAACTGTGTCAGACTCTATGTCCAGTCTTTTCTACAAATCTTACATTAAAAGTTAACAAAGTAACAGCACACTTCTGCATTTTCTGGCAAAAAGAAGAAGAAAAAGTTTTGTATGGGGTTTGTGCACTGCTGTCTTAACCTGTTGAGGATGGACTGATTTTTGCTACAACATGCATTTCCCACAGACACCAGTCCGAGTATACTCGGGACTCATCCTCAACGGGTTAAAGTCTGTGCCATATGTGGTGGGATGCTTGAGATGGGAGACAGAGAATTAGAAAGCCCCAAATATTCACCACTTTGATATGATTCATTAATACTTTTTCGCATAATAGCACTTCCATGAATAGGTTTAGAATCAATAGAACTGCACACATCTACCCCATTCAATAGACCAATATGACATTGAGGTGTAATTTTTTCCCTTTAATAAGCTACCAAACAGCTGTTTCAAAAGACTGTATATCTCTTGAATATTAAAAGTATAACTCCCAGAGATAAAGTTATACACCACTGAGTACATTTATCTCTATCCAAAATGTATTATCCCATTGAAGTGGATTTCATCCACATTTTTATGAAATCCCCTTGAATTGAAATAGGAAGTACATTCCAACAAAAGCCTATACAAACACAACTTTACAAGAACATTATGATTATTATCATTATTTTATTTTCAGCATCAAAATGTTCTTGATATTAAGGTCTGACTTTCCATTTGACTGTCAAGCAGCATATAAGGTTGTCTTTAACTGAAAACATTGTTGCATCTGCAAAAAATTAACAAGCACAAAAACAGTTTCTTTCAAAGATCTGTGTTGAAGGAAGAAATCTGGGAATAAAAGCAGAGATAAAAGCAGCTCTTTCAACAGTCATTTGGACTGTGCAGTTTTTACAGTCATGCTGTTTACTATTTAGGAAATAAGATAGCCAGAAAGTGTTTTCAATGCAAAGGATCATCACGTTGAGCAAAATTCATGTTTCCTTCACATGCTCTGTAAAAGTAGAAATTCTGCACATTCACACAATATGAAGCAGCAAAAAAAAGGCCCACATTAATTTTTTGCTTGTTATATGTAATCATAACTTATATTTTGATTCTTCTGAATTTAAAACATGCAAAATTTATCTTACTCAGATGAGAAAATGTCCACTTTTACAGTATGACAAGCTTAAATGATCTTGTCAGATTTGAAATCAAAGATTAGATACTGAAAACTCCATTTGCTAATTCATCTTTTTTAAATCTTCAGAGAAAATATATTTTTTCTAACTTTAATATCACCAGATCTACAAGTGGTACAGTGACAAAATATGATTTGCATAAATTACACAAATTGAGTATCTCAAAACAATGTAACTCCGTGAATAAAATAGCACCAACACATTGTTAAGGTACAACATCAAGGTTCAAACACATAAAGTAATCAAACTATTCACAAGCCCACATCAAGCACATATTTCATTGTAAAACTGAATTGTACCACACATAAAGGTGCTGTGTCATATTGCACACATGCTTTACATGTTCCATAGGGAATATGAATTGATAGAATGGACTTATACATTACAATCTCTCCTCTACATGTATTTTTTTAAATTTAATCTGTAGATATCAAGAATAAAGGACTATATCTATGTGTTGATAAAGGTATAAATGAAATGAAAGTATCACATACAACTGTTTGCTTTCTTCTCATGAATACCAATCTGTATTTCCGTGGAAAATTGTGAAACTTTGTTTTGACACAAGAACTTTAGAGAGACATGGATGCATCAGTTTAGTTTGGATTGATGCTGAAAATATTTTCTGATTATTGTGCAGGAAACGTATTCCTCACAATACACAGAATTGTATGTTACAACAAGGACAACCTTTAATTTGATGTAAGTCTCCCACTGAGTAATAGCACATTCTTCAGTGTGTCAACATGGTGAGAAAGTTCCATCATACATGTCATTTTGTCTTCTAGGCTTATTGTACAACATCACTTGTTTGACAATGACAAAACGTGACAAATAAATTCAAATTCTTCCATCTACGCTTGACCTAAAAAAGGAGCAGGGTAAACAGCTGGATATATGAATACCCTGTATGCTTCTAAATGCATTTTATGGGCAGCAAGACAGAGGCATGGTTTGATGTAATACTTAATACATCTAACTAAGAAATAGACCTGGCTGGCCTCATGTAACACTTTATACATCTCACCACGTCTACAGAACACAATGAGAAGCACTGGTAGGATACTACCTTTGAGTTAACACAAAACCCTTGGAAATATCATGGGATACACTGTGTGACCCTAAACATAGTCCACTGAATGCGACTTAGAAATAAGAATGGAAATAAGAAGGCAAGCTTTAAAATTCCAGAAAGGAGTTGATAGGATTCTAACTATAAATACATCATATATCTACACACTTGTCAAATCTACAGTACAATAAGTTCTCTTGCGTCACCTTTAGCATGCAGTGATAGCAGCACACACACAATGAGTCAAACTTGTGATGGGATATCTCCTCCGGCTGACCAGGACATCCTGAAGGATGACAGGATACCTCCTGGTAGAAACCTTGTTGCCATGGAGACAACATCAGGGGATCACGTAGCATGGTCTGGTCTCTTCAGTATGGCCTGTGGGGCGGAGAGCAGAGAGCAAGAGGGGACAGATAAAAAGGCAACCTAGAAAACTTTGCATTCATGAGATCATAGAACAGGACTTTGAGCAATTTTTAAATGGCATTCATCACCAAGCAAGATTTTAATAATAATAATAATAGGGTCTTATTTACCCAGGGTGGCCTCTTCAGTGTTACCACTGCTCCACCAGAGGGCCGTGCCATTATTATTACCCTAGCATTGCCAGGTACCCATTTATACACCTGGGTCGAGAGGGACATGGTGGGTAAAAGCATCTTGTCCAAGGACGTATGCACTGGGCGGGATTTGAACTCGGGTCCTCTGATCGGGAGTCGGGAGTCTTATCCACTATGCCACAGCACCCCCCACTTTCATTTTAAGACTCCATAGCAGATGGCATAATGGCTTTCATTATCATCATTTCATTTCATTTCAGTCTTTATTGTCCATATCATGGATATTTGTTTTGTTCACATGGTTTTTACAAAACAAAAAAATATACAATACACAATTACATGAACAACATTCAAATGACATATAAAACATAAGAGAGGCACCTTTTTACCAACATTATACAAAAGAAAAACATCCTATAACATTATCTTATATCAACATCAATTTTCAAACATTCAACACATTAATAAAACTAATATAGATTATTACCTATACGAGGTAGCTTTGCGAGGCAATTGCAGTTGTTATTTTGCAGGGTTAAAGGTCAGCAGTCAATATTCGTTTCGCCACGTCGCTGCGTGTCGGTTACACACACCGTACCGTACACAAAACAATGTGTGCAAACAGTGCAATCTTCCGGTTTTCACCATTCACTTTACACAGGGAGGTGGGAAGAGAAAGAGTGGGTGGTGGGAAGAGAAAGAGTGGGATCTCTCTCCCCACCTCCCTGCTTTAAATGTAAACATTCCGATCGACCACGAAAAGAAAACATTTCAGGACGTCGCTGGGTGTTGGTTACACGCACCGCAGAAGAATGCTGATATTCCAAAATCAACTCATACAAGTTTTTACAAGGCCAACCACTTACAGCAGCACTACGCGTCAAACAATGACTAGTCCATTTGTGCTCAATAATTGCAGAGTGACCATCAGTTTTACAACTCTCCAAATTTAAACAGAAGTAAAAATAAAGTGTAAAAGCATTCAGATGTTTGAAGTTCGCCTGTTACAACTACATAATTGATTATGTATCTTTGAAGTTGGAGTTGAATGATATACTTTGATGAACAATTTTTCAATTATTTGACATGTTGATGATCTACAGGTAGTCAAATGTGGCTTGATCTACATGTATATCATAGTGTATAGCCGTATTCACATATTTTCTTAATTTACCTAGGGGATAGGTAATAATTATGATATTGACTGGCCTTGAGGGAGATACCAGATAAATATTGCCCAAACTGAAATATTGCCCTCGTCTTCGACTCGGGCAATATCCTTTCATTTTGGGCAATATTTTCTGGTATCTCCCTCAAGGCCAGTCAATATTATATAATGATTTGTTTCCGTATCTTTGGAGCACAATATACAAAATCCTGCAAATTATTCATCTGTAATCACCGAATGAAATAAAATACACAAACAAATATTCTTACTCTAATCTAATTCAATCTCCTCTCCCTTCTCAACATATTACATTAATGATAAAATAAATAAACATCATCAGCTACACCAATCCAAAACTTTCTGTACAACCTCCAGGACAAATCACATGATTTGTCCATTCTTGAACACTTCAAACACCTTGATAGATTTGACAAGCACATGTCATTCATGCTACAATAGATTAGCAGTGGCTGTATTAATCATCTTTCCTATGTTTGAAACATTTTTGAATAGCCACTATCAAAACAGGTTTGCAAAGACCTTTCAGATCGAGTCTCTCAAGTTGTTACGTTTATCATCTCTATCATGAATCGATTGGAAGGTCTTGTCACTGCACAGCTCCATTGTACAGTTACACCTGAAGAGCAAAGATGTGCAGCTGGCAGTGGTTGGCACGGTTAGGTCGGAGTTAGAAATGTGTTTCAAAACGACTTTGTGCTTATCAACCCACAGAAAGGCATTCTGGCTCAAACACATTCGAAATCACACTTTTTTTGGCATTTCAGAAAGGCATTATTAACCCCATAATGAAAACTGCTTTACTTTTATCATCTGTCCAAATTTCCCTGAAAGTTGTTTGGAAACCTTAACCCTATTCTAACTGGGGGGGGTCAAATTGCCCCCCCCCCCCGCGACATTTTGCGCAACGATTTCGCAACGCGCAGAGCTTTTGCCGCGTCATTTCACGACTTTTTTCATTGAAGTCTCCCGCATATTTTGAGACCAAATTTGCGACGTCCGGGTACACCGTTTTGAAGTTACATAATGTTTTGCATATGCATGTCAACCAAAAAACAGCTCAAATTCATGATATCGTGTGCAAATCCAATGCAAATTGTGTTTTTTGGTTAAATTGATATAAATTAGATTATTTCAAGTTTTAACCATTGAAATTAATCAATTCTAGTGTAGATAAGCCTGAAAAAGTGCCTGCAACAAGTTTGGGCAAAAAAACAATGGAAAACAAAAGGTTGAAAAAACAATAAAATACATAAGAAATTAACAAAACAATAAAAAAC
Organism: Diadema setosum; assembly: GCA_033980235.1. Taxonomy (NCBI): domain Eukaryota; kingdom Metazoa; phylum Echinodermata; class Echinoidea; order Diadematoida; family Diadematidae; genus Diadema; species Diadema setosum. The sequence goes on along the minus strand of CM067077.1, from coordinate 35,524,398 downwards.
AAAAAAAAATTAATTTCAATTGAGCTATTCTTTTACACAAAAATTGTTTGATGTGTCTTGAGGAACTCTGACACAAAAATTTAGCAATCCTCCAGTCTTTTTAATGGAGTTATAGGTGAAAATATGATTTCATGCACAAATTTGCATAATCAATTTATTAAAAATAGAAAGGCAATATTTTTCTATTGTATGAAGATGTAATCTTGTAGTTGACATCCAGCTCTATCTTCAGGCAAAATTTTGCGGCGATTGCGCGATCGGCGGCCGAGATCTGAAGGGGGGGTCAAATTGACCCCCCCTCAGTAAAAACTTGGTCTCAAATAGCCCAGTTAGAATAGGGTTAATTCTATGCCAGAAGTGAGTTGATAAACGCATCCAGTATCTCAGTGAATGTCTAGGCTGTGTAGAGGAATAGATTAGTAGCGTCCTAAGTAATGTCTAGGCTGTGTAGAGGAATAGATTAGTAGTGTCCCAAGTAAAGTCTAGGCTGAGTAGAGCAGCCTTGAGATGGCAAAACAACATATCTACATCCAACATCATTTCCAATAAATCGAGTATGAAGTTTTGCAAACCTACAGCTCTTTTTCTGTTGTCATTAAACACTTCATATCTTACCCAAGAAGGACCAACAGTATCAGTAATACAGTAAATGAAAATTGATTTTACTAGACCCTTTATTTTTAGAATAATTTGCATTTAATCAAAACACATTGTTTTGCCATCTCAACATAACCACACTTTTGCCATTGCTACACAAAACAATGTAAGTCTCGATCACTGGAGCGTGTATAATGTCCTACGTCAATATGCGCGCGCTTCTGCAGTCGCGCAGCCTATTACTGCATAAACGTGTAGATGGCAAAACAACGTATTGCATGTAGATACATTGTTTTGCCAAGTCCATGCCCGATGTGTGTTGAGCAGGGGTAAGTGCATCGCCGCTTACTGTAAAACATGATATATTCGCGGCATGAAATTTTCGCGAATTGGAGCTGACAGCCTTTTTCGCGGCATGAAATTTTCGCGAATTGCCACTGGCGTTCAATGCATGTAGTGTAGACAAAAACTTTCGCGTGCATTTTAATTTCGCGAAATTTCGCAAGCGCCAAAATTCGCGAAATTAACCCATCCACGTCTCATCCCACAAAAAACGTGGGATGCATTATTTATGACCAAAAGAGGGCGTCCTCAGACCTCAGGCTTGGCCAGGAGCTGTAGAATAATTTTAGCCAATCACAGAGATCCTTACTGGGACTCAGAAAAATAATTTATGCAAAGAAACCTATTTTAGAATGTCTCTTATTGGCCAAAACACCTGCCAGGGGTTCGAGCCTGCTGAGAAACTAATCAATATTCATGTTTACAGCGCGCATGCATCTTTGTTGCCCCAGCAACTGCAGTGATTCCTTACGCGCGGTATCGGTGATATCGATCTCCTCATAGAGTGCTTGACGATATCTGATTACACGAGCTCTTGATCCTTGTGTGTATATACAGTGTGTACGTAACCACTACGTGTGTGTGTGTGTTGAATTCCATTTACGTTAGTGAGTGTGGGTAACTTCTCAAGGTTTCCCGTCCATTTCTCTCTCTCTTTTCTCTCTTTTGCTTTCGTATCATTCTATATCTTTTATTCTCAGAGTACAATCGTACTTCTGAGAGTGTTTTGTTCATTTTTCTAAGTGACTATCTCGTTTGCAACAATTTAGAGGTGAGTTTTTGTCCTAGTGTTTGTTGAGTTTTTGGATTGAACACGATGTAGCTTATCTACGTGTGTGAGAGAACATCGTAGTTTGTGTGGTACCCACTCGTTTGTTTCCGTGTAAGCATTTTTACCGTAAAGTGTCTTCATCGTTCGTCTTCCAAGCATCGTGTTTTTACCCTAGTTTTCCTCATCGTAGTTTTTTACCTCGATTTTTTTTTGCGGTGCAAGATGTTCTGTGTATTTTTTCTACGGTAAAATGCCATCGTTGATGATCTTCGTGTATTCATTACTAGTTTTTCACCTCCGTTTCATTTTTATGTCTAACGTAGCGTAGTTACAACTATGTTTAGATCACCGTTAGAGCTAGTTAGCTAGGTCTGCGATGTCTGTAACGTTTGCTGATGTGTTTTGTGAGCTGAGAGTGACTATGATGGGAGTGATATTCACGGTTTTGCTGTGGTGGAGGTGATGGAAAGATGCAATTTATTTCGTGTAACCATGCATGACGTTGATGGCGAGTAAAACTACGACACGAGTAGCCTAGCCTAGGCCAATGACGAGAGCGACACTTTAGTCAAGAAACGGGGCTGATGCATGCTCGCTCGTGCACGGGAGTGGTCTAGTGACCTGCATTATTTATATATTTTTTCTTTTTCGTATTCACTCGGGTATCTAGTGCTACAAACCCAAAATTCGTGTCTCTGAAGAAACTCTACCAAAAGCTTGACAACAAGTTTGCATCAGGTCTATTCTGTAGTAAATATTAGATCTAGATTCTAGGCCTAAGAAATGGCGATGCTAATTTAGTTTTCATTTAGAACTCGACGAAATCCATTTTCTTTGCTCATTTTTCAACTGATAAATTATTTAGAACTGTACTAAAATTCTGATGTACTGCATTCACCGTTGTAATAAAGAACCTGCTGATCAGGTGTTTTATTCTATCCTTTTCATTTCCTCCCTATCCTTTTGGTTTCCTTCCTGTCACTTTCTTCATTGACCCTGGATGGAAAAAAAATCCCATCTTGCCATGTAAAAACAGAACACATACCATCATGAAATATCATGACATTGAAATAATAATGAAAAATATATAAGTGACCAAAATACTTGTTAGTGAAAATAAATAACAAATGAAAGGTGATTTCTTATGGAGCAGTTCTTTCAAATGTCAAACAGCTTCGATAATGAAGCAAGTGAAATCTGAAAACTATCCTGGCAACAAGTTGATATTGATAGGGAATTCTAACGAAAACTGTCACATCATTTGATGTTTGAATTTGTCTTTTTTATTGGATGAGGTTATAAAACTATAAATGCCACCGATAAAATAACAATCCTCTCAATTTGAACAATCTTAGCAGTAGGGTGGTACACTGGTACGACTCCGTAAACAACTGATTATATATGCATCGTATCCATGGGCAACTGCGGGATAACTGCAAGAAGGCGCAGGAAATTAGACTTGAGTCAAGAACGATTATTTATTATTATTTTTTTATTCAAACTATTAATTTTTTTTTCTTGGACTGGAAAAAAGCCAAAATATTTCATATTACGCTTCTAAAATATATATGAATATCTGAAGTCTTTTTATCGTGATTTTATGAAGAATTAGAATTATTTTAAAAAATATATAATACTAGACGGGCTGAACAAGGAAGTCTAATTTCACCCCAAGAATTTGCAGCACACCGCATCTCGGGTGCATTCCTAGCGTTCTTGCCGCACTCTCACCCAGCTAGCTGCCATGTGCAAGCAAGCCAGTCACAGTGCATGTTCACCGCGCACAGTACACACGTTGTAGCCAGTTCACCGATCTCATTCCTGATCTCGTGCGTGTAGAAAATTCTCCCAAAACTAAGCCAGACATGATTTTGGAACATACATTACAGTGTCAAGACCTTTTCAGTGGACTTTGAATTCGCTGTTTTTCTGTTTTAGCTCTTGAATGTACGACTTCGAACGTCCGATTTGTTTTTTACCATACCACGTGGAGCTAGCTGCGTGTTTTTTCAGCCCCATGCTTCTCCACACACGTCCCTATACACACAAGCCATCGCGATCGAAGTTTGAGCGATAGCGATAACATGTGCGGAGCAGACATGCGGATTTCAGCACAGGGTAAATGAGTAGTTGAACGTATCACGATTGTAAAACAAATCTTTTTCTATGTCTCTGCAAATTTGAATTAGGTTATTTCAGCATAGATAGACTATGATACATTACAAAATAGATTAGCCATAGCAAGAACTTGCTTACATGAGCGTTATTAGATAACGTTGGAAAAAAAAACCCCCGTCATTGAATGGAATGTTCCAGAGCTATCTCGGGGGCTCGAGGACACTATGGACACGTCTATTCGCAAGTGGGTAAGATGTGATTACAGATGGCTTGAAATGAAGAGGATTTATGAATGAAATACACAGAAACAATATTTTTTTCATAATTCCTGCACAGTTTATTATTTCTTTTCATAAAATTCACATAAACTAGTGCTGCATTGAGTCAAGTAAGTGCATATTAGCACGAGTGTACACGCATCATCCCTCCTGCCTAGTGGGAATGACACAGGCAGTTTTTCAATGACGTATGAATGCTCTTCGCGTGTAGATCGCGCCGTAGGGAAGATCGCGCCCAAGTTCATGGCCAACTTACTAGGCAGGCACGATTTTACAGATTACACAGAGGCCCGTACGTGGATGGGTTAAAATGCACGCGAAAATTTCTCGTTTTACAGTATGTTGTTTTGCCAGCAAAATTGGAACAATTCCCACTGGGAGGGAGCGTCATATCTCAGTAATGGAATAGGTTCTGATTTCAAGATTTGGTCAAGAGTTAGATTATACTAAAATAAGCAGAAATATGTGACTAAGTCAATTTTCATGAATTTTAGACATACATTGTTTTGCCATCTCAAGGCCGAGAGGAATGAGTGAACGAGAGGTGAACAAACGTCTAGTGATTTGGCAAACTCGAGACATACCACAACCTGTCTCACCTTGTACTTGAGGGGTGTCTTCTCAGCCATGATTTCTACGGTGACAAGGCTGAACATCTTGATGACCTGGGTCATGCCCTTTGACCCCCGTTCATCCTCCCATAGTAGAATCAGCTCATAGTACTTGGTGTTTGGCACCTGAGTGGCTTGGAAGCTCTTGAGGGGGAGAGCCTGAAGCAGGGAAATGCACAGACCAAAGAAAACAGATGTTTGAATACTTGGAATCTTTCTATCAGCACAGCTCTTACAAATTTCTGTTGAATTATCATTAAATTTTTCAAATGATCTTCCAGTCCTGTGTGCAACATGGTGATGTACGATGCTGATGAGATCTGGAGACAATGGAGTGGAGTGGTTTGTATTATATACTTCCTTTGGTTTGTATTATATACTTTCTTTATTTCCTTATAATTTGAAACTTACATTCTATTGAGACAATCTAATTCAATACCAATCAAACTTGAATTCCTTCTGTTTCTTCTCTTCTCTCAAGAAACCACTACTAAGAATTCTAGCAATTACAAGCTGGGCTTTTCAAATAGTCCCATGTTTGAAGTGAGTGGTAATTTTGTTAAGAGAGTGAGAATTTGTATCAAATATGTCCATAAAGTTGAGAGGTTAGAACCCAGAAGCCTCTCTACTGAGTACTGAGTCTTCAAAAGCATATGAGGGAAATCACCACTTAAACCCCAGCAAGGAGGTGCTTGGTTCTCTGTGTTAAATAAAGTCATCCTAAAAGATTGTAAGCACTATAAAATGGACAGAGTGCCCTCAGTGTTCTGCTGTAAAGTTGAGAGGGTAATTCCTACAAGAACAAAGGTACTGACAAGTTTTGGATTAGGTGAAAAGAGGCACTGTGTTTTTAACTCCATTTTGTGTAATTAAGTCTACATCCACATGGACCATCAAGGATTATCATGAAGGACTGTGTAAGTGTCACTTTAATTCAAGGTCATACAACAGTTGAACAGACTATACATACTCTGTACAAAGACACTAGGGGGTATTTCATGAAGCATTTTGTCCGACAAAGTTGTCGGACAAATTTGCTCTCAGCCAATCAGATGCAAGGATTTCCGTAGCATGTAACAGTTTGTCAGACAAATATCCGACCAAACTGCTTCATGAAATGCCCCCTAGAGATATACAATGTCTATTTCTGTAGGACAAAAAGAACAGTCAGCCTGCTTTAATGTTTGATTTGAGGAAAATGAAAGGTGGTAGCTAGAACTGAAGGTGGGACAAAACAAGCATGTGCAGGCAAGATAGTAAGTTTTTTTTAACGTAACATTTCCTCTGATCTGGGGCAGCAGAAGATCTTTGCATTGAGTGAGAGAACAAAGAAGGCAAATAAAGTGATATGACTTACATTGCAGTAGACCCTCTTGACCTGGCCCAGGTTTAGGATGAGGACATCAAAGGACCTATCTAGGACTCCCATCACCATGGCCTTCTCAACCAAAGGTCCACACTCCTGGTATCAATAGATTTTAAAAGAATGAAGAAGATAACTGATACACATGACTAGAGTTAGGCAATACACAGCAAGTCATGTGAGTGCAGTAGCATCTGACCTTATCTCTGGATAGAGAGAACATGTTTAACCCTATTCCAACTGGGCTATTTGAGACCAAGTTTTTACTAGGGGGTCAATTTGACCCCCTCTTCAGATCTTGGCCGCCGATGGCGCGATTGCTGCAAAATTTTGCCCGAATATAGAGCTGGATGTCAACTACAAGATTATATGGTCATACAATTGAAAAAATATTGATTTTCTATTTTTAGTAAATTAATTATGCAAATTTATGCATGAAATCATATTTTCGCCTGTAACTCTGTTAAAAAGTTTTGTATCAGAATTCCTCAAGATTCGTCACACAATTTACTTGCAAAAAAAATAGTACAATCAAATTCAATTTCTTTTGTTTTTTATTGTTTTGTGAAATTCTTATGTATTTTATCGTTTTTTGACCTTCTGTTGTTTTTTGCCAAAATTTGTTGACACTTTTTCAAGCTTATCTACATTAGAATTTATTAATTCCAATGATTAAAAGTTGAAGTAATCTAATTTATATTAATTTAACAAAAAAAACACAATTTGCATTGGATTTGTACAAAATATCACGAATTTGAGCTGTTTTGGGGTTGACATGCACATGCAAAATATTATGTAACTTCAGAACGGTGTACCTGGACGTCTCAAATTTGGTCTCAAAATATGCGGGAGACTTCAAGGAAAAAAGTCATGAAATCGCGCAGTAAAATCTTGGCGCATTGTGGAATCTTGGCGCGAAATGTCGAGAGAATATGTCGAGAGGGTGGATGCAATAATACTAAAATGAAGTATGAAATATAAGTAAATAAGGTCAACAAACCTATCTGAAGCATATTTTCAGTATTATTCTGGTGTATTATGTGTATAATATTTAAAAATAGTACAAGATATTGTAAAACGAGGAATGTTTGCGTGTATTTTGATTTCGCAAGAGCTTAGATTTGCAAAAAAAAAATGCATGCGAAAGTTCTTGTCTACACTATATGCACTGAATGTTAGAGACAACTCGCGAAAATTTCATGCCGCAAAAAAGACAGTTGGCTCCAAATCGCGAAAATTTCATGTTTTACAGTATCCAGGTACCATGATCCAGGTACCATGATTCTGAGATTAGAAGTATGAGAATATATGTATCTATCACCAAGAAATATAAACAATACTTGCTGCTAGTAAATTTAGCAAACATCTGGTAGGTCCAAGTCCAACACCAAGTCATCATAATGATCCTTTAGATGAAAATATTCCAGTCAAGTTTTAGTAGCATTGAAAACACAGACCTTTGTATTGTCTTCATTTAAATAGAAAGAAATGGTTCATGTACAAAGTATTAGATACCAATGCATGAATAGGAAACTAAGAAAAATTGTGAGAATGCACACCTTTACAAAGAGACAGAAGAAGAGGTCACTGCTCTTATCAGAGACATCTTTAGCAGCATCCTTTGCATCGTTACACCTGATGGCTTGCCTCTGAAGTCTGTCTGGACATCTCTCCATCACTGGACCACACCCTGGTACGAACAAACATCCTCATACTATTAAACTCATTAACATTCTACAAGGTATACATCCCCTTACTTGCTACACCCTGGTAGAAACCAACATTCTGATACTATTAAACTCTTTCACATAGTATTAGATATATCATACTGGCCCATTCCTCCACCAAACATTCTCATGCTATTAAACCCTTTCACACAATGTAAGATATATCATGCTGGGTATGCTGACCCCTGTCTACCAATGTAGCATGTTTCTACAATACCTATCTTGATAAAAAGAACCAAAACATAATAATCAACAATATGACTGTCTAGCCTCTCTGTATTTCAAATTATTATCTTTCCATCATAACGTTATCCGATTTTAGTATAACGTTTGGAACTACCCAACTTTGAAAACTGACCTTCAGCCTACACACTGAGTCAGTTCTCTCCTCCGTCTTGTTTGTTTAGTTATTTTCTTCATCATACAGCAAGTTCCTTAATCTGAACTATCAAGCATTGAATGATGATAAAAAGTCATGTGTGCAGCTTGTGCTGTCATGCAAAAAATGTTACTGATTACAAACATACTCATTTTCCTTGCAATCGAACTAATAAACCATGCTTTGCACTGATCACTGCTTAATATAACAGTAGTCAGCATTAACATCCATATCTTGTTGTGCGCGGGATTTATGCTACAAAGTTGCTGAGATGATTGGAATAACTATTGTAATTTTACAATGTACATGTAATTATGAATATTTCTTTTCTACAAAATTTTGGATGCTTAACTGCATAACACAATACAAAATAGAGTATTAATTGATCTTGTGTTCTATCAGGTTGGTGTAAAATTGACGAGAAGTGTTGAGAGTTCATACTAGATTGATCAGGGTGAGGTAATCCCATGGCTTGCTTACCAAGTGATGATGCAAGCATTCTGTGGACCAAGATGTCAGGGTATCTCCTGATTGGAGAGGTGAAGTGCGTGTAGAGAGGAACGTTGAGGGCGTAGTGACAGTATAGCTCCTCATCCTCTAGACTAGCACAGCAGAAATATAGAGCTTTCTGATTGGACAAGACGGGAAAAGCAAACATAAATTAACTTTCAGCCATGAATATCACGTGACAGTGTGTGAATAGTTATGATTTTATTTGGTATATCAGATGCCACACAACAGCAAGTCTTTTAGAGAAGACTAAAGACAGTGTTTGTAACCCCCATTTTTACACTACTGCAAGAGTTTCAGGAAGGATAAGAAAAACATTAGAACTAGAAATGTCGCTAAGGCAACTGGTATGCCTCCGCCATAATGCATGATTCTCCTAATAGGTCTATAGTACATATGGACAATGTGTGATTACATTTTCACAAAATTGGCAAAATATTAAAATGACAAGTTGGTCTCAAATGTGTTGAATGTTCACCTTCCTTAACCTAGGTTTAATTGGATGAATAGGAGAGCATGTATTTGGGGATTTAAGGACTTTAACTTGACTTTGCCCATTCATAAGTTTATGCATTGAGTAATTTTCAAGGTATGGAGAAAAAGTGCAATTTCTGTATTGAAAAGTACATTGTTACCATTTTCATCTGGCCTTTGACCCTAAAATTCATAGGATAATCACTGTCAGGCCGAACATGCATAAATATGTAGAAAGTTTCAAGATAACTTGAGCCACTTCATAGATATGGAGGAAAAAGTTAGTTCAGCACTTTCCCTTTATCTTGACCTTTTGACCTTTGAGGCAAAAAAAAAGCAAACAAAAAAGAAAGTTTCCAGAGAATCTCTATTAGGTCATACATGCATACACCAAGCGTAAAAAATAAAATCCTGCTGGCATTGCATAAATATGAGGGAAATAGTAAAATGTTGAAGTGTTGCCCTTGAAATTTGACCCCTGACCGTTGACCCCATGAACCCTATAATTCTCTAGGTAATCACTGCCAGTCAGTACATGTATATATACTATGTTCCATGAAGATACCTTGAACAATTTTTAAGTTACGGAGAAAGAAGTGAAGTTTTAATATTTTTACTTGACTTTTTGACCTTTGACCTCATGACCCCAAACTTTCACCAGAGAATCTTAATTTGGTAATACATGTATACACTAAGTTTCAAGAAAATATCTTCAGGCATTTCATAGATATGGTGGAAATAGTGAAATTTTACGTATTTGACCTTGACCTTTTGACCTTTGACCTTGAGCATGTGCACTCCAAAGTTGATAGGCACAACTTCACCCCCTAATACACATACATGTCAAGTTTCATTAGGATACCTCAAAAGGTTTTTGTAGTTACCCTGTCCACAAAATTCATTACGGACGGACGGAAGGACGGACGGACAACCCGAAAACATAATGCCTCCGGCACCACTTTGTGGCAGAGGCATAAAAATCTGAGAATATTTTGTTGATCGATCTGCAAATGAATTGCTCTAACATCTGACACAGTCACCAAATTTCTGATTATCAATAATAGATCAATAGATGATAGTAAAGACCAAGAGATAGGTATCTGGAGACAGTTGAGATAGTAAACAATAGCTTTGAGTGATGAAAACTTTACCTGCATTGGTTTGGAGTAGAGTACAGAGAGAACCTTAAGCAGACAGCGTGAGTGTTCATCTGATGTACAGTAACGGCTCAAAGACACCTGCAGGAGGAAACAAAACATGAGTGTACGTGATAAGCAAAGAGAAAAAGAAATTCTAAACACTTGATAAAGACAGTGTTTATACTGAGTAACTGCCCTGTAGAATTACTTTAATCATCAAAACCAATATACAGTTTGTAGGGATACATCAAAACAACTGCATTCGGTATTGTCAAGCAAATACATATTATTATATGTATACATGGTATGTTTTCAACCTTTTGCAATTCATTATCTTGTACTTGCATTAATATTGCTAAGTAGCTGAATTCTAGTTTCCTATGACATGACTTCCTGCTTCCTGCTTGTTTCAACCATGTGTTATGAAAAAAAAAAAATAAAATAAAATCTGCCAAGTGACCAGCAATTGTTCTAAGGCAATCACTGCAAATCAGCCTTAAATACACCCTAGTACTAAACATGGAAATAGCGTCAAGTACCAAACATCAGCTACATTCACATAGTCATACCATCATGGATAATAGTCAGCTCCAAATTATGAGTTATGTTCACATGGTGCTTATCATTGATGATGGCACTCAGTTAGCTTACAATCAGCTGCACCTGATGGTAAAATCTGAAAGTGCAATGTGTGGCATAAAATGACCCCAGTTTGAAGCACACAAAGTGATTGAACGAAATCTCCTGGTAAATAGTGTACAAATGACATATTATGTCGGTCAGCTTCAAGAAATTTACCTGTAACTTGCCAGCTGATGATCCATCTATATCGAGACCCAGTCCCTCACACAGTGTGGCCATTGCATCCATCAGCTTGTCCTTTGGAGGAGGGTGTCGTCTGAGAAGCGCCCTCTGTGGTTCAGCCTTGTAGATGCGGTGAGCAGCGGCCATGTTGGCCAGCAACATGAATTCTTCCACAAGTCTGTCATGAGACAATATGATTCATGACAGAACATAGAGCCACAAATTTATGAAATTATTGAATATGATTTGGATAGAACACAAAGCCACAATATGCAAATCTATGAAATTATTGAAAACGATCTGAATAAAACATACAGCCATAATATGCAAATCTATGAAATTGTTGAATACGATCTGAATAGAACATAAAGCCACAATATTCAAATTTAAGATTTTGATGCATATCTGTAGAATTTGAAAAAATGACAACCTCAGATCATCGTCACATCTATCCAAGAAATGTTACCGTCTTGATATTCCTACCAGCATATCACAGCAAAATTTTAAACCACAGTTTACCATTAAATCTCTGACTTCATGACCCCTGATCTAAGCAGCACATTGTTTTGAAATACTTTACCTCAAACTTTTTTTTTTCACAAATACCTCCTGTCATTTGCTAGATATTGTAAAACTAAGACTGGTAAATCCTGTAGTGACATTATCACGCCCAAACAGTATTACAGAAAACCATATCTACAGCACTACCATGAGGCAGAGGCATACAGAAAGGCTAAATTACAGATGACAAGTCACCCTGTACCTGTTGCTATCCCGCTGCTGGTAGACGGAGTATCCAATGGGGATCCCACTCTCACTCAGAGAGTACTGCAGCTTAACTTGATCTAAACGAAGTGCTCCACCCTCAAATCGCTTCTTGCGTAGATTTGCAGCAATCTATCATAACAAGGTGCATGTTAGGGACGGTGAAAATATTGAGCATAGGATAATAGCCCCCATATCATGCAACATCCCTGATATACTCCCAAACAATTTGGTTCTCTTAATCTCACTTCCCACACTGACTGCCCATTGGTTATCTCTTCACCATCCAAGCGATTCCTTTGAACTGCCTAGAGAGTATAGCTTCTAAAAATGAAAATTATGGGGGACTCGGATTTCCTCAAATCTCTTCATAAGTGTTTCCAAAAGAATATGTGAGGGCTCTCAGCAAAGAGTATATTTCACTGGGTGTTCAAAGTCTGCCTTTTCAAACAATAATGCCTTCTTCCTTGTCACAGATTTCTGTGATAAAAAGAGAATGTTTCGTCACATTCTTATACATCATACTTCTCTAGTTTACAACTGAACAAAAGAAATCATATTGAAATGACAATATGTCATGATGCAATATGAAAGGGTATGAGTCCAAGCTTTGGTGTTAAAGAAGACAAGAAAAGGAAAAGTGACAAATAGTTAGTTCAGAGAGGAAGGCGGAACAGACATGCCACATTAGACTTGGGTAGAGTAGGCAAAACTGCATGTTGTTTTAATATTTCCTGATAACTTCCCATGGTTTGAGCTTCTATCCAATGTTTTGGTTTCTAACATGCTTCACACGGGCAAAAACCGCATCCCTTCTTTAATATTCAAAGTGAAAATGCAAAACAGCGAGTGACAGAATGCGCATTGTACATAAACAACATGAAGTGGATCTGATCAAGTGACATACTTCTCAAAAGTTTTCGCTAAGTGTGGCAACACTAAACAAAACTATGAATAGTTTAGTGCAAAGAGAGAAACTTCCCAAGTGCAAGTAGGAAGTTTCGTAGGAAGTTTATGAGAAGTTTGCAGTCAGACTGTTCAAACTATGCAAAGTTAAATAGGAAGTGAAACTACGCATTATTTCGCATGATTGATCATGGCTACTGTCACCTTGTGGAGACAGAGTACTCCTTGTGCTACGTTATCTGGACCAAAGCCATTAGTGATGACAGGAAGCACTATGTCGCCCTCTCTGTCCAACCAGTTCTCAATGATGTCCTGTGCGTGGAGGTAGCTGAGTTTGGAGCAGGATCGGATCACTGTACGTCCACACCACTCCTGTAGAATCTATATATTTGCAAGGTCACAAGAAAATAACAAATTTCAGTAAGTTTACATCGAGGAATATCCGACTGTTGTGGAAGAGGAATTACAAGCATGCTACATTTCACACAAATGTCTTGAAAATAGCCACATCACTGACCTTCAGAAATTCACATAATTTTATAACTGACATTTTTTTTTTTTTTTTTTTTTTTGGTCTGCACTGTGAGTACTCAATCTTCTTCAGACATTCACTCAAAATACTGCTTTCTTTTATCACTATGCAGAACTTGATATTCAAATTGCCACTGATTACTACAGATCCAAGCTTTCACATATCATGACTTTGTAAAAGTGAAAGAGTCATGCACTAGTCCTACCCATAATTCAGCAACTCTTTCAGTGTGGAAGTTTTTACTTTCCAGTGAAAAGAATGAACTAGTTTTTCTCACAAATTTATTCAAGCCTAACAAAAAATGACATATTTTCTGCAAAATTACATCATAATAATTTCTTTTTTCAATCCATCACAAGGACCACAAGTCTTTAAAGGGTGAGGGCAAAGCTTGGGATTTCCTCACTCCTTCTCTTCTAATGTCTGTTTTATGGCTAAACAGATGATGGATAAAAATGTTTTGAAATAAAACCTATGTACACCATACGTTCTAAAGTAACAAATTATCTTTGCTTTAGAACCATGACAAACTTTGCAAGAATTTCATCTCAAACTGAAAGGATAATCTCTGCTAGCTGAGAGAAGACACCAAATGGAGGCTAAGAAAACATCCATACCTCTCCTTCCTCAGTCATCTTCCATACAAAGGACATCGTCAGTCTTTCCTCATCAGGGTTCAGACTACACAGCTCCTCACAAAGCAGTCTGGGTAGCATGGGAATCACCTGTGCAGAGAATGAATTCATTTCAACTCATTGAAGACTAGTATCGAGTAACTGTGACATGGGAATCACCTGTGCAGAGAATGAATTCATTTCAACTCATTGAAGACTAGTATCGAGTAACTGTGGCAGGTGTCTATGGGAAACGTTTGTTACGGCAAAGTCAGCTTGTCCTCAACAGGTATTAAAGAGATTCAGAGCAACACTCCTTGAACAACAGTAATACATCAGAGTAATTATGACATTTACAGTCATCCAAATTCAACTTCTTTTTTTACAACTAAAAGAAAAAGAAGATGAATATCACTTTCAATATTGCTCTTCATCATCTTTTCATAATTGATTTGGACATCTCCAAATTGTCTTCATTCAAAAGTCATTAAAAGGTAAAATATCAATCAATTGCAGTCACAAGCTAACAAGTGGGATAGAATTACCCATTGATTTGCCTTTATCCAATGATAACACACCTGATTCCAATACTGTGAAAGTGGTAATTTTCATGGCGTGAAAATCTTGCACATTACGTATGGCCTAAAATTAGCATGAAATATAAAGCATGCAGATCTTTTGCTGGTTATACGTCGTTAAATTCTACACTGGATATCTCTGATTTCGCACAATTAAAAACATGCAAAAATCATTTTACCCAACCGAGCGCGAATAATTACTTGCGCAAAGTAGTTTTATTTCATTGTACTGTTCATACCACTGAGTAGTCATCTAAAAGATGAACAAATGGTAACCTTCTCTGACCTTTTGGACCAAGTAGACACTGGTGGCCCGGTGACTGGCAACCTTATCCAGAGCAGTGTCTTCCTTCACAAAGTAGCTCACATCAGCAATATGCACTCCTACTTCAAAGATGCCTGTCACATAATGGAAAATAACACATGGGTTGCATTGAGTGATACATGCATGCATACGTACATACATACATACATACAGACAGACAGACAGACAGACATAACTGTTTGCCCTGAATGGTAGACTGGTCTACACAGAACCATGAATCCAAGCACCCATGTACATTTTGCTTATATGCAACCCCCCCCCCCCCCCCCCCCCCCCTTTCATGACTGCCAATATTAACTGATCTTTTTCATGCCTGGGAGGCTGGGAGAACTCACAAATGAAAGGCTGCTAACCAGTTCATTAAATATTGTCTAGGAATTGAGGAAGACTATGCAAATTTTTATTTGTTTCTATCACATCAAGATGTCTGCTATAATTGCAAATCTACTCACCATCGCCCAGTGGTTTGCAATGCAGTGCATCATCCAAGTCTCTAGCTGTTGTTGGGTCTATGGTAAAGATACACTCAGACCGGAAGTCACGTCTCTGGGCTAGTTCCTCAGGTGGTATGGTCCAGGGTCGCTCCTGAGGGAGATCTTCCAGAACCTGTCATAGCACAGATCAGATTTAAAGTATGAGGTAGGAAAATTATGATGTTCAGTTTACACTGATTGATACCTGGTAAGAATTCTGTTCATCTGACTGGATGTGCACCAATAGACATGACAGACAGACAGATAGACAGACAGATGACTACATCTCATCACTGATACAGAATGTCAACTTCTGCAGAAAAAAAAAATATAAACAAAGAGATTAACATATTATGCTGTGTAGACATAAAAACAACATATTTTGATTTAAACATATGGGGAAACAGAATATAAAAGGCATGCTTTACAAGTTGTATAACATTTTAGAGAAATAATATCCCAAACCGCAAAACTATATAATATATATATTTAGGAGATAAAGAAAAGACATACAGTATGTAAAAGAACAACTAGACAGCAGATCTAGAGAAAACTTGCTGCGATGTACAGAGAACATCCTTCAGGCATTTTGCATATCAAACAATCATATATCAAACAAGCTTCTAAACATGACACTCTGTGATACTTGCTTCAGATTCACATTGTACCGTGTTAGACACATACATGTATCTTGAGGTCCCTATAAGAAACTACATTGTACATAATGGCCTGTATAACTGTCCTTTAAACTGTCTTTAACTTCAGAGAACTCTCATTCCATTTTGTTCGGATTTCAGCTATGTCATACATAACAACTTTCTCCTTGATGATAATTTTCTCATCAACGGGAGCTACTCCTATCAGTTGCAACTGTCAATTCTTTTTTTTTTCTTTTTTTTCTTTTTTTTTTTGGGGGGGGGGGGGGTATCAGTGTAAGACAGTGCTTTATGCTGATAAATGTTTGCTAAGTTATTGCAGAAAAAACCAGAAGAAATTATCAAGTTGATATCCGAACATACCTCAGCAGAGAAGTCAGAGTAGTCAATACCATGTTCAATCAGCATAGCAGTTGTTTCAGCTTCCACATCTCCTACCTGGCCAAGGCTGTGGTACAGGTGTCTGTAAGGAAAATAAATGACCACAGCATCTTTCAACCAAACACTCTCAAATAAAAAATGCTGAAGAATTATATTGCTGCATCTAAAACAAGGGTTAAAGAGAAAAAAAAAAAAGAGGAGGAAAAGGAGGAGGAAGAGGAGGACGAGGTAGAAGAGGAGGAGGTTGAAGGAGGAAGGAGGAGGAGGAAGAGGAGGAGGTGGTGGAGGAGGAGAAGGAAGAGGAAGTGGAGGAGGAGGATGAGGAGGTGGAGGAGGAGGAGGAGGAGGAGGAAGAGGAGGAGGAGGAGGTGGAAGAGAAAGAGGAGGAGGAAGAGGAGGAGGAGGAGGAGGAAGAGCAGGAAAAGGTAGAAGTATTAGTGGTGGTGAAAGTGATAGTGGTGCTAATGGTAGTGGACACCTCTGACTCACCCTTTGGCAAACGGGGATTGTGGCGGCCAGTCAATGATGTGTGCGATGAAGAGAGTGTTGGCGTAGTCCTGGGGTCTTTGAAGGAAGTTTGGTGGACAGTCCTTCTTTGGAATATGAATCCTGGGAACACGGTGGTCAGTTGGTGCAAACAAAACATCGGTACTGTTCTGTGTTTCACACACAACACACACAGAAAAAACAAGAAGAATTGAGTATTAAATGTTCTGAGTCAATGTCTGGTTTGATTCAAACATTTATTTCCTGTGCTTATATTTGTCAAATTCTACTCACAATGTAAAAATAATGATGTCAGGAGATTGGGTACACATGATTTCTGTTTCTTGTTATTTCTCAATATCTTCTGTAAAGATGAGAGTGTAGTTTCTTCTTTTTTTCTTTTTTTTAGGGGGTGCATTTTTTCTTAAACCATAATGACTTGGGCTACTCTCAATTTACTCGCAATTTGGGTAAAAGGAAAATATTTCTCAAATTCCACTGAGACACAGATATGCATACATACATAACAAACACTAATAATAAATGCAGATGGAAGACAGATATATCTGTGCTGGGTATGGTGCTATGATAATGATAATGGTGGTTGATGGCTGAGATAGGAGAGTACTTACCGGGCCTGAGGCTGGCTTGAGGAACCCACTAGCAGCTCTGGAGTGTTTGTACTCAAAGATATAAACCACTCGTCCTGTCTTAGGTTGCATCCTGGGGTCATTTCTGCTACTCAAACCAAGTTTCTGTGGAGAGAGTATTACAGTCATAATATCCCACATCACACTTAAGGGACATGTTCACCATCATAAACATAAGGATTGAGAAAATGTAGCAATATTAGTAAAACACATCATTGAAAGTTTGAGGAAAATCGGATAATCCGTTCAAAAGTTATAAATTTTTGAAGTTTTTGTGCAGTAACCGCTGGATGAGAAGACTACTGCAGAGTACGATGTCACATGCGTACAACAATATAAGGAAAATATATAGAGAATTTCACAAAATTTCCATCTACACATTCCCTTGACTCGTTACCGACATATGTTATGGGTAATATTATTCCCCCTGCCTTTAGAAAGAGGCAAGTCAAATGCTCTTTTATTATGCGAAAAAAAATGAAAATAGGATGAATTTTCTTTACATTTTCTTTGTACTGTTGTACTCATATGACATCACAAGCTGTAGTAGTCTCCTCGTCCAGCAGTTCCAACACAAAAATTTTAAAAATTCGTAACTTTTGCATCGATTGTCCAATTTTCTTCAAACTTTCACTGATGTGTTCTACTAATATTGCTGCATTCTCTTAGATCCTTATGTTTATGAAGGTGAACTTGTCCTTTAATGTCATTCAGATTCTGATTACCAAGGTATACTCAATGTGCAAACCAATCAAAGTTATCAATACAACACACATTCTCCATCCCTTTTGAACCACAGCTGATTAGTGCTTGTCCACATGGTTTTCTTTGTTTTTGTTTTTATGTCCATATCTTATTTTAGGCCATAATACCTATCATACACCTGCAGATTACAGGAATTACTTGCATACCATTCAGCATATTCTCATCCCTGCCACTCTTTTTAACACCCATGATAATGTCAGTCAAGTAAGGATCCATTTTAATTTTAGAATCTATGAAAAGATACTGACTCCTTTTAATGAGTGAAGTTAGGTCTGTTAAGGTACGCAGACATGTATTCCTGGTGGCGCCGAACTTGTAGACATTCACAATCAAATGTATACACATTCACAAAAACAATAATACAACTTAACAAGGAATTTCTACAGGAGTCAAAGAAAATATTAAATATAAAAGAGGTTCAGTGCATTGGGAAGTATCTAACTCTATGCCTTGACCTGCAGTTTGACATAAATTGACACATATTTCTAGCTGAGAAATGTACAGTGCAAACTTCTACTAAGCCTAAACAATCAGAAACCTGTGCAGAGAGAACACACTACCACACCATACCTGTGGAGTACCCCCTCCTGTACTCGTGGAGGATCCCCGAAGATGACTGGATGTGTGCGGGGTGTCTTCAACCACCTCACTACTTGAAGAGACTTCAGATCTACGATCATTTACAGACATAAAGAAAGAGTGAGGAGGGCATTAATCGGACATGACATGAATTGATCCCAACATCCTCTGTTAGCACCCTCGTGTGAAATCATTAAAAGCTAGCCATTTTTCTGTCCCTATCATATATAAAAGAGTCATCAAGGTCTTTCAAATTCGTTTACAGGGACAGCAATGCTTACTACTTGAGTCGCTGATAAGTTGCATATCAGCTCCAGAGTCAGTGTAACACGTGCAAAATATGAATACCGTTTTAGACAATCATCAACGAGAACTAGAATATTGGATTAAACTTTGACACAAGCCATTGGTGATGCATACTGTCACCTATAGGTTGGAAGCCTAATGACAACAGATTAAAACAGCTTCACAAACTGGACCTCCGATACAAACCTTGCATCTGACCACTCCCGACGACTCAGGTCCCCAACCTTGTCCTGCTCCTCTCCAGATGTTGCCGAGACGTCAGCGAAACCAAAAGCTGCCTCGGAGTCATTGAGATGGAGGCTGTTGAGGTTGTCTGATAGTTCCATCTCATTCAGGCTACTGGTATCAAAGTCACCTGAAAGCAACAACAAAAACAATATTCTGCAAATGTACATTGACCCTGGACCCTGATCTTTAACCTTTCTCCTCTCTCATGTCACATAAATGATTGGCTCTTCATTTTTCCTTTCTATCAAATCATATTTCTTTTTTACATTCCCAGATAAAGTTACTGCTAAAAAAACAAAATATTCAGCATAAGTTCAGTGACCTCTGACCTTTGACCTTGAGTGATTGTAAACTCATGTTGTATACCTGGGCCCAGGTGAAGGGGTAAAATATCAATCGAGTAGTTTATGTTAAAGCACGATAAAATGATCTGGGAGAGATAGATAGATGGACAAACAAACAAACAGACGGACAACCCACAAACGTAATGCCTCTGATGCCTTTTGAGTGTAGGTACACAAACAAAAAGAAAGATGAGAGTGAGAGAGAAAGAGAGGGAAAGAGAGACAGAGAGGGAGACAAAAATATGAATTACATCCTTCATTATCTTACCTTGGCTACCAAAGAAGTACCTCCCACCAACTTTCTTTGGTGTGGATGACCCTGGGGTCGCTGACCCAGGCCTGTCTGGACTCTCAGAAACAGCAATGACAGGTTGGTTTGCAAGCAGCTTCCTTGGGGTACTCGTCTTCTGGGATTTAGGAGTCTGCAATTAGGAGATTAAATCATGTGGCTTCATCAACAAGAATGCCTTTACAAGAAACATTCATAACTCTTTGAAATTACTATTCTTAGCCACTGAACTGCACAAAGGCATTTATGCTACAGAGTGGGAACACACCTCACCTCTATTAAGATGTCCTACTAACATGAAATAAACTGTATGGAGCACTTGTCACTAACAACTGGGAGAACATAATGCTAATGTACATGCATACATTGTTACTAGTTATTACCCAAGCTCAATTCTTGACATACATAAGTATCCAACGAGACCAACCTATTGATATGACTAATTACATAACCATCTATCTGTAACTATTACTATGCTTATCTAATACACAAACTAATGTCACCATACAGACTTAGTACACTATCATTTCTTTATAAAAAATAATATACAGAGACACCCACAAAAATATCCAGTGACCAACTAATCACTCAATCTACGTTGATACCACTTCACTTCTTTACAGTACTTCTCAGTGTTTTACTTCCTTGTATTTATTAATATCTTATTTGTCTATGAAGCTCATGTTCCCAGGGTCTTTTTCCTCTCTCTCTCTTCTTACATTTTCCCTGGGAGTCAATGCAGTGGCTTTTGATTTTTCATGGTGGAATATTACAATTGTGTATATATATCATAAACAGGCTTTCGTATGTACATGTTTTTACTTACCATGACTATTTGTCCCGACAAGATCTGAACAGCAACCACATCGCCATGGAGAGCTCTATTCCTGGCATGGACTCCATCAATAAAGATATCAGTGCCACCATCCTGTGGGTCAAAGGTCACATGGCGGGAACAATCAGTGATAAATTATTTGGGTGTATGTATTGTGTGTGTGTGTGTGGTTTATGGTTTGACTTGTGCTTTATGTACATGAATATACACACTAAATTTTAAACACAATGCTAAAATGGACAAGTGTGTATTTGATAATAAAGTCAATAACCCAAAATCAAGAAAACAATTAAATACTCGTATGCATCAATCACACTACCTACTTTTCTAGTCCCATGTCAGTATCAACCTCACTACATACCATGTGTTTATCAATCTCACGCTACATAACATGTGTGTATCAACCTCACTACATATCATGACAGTATCAAGAGTACTAAGAGTACATCACTTAGAAAAGTAATGTGATCAATGACTACGTAATGAGCATTTACTAGTTACACAAATTTCGCAAACAGCTTTTAACAGTAAATAATGTTTAGGTGAAGTAATGAGATCGTGAGCACAATTCATCTGCATGCATAGGGTACCATGACCTTGGTAAATGCTATAAATCCACAAAGTCTAGTCTTCTCATCAGAAAGTAATAAATGTTGGGCTAACATCAACATCTTAGCATGAAATAATCAGCCATCTCATGTGATACCAAGACCTTATATGCAAATTCAGTTTGGGTACTGTTTTTTTATAATAATTTCTAACTGGAGGCTTCAAGTATGCCAAACAAAAGATAATTTATGCACTGACATAGCAATGCACCTGGCTCATTGCATAACCTGTTGAAAGTACTTTTGTTCTTCTTTGGAAGCCCCCTAGTTATGACTGTCACAAGTTATAATGCTCCGAAGTCAGATTCATCTGAACTGCCTGCCATCAGTAACATCATCAGAACATAACCTACACACTTCCGAGTGAGAAAGCAAATATATGTCTGGCACCAAACTTACCGGCGAGTCAATATAAGCCTCTTCAAAGTTCTTTGGGTTGATGCGGAGAACTCCTTTGATGACTTTCTCTTGTTTAATGGCCTTGGAGACATCCTCCTCAGTCCAGTGCTTCTCAAAGTGCTAAAAATCAGAAATAAAACATTGATGGATGAACAGATGCAGCATTTGAAAGAAGTTGGACGAGTAAACATCATCCCTTACAAAAGATCTGTGCCTTCTTATACAGTCATTAATCTATATATGAAAAATAACTGACACTAAAAATCACACCTGGGCACCATTTAATGAAAGCTGTCAGCCCTGACAAGATGTCCATCTTTGACAATCACATACCTGCCAACCCTGAGACTTTATAAATCTGAACAAACAAAGAAAAATTATTCAAAAATCTGAACTTTCATATATTTCATATACTTTACTATTACAGATACTTCCAAAAAATCAGAACACATTGAAATTAATGAGTTTTCTTTCAGTGACAAATCTGAATATTCAGATTAAAACTGAACAGTTGGCAGGTATGTAACCGCCACATTAACAGTCAATGACCAGAGCTTCTCAGCCAATTAAAAACTAAGGATTTAACTGGAATTGTCAGAGACAGACAACTTGTCAAGGCTGACAACTTTCATGAATTGGTGCCCTACTAAGGATCTAGAAAACATTCTACAGTTAGGTATTTCCTCAGTCTGTAAGTGGTTGATACTGCATAGACAATCTTTTATGTTACACCAAGAAAATGATATGGTAAATAATACCACTTAATTATTTATTGAGGAAAAAGCACACATAATATTACCATTGCAATAATTTCTAATATGAGAGCATGTCTATGAATCAATTCGATCAAATGGAGAAACTTCTGCTGCTTTCAACAGACAGTTTGGTTCATATATAGCACAAGTTTGGAATTCATTTTGTTACACTATCAGTGCTATCTGTCTACTGAACATACTAACAGTAGCATAACTTAAGGTTTTATAAGCCAGTGTAAAGAATTTTGGGTGTAAGATTATATTGAATTTCTAAATGCATTGCATGGCAATGAGGCTGGGAAATATTTAAATTGACTGATGACTTGACGCTACTTACGCCCTATTCACAAAATGCTAAGTTTACAAAAGACTTCCACACACAGTGACACAACATTAGATAGATTTAGGTCAGAAAGATTTAGGTTAAGTTTGACGTGAGGATTAGAATTCGGGTTAGGGCTATGTTTTGGGGCAGAATTTATGTTTGACTTGGCATGCAGATGTTTTATGGGAGCAATTGTCACAGGAGCAAATGTCATGGAACCCCACACACAGCTGCTAAAATATTGCACAAACTCACATCTTGCCTCTGAAACTTCAATTTGCCTGTAATGTGCCTTACCTTGAATGGCTGTCTCTTGGGCGTGGTACTTGCCGATTCATTGGCCTGGCCAGTAGCTTCTTTCTTTCCTTGTTTCTTCTCTTTTCCTCCATTCTTTCCTTTCTTCTGTCTATCCTTGCTGCTTGCTTCCTTCTTTCCTTGGGTGTAGGTGGGTGTCTCCCCCGGACCAGAGTCAGTGGACTGTGAGGATACAAATAAAAACAAGAGAATGAATTCTGCTTGAAAATCAAAAGGAAGGTTTCCCAAATTCAAGACTACAATCATATCAACAAAGATCAGACTAACACCGACACTTGGGTATTAAAAGCTGCTTGACTTCGTACATTGCCGTTCAATTGCAATTCAAAGATTGGTAGTTTTGCAATATCATGTGAGAGTAGTTTTAACAAATGAGTATGGTTCCATATGTGACATTTTCAAGAATAAATATGCAATTTTGTCACATTGCGACTGATAATTTTTGTCTACCAGAATCAATGCCTGATGATCTGTACCTTTACAAACGTAATTAATGGGATGACCATTTGCGAACTGTGGACTTAAATGGCCTTTATAGTCCATTTGCCAATACTTGACCTTTACAAAGCATCTGACTGGAGAGCATAGAGGATGGAGTGCATGAAAGAGTTTCTCAGACTCACCCCATGTCTCATGTAATTCTCCAGTCCACTGGAGTCTTGTCGCTCCAGACCTCCCTGGTTGGAGCCGCTGTGTTCCTGGGGGATGGCCGTTGCCGATCCTCTTCTCATCTTGGTCACCAGGTTGCTGTCCCCGACCCCCTTCTGTCCATCTCTGGGGAAGGTACTAGGGAACTTTCCTTTCTGTCTGCTGTCATCTCGTAGCTTGGTGCCCAAGGGACTGCTGCCCCCTCCCAGCTTGGGTCGAAATCTTCCAGACTCTGGCTTACGCACCATCAAGCCTCTGTGAGAATGGAGCAGCAACAAGAAAATTCTTTCAGATTTCACCAAAGGTCATGTGATTTGAGAGGAATATAAATGAAATCACGCTTTCTTTTTTCCTGTTTACAAAAAGTTTGCATGGTAATTTTGCAAGTCTTCACCAAGACTCATTAGCTCTATTTTTCTTTTCAAAATATCAATCCCTTTGATGCTTCCAGCGTCACACAACTTGTCAACTATATTTTTCCTATCAACACCCCTTGCCAGAATGTGTTTTGTTAAACATTTTTCTCACCATTCATTTTGATTCCCCAAAACACACACACACATGCACGCACATACTCATACCAGTTGACTTTTGACAGTGAATGGCTATGCAGTAAAACTGACTTACAGAATACTCAAAAATATTGTATGTAAAACAAGGTTATCCCTATGTGACCTCACCCTACAAAGATCCACAGCACATTCCAGGAACTGTACAAAATTGTAGCATGTAGCATCAGAGACAACGTTGATCCCTCACACCTACATCCCCTCATTTGGTGAGTACTCAGAGCTCTGTCTACAGGAGGAACATGTTAAAGGCATCTCACTCTACCAGTGGCCAGTTCTGATAGTGAATAAAATAGTCTTCAATATTTGAGAGTGACATGCTTTCTACAAATAATGTAGCTGTGTTGACTGCTGTGGGAACCTGAGAAACCTGCAGGTCGATCTGTCCATGGGTGGACATAGTGTGACCCTGACTGACCACTCACCTACTACTCTTTCCTGGTGAGGGATCTCTGCCTCCCTTGACCCCTTTCTGGACAGCTAGCCCTGACTCCCCTGTCTGGTCACTCTGCTGACCCTGGACTGACCCTCCATCCTTCAAATCAAATTCTGCACAGCTGTCTTCATTCTCCAGGTAGTCCCCTTTCTTCCTTCGCCTCTTTCTCTGCGCAGATATAAATTTAGACACCATAGAAAATATTGTCAAGCAACTCTTCCATCACTGAACATATTACTGCTGAGGTATGATAGTGATGGTGGTTGTGAAACTTGCATTTGTCGCAGTCAATAACGCCTTTCTATGCAAAAGTCACAAGTGTAAACTATGCATTGACAGACCACTACATTACTGTGCATTTATTTATTTGTGAGCATAGAAGCGTTTTAAAAAGCAGAAATCTCCCTCTCTGACATGGTTTACATTTAAGCCATGACTGTCTATGAAAGTGTTCAATACTTACAGACCTGATATTTACTCTTACTATTGGCATTTATCATCTACAGAGCTTATTGTGATAAACATGACAATTGGAATTTTATCACAAACTTCAGCATTATAGTCTGTATGTAAATAATCATATTTTGGTTTAAGAGAAGAGTTGTATTTTATACATACACAGAACACAGTAATGTTTGTCTAATGTCTGGGTATGTTCCTGTCCACTGTATTATCATTCCTATCAAGTCATGTTTTTGGTTAGTCCTTCAACTATGTCATATGTACAACTGGCAAGTACTAGTGGCAAACCAGTAGACCAATTACAATTCATTTAATGTGCAGCATTCCCAAACAAACGCTTTGAATAGGACCATGAAAATGGTGTTTGTCTTTTTCCCCAAGGCAAAAAAAAAAAACAAGCAAACACAAGTACAATGGCACAAGGGAATATAATGTTGAAGAAAAAAGCAAATAAAACATACAGTAAATTAATACAAATCTGAGTCAGTGACACATATAACACTTTCAATGTACCGATAACAAAGTTCTATCTGGTCTTTGATTCGAGGATACAGTATTATACCAGTGTTAAGAAATTGTTTTACCATTGTAGTGACCATAAAGTCAAAAGTATATTTTGCAAATTTAGCATTGATGAATCATGGCTTTACAAACAAAATGTCTTATAATAAGCACATTACACTTTAGAGTATCCTTGACCGACATGTAAAGGTTTGTATATCTCTGAACCAAGGTGATCATGAACCCAAACGTGTAGGATCTAACCTGACGTTTCTTCTTCTTCCCCTCTCCATCAAGCTCTGTGTCAAGTTCCTCCATCCCAACTCTCTCACTCTCCTCCTCCGATGCAGAGTAGCTCGGATTCACTGAGATGTTGTCCAGCTCCAGTAAGGAGGACACTGAAGTAGAAAGCTGGTCTTTGTTCATTTTGTCTGCTGGCATTGTTAAAAAAATAAATGAAAAAGAATTAACACACACTTGAAGAAGACCTAGCATGCAATAGTAGAACTCACTGTACCTCTATGATAGCTAGTCAGTACATTGTACCCACAATTTATGCTTTATCAGATGAAATTCTATACTGCTTACCATTCTGTGACTGCAACAGATTTCCTGACGACAGAGAATATTGATCGAGAATTCAAACAGTAATTTTGAATAAAAGTTGTTGGTAAATATAATCATCCCTACACAACATGTCTAATGATGCATTTTCCAGTCTCAAACTGAAGTTTGAGACTTTATTCTAATAGCTGTAGGCCTTAATAACATACAATGTACATGACATGTACATGTGCATGTTAAATGTGATCTTAGAGTGTGCATGCCACACAGAATGCAAGTAACTGCACATGGTAAACTGAATGCAACACTGACAATTCCTCTATTTGGCATTCTTTCAAGAGCTGTACATAACTGAAAAGTGTCAAACTTTAGTTCACAGTAAAACTATAAGAGCACTTGCTCAGGGGACCCATTCGAGGACATCTTTTCCCCAAACCCATCCCCCATACCGCATCTGGATGACTTTTTAGGGCAAAATGTCGTATAATATGGCAACTGTCGCAGGATACTATGAAATCCGACGAGAAATGAGGCTGGTATAGCACATTAAAGGAATATGACATGGCATCCTTTACAAGTTGGAACCATGAGGGCACTATCAATGAGATGGTACCTCATAATAATAACCTCCACAAACCTCAGGAGCAAGTGTGAATAAAATCCAAAAAGAAATGTGGCTGATAGAACATAAAACAAGAAATGTTACATGGCCTCCAAGTTGGAACACCGAGGGTGCTGTACGTCATCACAAAATGTTGTCTTACATGTAGAATGACCACCTATACACCTCCTCAGCAAGTCTGAATAAAATCCGTTAAATAACAATCAAGTTATTGAATAAATAAGCATTTTTGCAAATTTTGATCTGATAGTGACCTTTGATCCTGTAATTAAGATAGAACAGTGGGGGCAGCACTTACACATGTACCACTAGGGTTTAGGTGTCTAGACTTGACCATGATGAAAAAGATAATGATAAAATGTGTAAGGACAGAACAAGCAAGGGTGCCATCACCAAAAACGATAATACATATAGGCTTCTTTGTTTTCAACTAACTTTTACCAATACATGCCAACTTTGTAGATTATCTGTGAAGAACTGCAGCTACAATCTCTGTAAGAGTACAGCGCTCACAAGAAAATCTTTGCAGTGGATGCAGCGGCAGCGGCATAACGAGTCCAAATCCATTGTATCCTCCGAACTCTGTTCAGGGGATACAATTTTAGTTTTGACAAGTGCTACATAACCCAAAACGTAGCAATGACAAACACACATGCCTGCCGTTGTGTACCAATACCTGTGAAAGTATGTACACAGATGATTCCCTGCCTAGACAACTAGGGTCTAAGTACAGAATGACCCAAGACCATTGCAGAGTCAAGCCATCAAATTATTTCAAAAGTAAAAATAGAGCACATCACACAGTAGACGTAGGCATACTTAACCCGTTGACGGGCTGATTTTGCAATTACAACACACATTTCCCAAAGACACCTGCCCGAGCAATATACTCAGGACTCATTTTCAACATAACAGGTTAACAACACATCAACAAAACTCATAATGTTAGTCAAGTGGGCCAGCTTAGCTAAAAAAAAAAACAAAGTCAGGACATGTAACATTGTTAGGTCCTAAATCTACAATGTACATTACAGTCAAACAAGTTCATTTTACCTTTCCGCACATCAGAAGTGGCCATATTAATTATAGATGTCAATACAGACAGCAGTATTCTGTGCCTAAGTAGAATCGATGAGATTTGGAATTCCAGTCAGATTTAATCGCCTGAAACAACGAAATTGGTAGAATTAAATGAAAAATATGTTTGTACACTGGACCTATCTATTTACGTTAGACAAGATCTAGCTAGCCTAGTTTAACGCTGTTAGATATATCTCCCTGCTAGTGCTACTGAAGTCTCTCTGCTCCACTGGGTCTCTTCCTCCACTCCTGTACGAATGAATGCTCAAATCAATTTATGACGTTGATCCATGAAATTCTGGCTAGCTTGGTTTGTTTGTGGCTTTTGACTATGCCGACAAGATTGCACAATCCCCGCCCCACTTTTCATAACAATTACCATGATTACATGGCGATAGGCCCCAGCGCGCATACGTTATTAAACATTACCGTCCGCATCCGGTTGCCGCTTTTGTTGTGATTGCATCAGAGTGTTGAAATCTCACTTTTGTCGATAGACGATAGTTTAGTTTCCTCATCGAGGCCAGCAGGCGCAGGCCAGGTTCGTAGACCAAGGTAAACAACACGTCCGTCCATAAAGAATACGGTTGGGACTAGGTAGCACTAGCAGCTTGCAATCGAATTAAATTGCCTCTAAATAAAGGCGGATGCTTTTTCTTCCTTTTCCTCTAGTATGTTTACGCCTTACGCATCAAATAGTCTGTAAAGTGGTAAATGGAAATTTCTCGAAGCGATGCTTACTGATGTACAAAACCCAACATACCAACCTCTGTAATATTTCGCCAAGCCCTTGTACTTGAACTCACTGGATCCTCCACTTTGACTGCGCCTACCGTTCTCGCTCGGACTGTAAAAGTGTCCGGCAGCTACTACAGTCTGCATACACGGTGTGCATGCAGCGCGCAGTCCACAGTGTGGATGTTGGGTATCAATGAGATGACAACTGGGTGGTTCAAGGAGAAATGCACAGATCACGTTCTTTCATATCGTGTGTGTAGGTGTGTGTGTGTGTGTGCATAGTCCTAGGGCCCTGTGTAACATTCGGGCCTATCATTCTCGTTATGTGCACCCTCCTTGCCCGACAGTCACATATTTTTGTCTGCTGCCCTCTTGCGAGCATTGAACATAGTTACTCCATTCCGAGGCCAATTCCTACTTTTTTTTTTTTTGATAATTTATTTTACAGTAAGATTCTTCAGTCATAAGAAGTATTATCGTTACAGATGTGGTGCTCTTTAGTCTATTCATCTATAAGGATGTAATTCACTTCACTTGTCTTTGGAATTCAAGTTTGATGTTTATTTTCCACTTCGCTTAAAAAACATAAACTCAATGCAAGATTTCATCAAAGGAACCATTCTATGCCCCCATTGTACCGTACCTGCAATATCCTTCTTGGAATGAAAGAAAAGATTCCTCTCATCAAGAAAATCTGTGGCACCTTGGCTTTAAAGTTAGGTCTGTAAAAACAATCTCATAGCAGGGGCGGATCCAGGAATTCAGTAAAGAGGGAGCGTCTTTACAAAATTAAAGGGGGCGCATGCACCCCACCCCCATTTTTTCTTATTTCTTTTGTTTTCACAAAGAATAAAGGGGGGGGGGAGTGCACCTGGTGCACCCCGCCTGGATCCGCCACTGCATAGAATGTAGGAATCCCTTATTTTTAACAACATTTTAATACAATCATTTACAAAGTCAAGTCAAATTATGGATGAATCAATACTATAATCGTAAAATGCACAATAAAGTTAATGAAGTGTGGGGGGAAATTGATTAAGCTACAACTGTATTAAAAAACAAGCTTGTAGTTTAACTCTTACATAATGTACATTTGCATATAAATTTCCATTATGTTTTATTAATTTCTTATTCCTGAGTAACTGATCTTCTCATTGAACACATCATAATCACTTTATTCTCTACATTGCAGAAATAATGAAAACATATGCAATGTACCAACTGTGTTATATCTGGAACAACTCCTAATTTGCATGTTGATAAATGCTGTGTGATGCTAATGTATTAGTATCTTTTCTGCCACCAGAGTGTTTCATTATGGGATGATCATGTAGTCAGTGTTAATTTGCCAGGTCTGTTGAGGATTCATAAAAATAATCTTGAAGAATTAATTCCAAAAGTGTTGATTTAGCAACCAATCTGTTTATGTAAATCAACTGGACTTGAACTAAGAATTTGTGCATGGGAACCAGAATCACTAGAGTCAGCATAAAGTTCAGTTCCCATCACTTTAGCTCTAAGATGCTACAGTACAAGCATTCACCTTTTTTTTTTGGGGGGGGGGGGTGGGAAATCCCACAAGACTATCTGATCAATCTTGAAAGAAAAGGCATTTTTATTGCAGCAGGGATGATAAAAGAATTTCCACCCAAAGCTTTCTTCAACAACAAAATGCTATGAAAAAAAAAAAACGAGTGAGGAAGGATACACTTATTTCATTTTTATTTTCTGCAACAACCATTGTATTGATTTCTTCTTTGTTCATAAATACAGTATGCCTTAACATGTTTCTTTGATTCATATGTCATTACAGACTGATACTGTTATGAAATTGATAATTTTTATATTGATTTGTATGTTAAACTCTCCTTTTTTATTTTGCATACTCTGTATCACTTTGTTTTCATTTGCTAATTTATTTGGAGAAAGAAAATGCAGAAATAAACCAAACCAAACCAAACCACAGTAAAAAATTTTATTTCTCAGATGTTCTTTGTAGTGTGTCAAGCATAATTATGCTGTTCTTTGAATGATTGTCATTTGCATCTATCTCATGTGAAATGCTGGTGGAAGGCACATTATTTCCACATTTGCATTTTGTGGGACATACAACATTCAATTCAATTCAGTCATTTAAACCATAATAACAACTATTGGCACTTTTTGTCTCAATCATAATCTCGGATTTTTGTTTCCAAAAGGAATGATATATATATATATATATATATATATATATATATATATATATATATATATATATATATATATATATATATATATATATATATATATATATATATATATATATACAGTATATATGGTTTCTGTCAAATGCTCTGTCTGATGTGGTATGGTTTGCCTTTTTTTACTCATGACAAGGGTAATTTCTGACTTTTGTGAACTCAGACATTGTGCCCAGTGTGCTGGATGATTTATTTGAGAGAGAGAAACCAAATATCTAGTAGAAAAATTTCATCTTGCACCTGTTCAAATCTTGTCGACCTGGATTGGTTAAATACACTTTTGAAACACTTTTATTTCATTCTACATACAAGACGAATAATATACAGAGAATAACAAGAAAAGTATTCGAACATAGTAGGAAACAATTTAATTCAGTTTGGAATCACTGTCTGTGCTTCAAAATGTGACCTGAAAAATTTCTGCACAATTACTGTGATGCAGAGATTTGAACAATCAGACTTATCTGAAGCTTGGGATAACACAAACAAAAATATTATTTCTTTAGAGGAAAACAAAAATGGCACAAGCACACTGAATCCTGTCAGCAACCTTCTAAAGATTATTGCAAATTGGAACATAAATCAATAGCATAGGTAGGACCTACTTTTGTATTTAGATAAGTACAGCAGTCTTCACTGTTAATGAAGGAAATTAAGAACACATGTAAACACACGTGCACATGCATGATGAAAAAAAAATCAGCAGAAGTTCAGCAAATGATCATATCATCCTCTTTCTTTACTTTACTTCTCTTCCTGCTTGGTGCTTGATACATTACTGCCACCCTGCTGCCACTTACTTCAAGATCCTAATTCAGAAATTGTTTCTTAGAATAGTAGTGGGTCACTGGAAAATTCAGTATTTCACACAATTTGAAGCTGTAAGAAAGGGCATCATTATTATTATAATCTGAAACCTTCAAACCTTTGTACATTCTTGCTGACTTATATAGACCCTAAGACAAACTTGTGGACCATTCTGAACATCAACTGACTTTTCACCAACCATTTCACTACACTGAGAAGTTACATACAAACATTCACATCTTTGCAGCAACCTAATCTTAATGAAAACTCTACCATCAGCACAGTAGACCTTCAAAACATACTCACACACGATTGATAATTTATCTCCAACATCAACATTAACATCTGCAACAACATCAATTTCCCTAAGCTCCTGGATCAATGGATGTGATCTTTTTCTAAGGGTTGCGGAGTGTTAACTTGGTATAAGTACATTCACCCTTTATCAATTGATACATTTCTCATGAATAGAGTTGACCACATATCCATGATGTAACAGAACTTGCCCTCACACAACAATGCTTGCTACTTGTCTTCGCATCAGAATCATATCTCATCTTCAAGTGTCACAAACCAAAGAAATACCAGGTACTCATAGAATGTCTACAAGCTTTAGCTGAATGTATGGCTGGACATGGGGTGAAGGGTCATTGGGGTGAAAGGTCATTGTAAGTGGTACTCTGCTTGGTTGACATCTAAGCAACATGTTTATTGTCAATTACAAAAAGGTGAATGATTTTCACTTTGGAATATACTAGTAGCTAATATATACCTACGCTTAACAAGCTTGCTTTTAAGTAGGTTCCATCATATTTCTTTAGAATTTATACATAGAGCCAAACCTACAAAGATTGACAGCCAGGTTTTATATGTTTACATTAATTTACTGTGCATCCAAGCCAGATATTATGATTCACTTCATTTTATTACATTTGATGTACATTCCTTCCTTGAGAAATATGAAAATAAATTGAATTGAATTGAATTGAATATATAAATTTCAGATTGTGCATAATGGTAGGGTATCAGTAGTTCTTGGCTTGTAATTACAATTAATTTGGCTTCAATGAAAATTTCATCACTTTTTCTTTTATAATTGTCACCTGTTAACAATCTATACAGCTCTTTCAGATTCAAAAAATACAGCTGAGAGGCAAGCAACTCTCTGAAAGTAGTAGAAGCCATTTCGGGAGGGAAAGAGAACACAGGCAATTATCCTTGTCTGTGAAAAGACATCAAATCTACACCATTGTACAAGAGAATAAAAAAAGGGTTAAAGCCTAAACCATACTGGCAAAACATGATTTTTTTTTCAGTAATTCATCTCCAACAGGACATTCATGCATGGAAGGCTGTTAAAATCTTTTAAAAACATCAGTTTTGAGTCAACTGTTAACCCGTTAAGGACAGACTGATTTTGCAACAACACGCATTTCACTAAGACACCTGCCCGAGTATACTCAGGACTCGTCCTAAACAGGTTAAACAAGATATGGCTAATGAGATATCGAGAGAGAGAGAGAGAGAGAGAGAGAGAGAGAGAGAGAGAGAGAGTGAGAGAGAGAGAGAGAGAGTGAGCAAGAGGATAGTGGTGTAGTTCAGACCCCATGACAGATAAATACACTCTAGTCAGTTTTTTGCCATTTATCAACATTAAGCCTTGTGTCCAACTTGAAGTTTACTTGCTGAGATAAGTAATAGACTTTTCCATAATGTCCTGTTGTTGGTCAGAGGTATACAACATGGTTAACGGCAAAATCTTCTCTTCTGTCACATATTCAGTATCATATAATTACACACTATTCATGTCAACAACACACAATACAGTTTCAAATATCAAAATTATTAAAAGTACCAGCCAAATTGGAGCCGACGAACTGTTTTTTGCAGCATTAAACTTTTGTGAATTCCCACCCCTGAAAAAAATTATGAGTAAACTACATATACTGAATTGTATGGACAAAAACTTTCGCATGCATTTTACTTTGGGGAATTGTGACTCCTCGTGAGATTCCTAATAGTTTCATGCACATGAAAATTTCTGGTTGCTCGGTTTTTCATATTGGCATCACTGTGCTCCTCCCATATAAAGATGTCGATTTCGATGTAAATGTCTTCTGGAAGGAATTATACCAGAAAGAAAAGGAGGGCTGACAGTTCAAAATGATTGTCATCCCACAGAAGACAAACATAACAAATGGTTATCAGTAAGGATAGATGGGACATTGTACATTGCGCATGAAAACAGCTGAATATTTAGTGCCAGAGCTCACGCAACATGGTTAAGATAATTCCACATCATTAAAGGCGTATCATATTTGGCATTCAACTCTGCTTATTACACCAATATCAACAATCTCATAACTCTAAGGGCTGTATCATCTTGTCATTTTCACTTACCTATAAAATAGGTAAAAGTCCTCGTATTTGTAACTTTGCCATCACTTGTAACTTTCTTGACTTAGTTTAACTTACCTGTCAATTCCAATGACACTTACTTGCAAAAAACCGAAACCAACAGACAAGAGGTTTCTCTTTCATTAAAAAAAAAAAAAGAACTGAAATGAAAGAGTCAACGAAGCAGCACTCTTACTTGAAGACAACATAAATGAAACAGCCATTACATAGGACAAGTTATAACTTTAAATTTGAAAATAACATCTTTACAAAAATCATAATAATCACTCATGATAAGTTATGTCACACGGCACAATTGCATTCATAAAGTTTCAAGTCCATGTCTTCAGAAATTCCTGCAGTTTTGCTCAACTGTGATTGGTATATCATCTCCAAACATACATGGAAATGGATATCAACAGCATTGTCCAATCACTATTACATAAATCAGAAGTCTTGAATTCATGCTTGATCATACTCTGGTCTCAATTACATTTCAAGTTATCTCAATATTTTCCAGTTGTTTAACTGGTGATTTATAGGACACGAATGTTCAGGCAAGGAAGACCAAAGATTTGACCATTTCAAATCAAACAGGTATAAAAAAAAAAAATCATGTACTGGATACAAACACTAATTTCAAATCAAAAAGATACTCTAAAAAAAAATTACATACAAGCAACAAACAATTGCATTGCTACTGTTAACATTGGTTTGACCTCTATAATGACAACTATGATCTATCCCAGAGGTGACACATCTATTATTACCTATTATGTAATAATCAACCATCTTGTGAAATTGAATCGAATGCACTTTAGCTATTAACTATCAAAGCAGCTTTCTCCTTTAGATTCAATGAGTGCATCCTCCACCTACATGGATTCTAGACCACCCCCACCCCCAACAACAACAACAACAAAAATAAAGAATGAAATGATTTTAAAGAAGTACAACCATACTACTAGCATACCACAAACTGAGAGTTGTAATACCGGGGTATATGATTTCTGCTGGTCTGTGAACAAGGAGGGGAAGGTAACACCAGGTCATATGACGACATGTGCAGCAACAGGTCATAGAGGGCAATAAACAAGCCACAGATGGTAACAACAGGTCACAGATGGCAGCATTATGGAGCAGCTCTCTATCTTTCTCTCAGAGAGAAGGACCTTATTCTGCCATGTGTGCGTAACGCCATTCCCTCAGTGGGCTGTGTGTCGTCTTCACTGTCAGTGGAGACACGAAGCGAAGTGGGTAGAGGGCGCTACCAGGTTTGTCATTTGTACCTGAAAGGAAAGAGATAAAGCAGATATGCATATCTTGTATCTATATGAAGGCTGTCACAATTGGTGAATATCACTTTCATTACATAATCATGGAGATATTGTATTCAGGATATGCCTTAACAATGACCAGAATTTTTCTTTCACGAGTAAAGCACACTTAAACTCCATAAATAATCCAAATTTTCTGATAAGCTACTGTAAAACAAGGAATGTGTGCATGCATTTTAAATTCACGAATTTCTCGCAAGCCAAGATTCGCAAAATTAACATACACATTCTTTTTTACACTATATGCATTGAATGTTAAAGGTAACTCGCGAAAATTTCATGCCGTGTAAAAGGCCATCGGCTCCAGTTCGCAAAAATGTCATGCCGCAAATATATCATGTTTTATAGTAACCTACCTGGGCTCCATGTCATAGAAAGTTTCCATGACGATAGCAACTGTTTGCTACCATGGTAAGTTTCACAATAATGACAAGAATCCTGCTCCCTGACTGGCTGTTGCGACAAGAAGATACTATTTTTGCAAGAATTTCTATCTTTACATCTTTTGGAGATGAGACCCACATTGTTGGTGCTTTTTCAAGATAGAAGATAAATTCAGGAAACAGACAATGAAAACAGAATGTAGTCAAGAAAAAAGGAATACAAAATTGTTACTTTTTTGATAAAATTTCTTAGAGATCAAGAATAATCTTGCAGTACTCTTTTGATATCTAAGAAGACAATTACCACTTTCCTGAAACTGCAAAGAGCCTCTTGTAACCACCTTTCTGCATTTGTTATACTGAACAGCCACTCACAAAAACAT
Organism: Diadema setosum; assembly: GCA_033980235.1. NCBI lineage: Eukaryota > Metazoa > Echinodermata > Echinoidea > Diadematoida > Diadematidae > Diadema > Diadema setosum. The sequence goes on along the minus strand of CM067077.1, from coordinate 35,488,000 downwards.
AAACAAAAGCCATCTTACACACCAGGAGAATTGATTTGTCTTCCTAACTAACACCCGTCCCTGACTGTCCATTCAATGCTCATGGAACTGAAAAAAAAAAGTGAGTGTAAAGAAAGTAAAATGATGACTGTTGTCATTCATACCTGAATTCCTTGCACCTCCAAAGGGCTGCTGTCCTACGACTGATCCAGTACTCTTATCATTCACATAGAAATTTCCGGCTGTGTCACGCAGGACTGAGCAGGCACTGTCAATCACATCACTGTTAGAAAAAGATATGGGTTAAAACAAATAAGTTTCTATCTCAACCAGTGACAACAATGATAATACGTAGCTAGGCAATAACGAATCAATTGAATTACTTTTCCAGCTGATCAGCCCATGCACTTTGAAACAAACTATAAATGAAAGAGGATTGCATAATCCTCTTAATATTTTTGCACAAATGCAGAAACTGCCAAGTGAGTTCATTTCATCACATTGAAGCTTGAGGTCTGTGTACCATGTGAAATTGTTAAAACCAGTGATTTCTGAAAAAGGTCTACGTGAGGAGAAGTATGAGAGAATATGGGTGACACAAGAGGGTAGAGAGGGTTTGGTAAAGCTGCATCTACACATTTACACCATGTTCTCAGCAATCACGGCAGCCCCGTTTCAGGCCACCATGGAAAAAACGCGATGGACATGAAACAACGCAGTGAGACGGTGTCAAACGTGGCAGGCCTTGATTGCCGTGGATGCCGTGTCAGATTTTTAAACTCTAAAAAAATTTGCCACAGCAGTCCTGGTGTTAATGAGGAATTTTGTATGCCGTGATAAAACAGGGTGAAGGCAACGAAACACAGCGGCATGTAATAGACTGTAACACAACTTGGAGGCAGTCCGTAGAGGGACGCGATGGAAAATATTGACAGTCTAGCCTGATCAGATGCAGTGAAAACAGTGTCTGATAGCTATTTGTTTATCGGGGCGAGGACTGGAATGAACAAGACTAGAATACGAAGAGGGGAAAACAGGAAAATGTCTCATCTACCCATGGCGCACTGCGTGTTGGGCAAATGGGGTTGCCGTGGCCGCCGGGAACATGGTGTAAACACAGCTTTAGTAGCATCAAAGGGTATTGTGAGGATAGACGAGGAGAAATAGTTCAACAGACGAGGGCGGTTCAGAATAATCACTGCAAGTTATGGCAAGAGTGAGATTGATAGAACGTCCCATTCAGAAGTGGTTGACAGTTCATGGTCCAGACAGCAACCATTATAAAACCTCTCTGCCAGGCACAACACATCTTACAAGAAATTATTACATCCGAGTCAGTTTGCCGCATGCATATTTAGGTAAATCTTGTTTTGATGAACCACATGCCAATAACATCAAGCGGCACATTAAAAGTTAGAATGCAAGGGAGTTCATAGTTAATTAATCATCAACTGCTGATACTGGCTCAGTGAGTTATACAAGATATTCCTGATCTGAAGAGATCCCATCAACCTTGAGATGCAGTCAAAAGTGCTGCTCGGTTGTGTCTATTATTCAGTTCAGTTCAGTTCTATTTTATTGTTCACTTAAGAAATTTGGTTTGAATTTAATTGTCATGGGAAAAGAGCTATGCCTGCTGAAGTAAAGGCTTCATATCACATACAGGACAAGATTCAAGCCTTCATATTGAATTGAATATTGATGTCAATTACTAATCAAAAGCTGCCTGAACATTAAACTAGCTTGCAATCACTTGAAACTCTTGCAATATTGTCTTTAACTGATTGACAGCAGATCTTGACTTCTATAAAAAGTGACTGAAAGACAGTAGAAATATCAACTGTACTGCATTCAAACATATGCTAAACAAAACATATGTTAATCTGAAGTGAAACTTTACTTCCATAATGCAAATTGTTGAATTGCAATTTTTCAGTATAAAAATGAAGAGAAGAATCAAGAAATTTTCCAAACCTGTCTCCAGCAAACAAGGCTCCAGTCAGAGAATAGTTTGACGTGTTGTCAATGAAATTCACAATTTCATCAAACTTGTTGTCAGGGTAGACGTAGGCTGAAATGACCGGTCCAAATATCTCTTCCTTCATGATGCGGTCATTTGGATCGGACACCTCTACTAGCGTGGGCTCCACAAAATAACCAACTCTGCAAGGCGAAAAATTGGACAAAACATAATTTTGCAAATCTTCCATTTGGACAGAAAATACTCACTGAAAGGCAAGTCTCTGTGACATTTTGTGATAGAAATATGTCTACAAGAATTATTTGATGTATGCCTGTTTTAATATACAGATGAAGCATCAACTTTCAGAACATACACAAAAACATATACACAAAGTACTATAAAACCCGAAACATTGGCAGGCATGAAACTTTCACAACTTGAGGCAACAACCATTTTCTCAGCAGGATTTTTTTGCAAATTGCAGACCATGAAAAAAATATGAATATACTGCATGAACTAGTAATAGAGGGATTTGCTGAACACACACTGCTGGTTGATGTAAAACACACAACAAAACTGAGTGTGAACTATCAGACACACATAGTTAAAAAACAAACAAACAAACAATCAAACAAGCAAACATGAATGTGTACTACAATGTAGTATGCGTACTAGTAGCTGGCTTCGAAAGCACTAAACCTGGCCTGAGCTGTACTGTACACACATGCACGCATACTACAGTAGTGTGTAAGAATTGGATCAATGCTATTGCTTGGGAGGAGTAAACTGTTCATTCCTCCTGAGCGCACATTAAATATGTACTTGAAATGATATGCTATGCATTTCCATCCAGTGCAAACCTCCTTTACGATACAGAGCAGATAAAGACGTTTACATGCACTTTATTTTTGCAAATCTTGGCTAAAATCATGAAAATTTTACTGTAGTCAAGGTAAATCTGAAATGATAGTTAGCTACATAAACAGCAATCAGTCTCACATCTCAAACAATAACAACTGTATTACCTGTCATCACAAGTCCCTCCAGCCAAGACCTTCAAGTTGGGTGATTCCTTGGCATAATCCACATAGCTCTTGACTTTCTTGTATGCCTGCAAAATAAACAACATACCAGTACATCCTCAATATGTGGGACTATTGTTACAAGATTTGATCAGTATTCTCTATTTTACAATTGCATCACGCATACATTACTTCCCAAGACAATCCAAGTTAACAAAAATCTTCAAACATATATCTATAAGTTCTTCTTACTTCAGAAAAATAAAAGGGGAAATATGAAATTGGAAACACTTTAGATAGCTTTGGTTGCTATCATTACAAACATTTGGGGTGAAAGGCACATTTGATGACATTTATTGATGTTGTGTATAAAAACATGACTCACAGGTTCATTGATGACAGCTGATAAGAATGAGGTGAAATCCAGAGGCTGAGGAGTAAAGCAGACAAGAATAAGATTTCACGCTGATAAAGGGCAATTAGTCAATCAGTTGCAACAAAATAAACATGACACAAGAATTCATTAATTGAATAAATATGCACTAACCACAGCTATAAGGACTGGAACCATCACTGGGTGTCGGGTAAAAGCTTGATAGTCTAGTGGATATAACGCCTGTCTAGAAATCAGGAGATTATTAGCTTGAGTCCAAACTGAGTATGTATGTCCATGAACTTTTTATCACGGCTACCTCCAAAACACTATTAAAATAAAAATACTGTACCCTTCAACTGTATGATTAATAGATAGATCAACGATACACACTTTATGAACTAAAATACTGCAGGAATCCACAGAAACATACTGCAAACGGGTTAAGAACAACAATGTTCTAGCTGTGACAACAGAATCTCAATCCTTTCAACCCTTTAACACCTGAAATGCCTGTGACAGTTCCTTCAGACAAAAAAAAACAAAACAAAAAAAAAACAAAAAAAAAACCAGCGAGATGCTCTGGTTTAATGTATGTACCGATGTGTGAATGTACGAGTATGTTTAGATGTGTGATTGTGAAATTGTTTGATTTTCTTTGCCAAATATATGTCCTTATGTCACCCTATTCTGTAATCTAATCTCCAATCATAACATCCAACGTACTGCTTCCTCCATTGAAGACAGTTTGATGTTGCAAGAAACTTCTGGTTGCTACAGAATTAAAGGATTATCTGTGCTAATCAAGAGAGATGGGACTTACCGAGCCTAACTTGATCTGTTTCTGCTTTTCAATAAGGCTTTCCTTGAAAGCTGGCCACATGCTCTCTGGTACATACAATCTGGAGCAAGCTGAACACTTCTGGCCGCCAAACTCGTAGGCTGAACGCAGCGTGCCGATGATGGACGATTCCACATCCGCAGTGGGGTGGATCAAGTGGAAATTCTTGCCTCCACATTCTGTATGAATCAAATAATTATCATTTAATGCTCTCTTCTGAAAAAAAAAAATACAAGAAATAAAAAATAACTAGAAATGTCGCTACGGCGACTGATGCCTCCGCCATAATGCATGATTCTCCCAATAGGCGTATAGTACATTGTCTTCACAATGTGTGATCCATGACAGTTTCACATAACTGGTAAAATATTGATATGACAGGTTTGTCAGAAATGACTTGAATGTTCACTTTCCTTGAACTTGGTTTGTTATAATTGTCGAAGAGTGCAGGTACACATATTGGGGGAATTGAGAATTTTTACTTGAATTCTGACGGACCATTTTATAAGTTTATGCACTGAGTAATTTCCAAGGTATGAAGAAAGAGTGTAATTACAGTACAAAATAGATTTTTTTTTTTTTTGGGGGGGGGAGGGCATTGAAACCTGGCCTTTGACCCTCAAACTTTGACCTATGACATTCTTGCTGGAAATTTCCTGGAGAATCTCCATTAGGTAATGCATGTATATATTAAGTTTGAAAACTAATAATGCAAGCATTTCATATACTAACATATGAGGGAAATAGTAAAATATTGAGGAGTTGACCTTGACCTTTGACCCCATGACTATTGACCTTTGACCCCTAAATTCCCTAGATAATCTCTGCCAGTCAGTACATGCATATGTACCACGTTCCATGAAGATACATCGAATTGAACCATTTGTGAGAAAAGTGATATTACATTTTCACCTAACCTTTGACCTTTTGACCTTTGACCTTATGACATGAAACTCTCTCTGGAGAATCTTTATGCAGTAGTACATGTCTACACCAAGTTTCAAGAAAATACCTTAGGGCATTGCATAGATATTGGGGGAAATAGCAGCATTTTTAGCATTTGACCTTGACCTTTTGACCTCTGACCTCTTGTCAATGTCACTAAAATCTACTCAACTAATTGTCCCATCATACATCATCCTTGGACCAAATTTGGTGAAAGCTGCTTCATCCCGTTTTGAGTTATCACGTAAACAGATAAATTTCAGGATTTGACCTTGATCTTTGACCTTTGACCTCAGTCCGATTTCGCTAAAAAACTAATCAAGTAATTGTCCCATCATACATCATCCTCCGACAAAGTTTGGTGAAATTTGCTCGATCCAGTCTTGAGTTATCGCATATATGGATACAATTTCATGATTTGACCTTGACCTTTGACCTTTGACCTTTGGCGGATTTCACCCAAAATCTAATCAACTAATTGCCCCATCATACTTTATACTTGGACCAAGTTTGGTAGAATTCAAGTCAATATTACTCAAGTTATCGCGTAAACGAAAGCGGACGGACGTACGTACGGACGTACGGACGGACAACCCAAAAACATATTGGGCCGAATGCATAAAACAAGCAATTGCTTGTAAGCAATTGCTTCATGCAAAAGCGCAAGCTCGTCTAGTAAAGGGTGTAGCTCAAGCAATTGCTTAAATACATATGCATAATCTTTTGCTTGTGCACATACCTTTTGCTTGCATTCAGCAAGCAATTGCTTAGGGTTCGAACAATAGCGTCACGCCTGTGCGAACACAAGAACAAAGGCGAGTGTGGCAGCATGCATTTGAAAGGGCATGTGTGTGCGGAAACATTTCCTGACATAGCAGAAGAGCTATGAAATGACACTCATAAATGCACACACAGACGCACACACACACAACTATACACACACTCGTATTACTGGCTGATTCCCACCACTGCTTACAATAGCCCGCATCTGCCAGATTGCACGTGGAGAGACGTCTCCTTGCTCTCCGCCGAAGTGAGACATCCTACCTGTTTTTCATCAAATTTTGCGTGCTAACCACTGGACATTCCCGTTGTTGAAATGAAAAATTTCTTACTCTACTTAAGAGTAATTTCTTGTAGATTTATACCACTCCTTCACAATTGTTGTCTTTCTTCCATGAATATGAAAATGATACTTAAAAGGGAACGTCCCAGATAAGCAAAAGCTCAAGCTCATTTTACAGAGCTTGGAAAATCGTAAGCAATTGCTAGCAAGAACTAGCAAAAGGTATGTTTTATGCATACATTTTTAAGCAAATGCTTGGTCTCTAAGCAATTGCTTGCGGACAGCAAGCAATTGCTTGTACTTGCTAGCAAGATCTTCTGCTCGCAAGCAATTGCTTGTTTTTATGCATACGGATTCGAGTAAAAGGCTAGCACAAGCAATTGCTAGCGTTTATGCATCCGGCCCAATGCCTCCGGCACCACTTCGTGGCGGAGGCATAAAAATAAAACAATAAGGAGATACTGGTGCTCGTTTTAAAAGCCTTCTCATTTATTATAGAATAAAGAGAGAAATATTGCATTTGAATACTTTTTTTTTTTGAGTGCTTGAGGCATTTTCTAGAAACTTACATTTCCTCAGAAAAGTTCTCATTTTTATCTATGACTGGTTTGTTGTATCATGTTTGTATTCTTAGATACTAATTAACACTGTAAAAATCTTTATTTTGTCAAAACTCGTACTGCTAGGACAACTGTGGTTTTGATACAACAGACAAAACCGAGTGATTGTGAATTTCATCTGCACCATCTGTTAAGAAGCAAGATAAATGATACTTGCATGAACTACATTCACAATCAATATGTTTGACTGAGAATTCTGACTACTCTTTAAAAGATAGACTACATGTGACTACACAGAAAAAACAGAGAATGAATGAAAACAAATAAAATTAAACAGAACTAGAGATTGTAATTTGTCATCACTGACAAATTAAGGTGATCCGATTTTTTTTTTAATCAATGATTCAAGTCCTGATCGCAATAGGCATGACCATGCAGGTTTCATCAGTGTTCAGAGACATTGGCCGTGTGATGTTTGGATTCTCATTTAGAAAAGGGAGTCATATCTGCCATCTTTGGTACCACATCTGTATACACTATAACGAAGATACAGCAACAAGTACATGACCTTTGACCTAACTTTGCACAACCTAGATGGCATCTGAGCAAAAAGTGGTTATTTTGTGAAATGATTCTTGTAACATGATCTTTGCGTGTGCAAAATATGGGAAAGATAAGACATGTATTCACCAAGATACAGGATGAAACATTTGCGACCTTTGATCCTAATTTACATACCCAAGATGTTGTCCGATCAAGTAGTTGTTATTTTATGAAATACTGTACGTGACATGCACTAAACATGTGCAAAATATGGGGGTGATAGGGGCTTTTTTTCTTGAGTTATTGCAAAGAAAGTTGCAGAAACATAGAAATATATCAATACATCGAAGATAAGCTTTAATTTCAACCAAGTATTTTAACATGATTCCGACATGATTATGAAAAAACAAAGGGCACTCAAAGATAGCGCAAAGTCTCAGTTACAACATATTAAAATTTGAGAAAAATTCACCGAAGGGTAAGTGAGCTAGTGCTCGATAAAGACAATCATGTCAATTTTCACATCTAGAAAAATTCCCTCCCATAGAGATAACACGTCATAACGAAGAAACAGAAAGAAGTACATATGACCTTTTGACCCCATTTTGCACAGACAAGATGGCATCTGAGCAAAGAGTGGTTATTTTGTGAAATGATTCTTGTAACATGATCTTTGCGTGTGCAAAATATGGGAGAGATAGAACATGTATTCACTTAGATACAGGATGAACCATTTATGACCTTTGACCCTAATTTACATACCCAAGATGGCGTCTGATCAAGTAGTTGTTATTTTATCAAATAATGTACGTGACATGAACTAAATATGTGCAAAATATGGGGGGATAAGATATGTTTTTCTTGAGTTATTGCAAAGAAAGTTGCAGAATGAAAGAAATATTTCAATACATCGAAGATAAGCTTTAATTTCAACCAAGTTTTTTGATGTGATGCAGACATCGTATGAAAAAACAAAGGGCACACTTACGATAGCACAAAGTCTCAGCTACAACATACTAAAATCTGGGAGAAATTCACCGAAGCATAAGTGAGCTAGTGCTCGATAAAGATAGTCATGTCAATTTTCATTTCCAGAAAAACTACACTCCCATAGAGATAACACGTAAACTGGTCAAATTTGACAAGATTACTTTCAATCCATTTTTACTAGATGATGCCGTCATCTTATCAAAATACTGTTATCATGTTAATGAAAGAGCATTCAATAAGCTACAACATACTGAAATCTGGGTAAAAATTGGCCAAGGATAAGTGAGATATGCTCGAGTAAACTTGAAATTTGATGACGTCATTTTGAAAATTTACTTTTTTAATTTTATTAAGAGATTAGATATCTTTTAATCATTTTGCCAGCATTGCCACCCCATGAAATGACATGTACAACTCATCAGCTTTCAAAATATGTAAAGAAAATGGGAGGTCACCGTCCATCCTGACGAGTAAAATCGGATTTAAAATTGGCGTTTTTTTGGCATAGTTGCACTGTATATTGCCATTGACGCGCGCGCGGAATTTCAACTTTGATGGGCCCGTATGACGTCATATTGAGTCGGATCGACTTGAAACTTGGTAGAAGTATTCCTTCACATTTCAGACATTCGATCAGTGCAATAAAAAGGGAAATTTCTATTGAATATGAGCTGTACGTGCGTATATGCGCGCGCGCGTACGCGTCCGTCGATTTTTTTTGAAATGCTGCAAATGACCTGAAACGTGTGCAAAACAATTTTGAGGTTGATTAGAGCATGTTTAAATTTCAACGCGCGCGTACGCGCTCGTTTACTATGAACGTGACTAAATTTTATGAAATATATCAATAGAGCTTGATTTGAACTATATGATATGTTAATTTCATTCAAAAATTCCGTTCCATTAATGAGATATTGATGTAAACGTGATTTCAGATAATGACGTCATAATGACGTCACGGTTAACTGATCACATTGTTACACTAGATCTGTCGTCCTTATGACATGATACATATATGGTATAAGTTTGAAAGTGATAGGTAGGGGACTTTTTGAGTTAACCTCTACACAAGATTTGAGGAGAAAGAAATAAAGAAGAAGAAAGAATCCGTACAGATACAATAGGTGATCCGAGAGGATACTCGGATCACCTAAAAAGAAAATCTACCTTAAAGATAATAAAAAGTTTTGGTACCTCAAAAGCTTCCCTGAATTTCCTTGTCTTGGTTTGTGTTTCATGTTAAAGTACGTTGTCTGTGAGAATTACTCGCCCCAAAGTGCTCTCATGTCTTAGTAATCATGCAATAATGGTTTCATACCAGAGCCGACGCTGACCAGCGTCGATAAATATTGTACGAAACCACTGACTGCGACCAGCAGCGTACAGCCCATTGTACGCATAGCTAACTGCGACCAGCAGCCCCATACGCATAGCGTAATGGGGCTTCGCAATGTAGCATTCAGGATCATGACAGAATTAGTATCGCGGGTAAATGTAAACTTAAAATCCAAAAATTTTTTCGATTTGTAGACTTACCAATTAAGTTCAAGTATTGAAAACAGGCTTCGAACAACGTTTGGTTCTGCCAATAGTCCCTTTCTGTTCGAATTGATGACTGAATGTGACTCGGTCGAGAGGACCTTGGGAGAGCTACATACACTGGATACCATGGCCAGCGCATGCGCACACAAACATCTTATCCGTTCATGGATTTGAAATTTGTGTGCATGTGATGTGTTCGCATGCACTGGCTGTAGTATTCAGTGTACTGTATGTAGCTCTCCTAAGGTCCTGTCGACCGAGTCACATTCAGTCATCAATTCGAACAGAAAGGGACTATAGGCAGAACCAAACGTTGCCCGAAGCCTGTTTTCAATACTTCAAGTTAATTGGTAAGTCTTCAAATTGAAGAATTTATGGGATTTTAAGTTGACATTTACCCTGCGATACTAAATCTGTCATGATCATGAATGCTACAATGCGAAGCCCGATTACGCTACGCGTATGGGACTGCTGGTCGCTATGCGTATGGGGCTGCTGATCGCAGTTAATTGCAGGATTACTAAGACATGAGAGCACTTTGGGGCGAGTAAGTCTCACAGTGTTAGTTATATGAAATGTACTTTAACCTGAAACACAAACTAAGACAAGGAAATTCAAGGACACTTTTGAGGTACCAAAACTTTTTATTATCTTTAAAGTAACAGAACCTAGAGTAAGGACTAAATAAAAGGACGCCTTCATTGCAGTCTCACCTCCAGTAATCTTTGGAAATGTTTTGTAGATGTTTAGGTTCTCACCAACCTGTTGCCATAGCCTCTTGAATGTTCTGTAAGATGCATAACAAATAAGTAGACAAGCAAACATAATTTCATAGAATTTCACACATTGTCAAAGTCTACACACTTTTGCAGAATTTAGTTTTTAGGATTTAGTTTGAATTTCTCCCACTCTTTGTAGATGTGTATCTCCCACATAACATGTATTTTTTCCTGCTTAAATTTTTTCTTTCTCCCGCTCAACCTTACTTTTGTCATAATGTTCAAAATTAAGGTTAAGATACACTTGTAGCACCAGAGAGCACCTACAACCCTACAGATTGACCTCCAACCACATGGGTTTGGGGTTGAAGCCTCTTGGGAGGTGGATTTCTACCAATAGAATATGTGAAGTTCTCATCAGGAATATCTCCCACCTACTGTACAAAACTCTGGCATACTTGCAAAGCATGTCTAGCACTCTACTGTAAAACACTATATTTTCGTGGCATTAAATTTTTGTGAATTGGAACCGAAGGCCTTTTTCACGGCATGAAATTTTTGCGAGTTGCCTCTAACATTCAATGCGGATAGGGTAGACATGAACTTTCACATCTACTTAGTATTTTAATTTTGCAAATCTTGGCTCTTGCGAAATTCGTGAAATTAAAATGCACATGAACATTCCTCGTTTTACAGTATTTCACACTCCACATAACTAGTTCAATCTAGTTCATAGATTGTGCAAATTTGATTGCATAAAATGAGCTAGCGTAGCTCAGTGTACAGGACCACGGAAAATCAATCACCATGTTTACCCTCCCTTGGTAGCAGTGGTTGTTCCCCAATGCAAGGCACTCTATCATCATTGTCTCATCCTTTGGAGGGGACTTCAAGCCATCTCTCTCATTCTTGGTATGCCAATAGACATCCTAATGATGAATACACATTGATATTAAGTGTATGTGCAAATGATGTCATATTCTGCTTGTTTCAGTCCATGGACTACCTTTAAACCATACATTACATTTAAACTACTTCTGTGATGAGGGCCAAGGAAATCAGGCCCAATGCAAATAATCCCCTGCTAGCATATGTTTGAATACCGACATGCATTCTTCATCATTATCCACAGTCTAAAAATTGGCAGCTTTGTGTATATTGTGAGCAGCATCCTGAACTAAATCATCACCATCATCATCACCATCATCATCACCATCACCATCATCGTCATCATCGCCATCATCATTATCACCATCAACATCACCATAATCATCATCATTATCATCACCACCACCACCACAATCATCATCACCATCATCATCATCACCATCATCCTAGCTTACCCAGTGCTGCCGGTGAAAGCCACACAAGCGAGATCAGGGCTGCTGGTCACTGTGTCTCCAAATGTTGGACCATCGGCAGGAACAAAGTTGATGACACCATCAGGGATCCCTGCCTCACGCAGGATGTTGAAGACAAGAAATGAAGAATAGACGGCTGAGGGGCTTGGTTTCCACAGGACGGCATTTCCCTGATGAGTGGATGAAATTGAATAGATCAATGGACTGACCACGTGAAGTTAAACAGACATTACTCTTCTGATGGCAATTGTCCCATTTTATGTTAGTTTTCACATGCCACACTGCCTGTTTTCTTACTAAATGTATCCACAAGAATTTGTTCCTTTTGTTTTCCTTTGCATTCGTGATCAGCTCAGAAAACGTTTCTTTTGGTGTAACATTTCATTGTTAGAAGAAACCAAATACCGTCAACTGTAGCTGAGAACCAGAAGGGTGCTATCGCATTAAAAGATTTGTAAATAAAAACATAACAATCAATTTACATGAAATGAAAAGTTTACTTAATTAAAAGTGTGTAGATTTGTAAGCATTCTTCCAAATATCAGATAAGGTAATGCCCTTGTTGTTTTACTGAAAATGAAAATAATTTAAAGCTGACACCATACTGTAGAGGAGATCAAGCTCTACAATATGATACCAATAACTCAACACCCCTCCCCCCCCCCCCAAAAAAAAAAAATGCAATAACATCCTTCTGGTTCTCAGCCGACAATTTAGTCTTAGCAAAGAACATTTTTGATGATAATGACATATGCCCTGATAACCAAGCTGATAATATGCAAATTTCAGATCTATCAAAGGCTATTCAGATTGGACAGTGTGAAGAGATATTCACTGCAGTGCTTTATACACTCACCATCATTGCTGGTGTGCCTGCAAGGTTGCCTCCAATAGCTGTGAAGTTAAACGGTGCAATGGCTGCCACAAATCCCTCCAATCCACGGCAGTGAACGGTGTTCGTTGACTCCGACGTGCTGATTGGTTGTGAGTTCTCAAACCAGTCCAGGGCATACATGCCATGAAAGCGGTAGAAGTCAGCCAGCTCACACACTATATCAATCTCTGCCTGAAAGACAGTCTTGGCCTGATCACACCAGAAAGGGAGAAGAAGAATCAACAAAGTCACAGCCAGCAGAACTACCAATGAATTTAGACTGCCACCATTCCCCTTTTCCCCACAAAAAATTTAACGAGCAGATAATCCATCTACACGACATGACTTTGATTTGGAACTCCACTGCATGAAATAATCTAGCTCTCATCTTGCCTTTACCTATGGAATGCTTTCCCTCTAGTGGCCACCATATCAAAGGCTCATGAAACAAGACAAATGACTCTCTTAGTCTTGTTTTCACCTGCAAACTGCTTGGTTTCATTACTCCTATCCTATAGTAAATCCTTATGTCACTGCTTCTATTCCTCCTATAATTCTTATGCAACATTAATACAATATTACTACACTATGATGACGCACAGTGACTGCTACATATTACTATTACATGTACTTCAATTACAATTAACATTAACATTTGATGACAAATTCAAACAGCTTTATGGTGGGGGGGGGGGGGGGGGGGGCTCTGCGGAGTACGTACTTTCACACAAAAGTGCTTTGACATCTGGCCTTACCAGCATACTGCAATGACCTTGATACACGCGATGGGAACATTGGCTGCTAACAAACCCATCACAGCAATGGAGAGTGCATTACACTCTGTCCAATCATTCAATAAGTGCCATCATGCCTTCCTTTATTCTGTTTGTGCTTTAATGAACACAGATAGTCATCATAACTTGCTCACATGGAAGAACGAACAGGCTCACATAAAGGCCTGCTGATAAAAGCAGATGATATATCCCATGTCTACAAATGGTGCTTGTAAAATTGATGAGTTTAAAACATATCACACTACAACCTGAAGACACCTGTCTAACATTAGTCCATTTTGAGATTATCCACTTTTACTTTATAATCAATGTGTAATTTATAGAACATTACCTGTAAATTACAAATCCAGATGTGTGATCCCTACATTTATGTGGAATTATCAAATCTACATAAGAAACAACATTTGGCTCCAGAGCATCTGTTCTTTATGAAAAAGTGTTCATGAAATTTTAAACAAGCATTCCAACATGCACTATTGTATAAATCACAATGTTTCAGTTGTCTTCTATTAAGTCCACAGCCAGGAAGACTTAGTCTGCCATTTGATTACTGATAAGTCCAAAGGGATGATTTTAAGAAGATCAACTATTGTGGCCAGATTGCCATATCTATATTGACTGAGAAATTTCATTGCCTAGTTTAATAGCAAGCAGAATTACGTGCAGAACCCAAAAGGGAATATCATACATGCCACATATGTGAGCATATATGCCCAATTTCGACTTTTATGACAATGTACCACGTGGTTGAATTTGCAATTGAGAACTACTGAAAGAGAGATAAAAAAATGTGCCATCCCTTTTAAATAGTAATATTGTCAATTCCCCAGCTTGGATACAATATACAACATCCTAGAGTTACAGAAGTCAATATTATATAAAATGGTTTATTTTGCAAATTACCAATACACTATTATATTTTCACAAAAATAAAACAAGGAAAAGTAGAAATTATGCGGTGCGTAATATATGTCCCCGCTGGAAGTTTAAATCTTTGGACTGGCATCAGTGAGTTTGTTGCAGCTAAAGATATATATATCATTTAAGTACTATTTTGTTATTGAAGCCCTCACCTAGTGCCATCACATAAAGGCTAAAAGCAAACAGAATCAAAATCGGGTTAGAAATGGCGAAGGAGTAGCATTTTGTAGCAAAATGTACAATACAGGTCAAAAATCAAGGTCAAAGGTCAAAGAAGTTAAAGGTCAAAATTCTGTGTAGCAGTTTTGAAGCCCTCACCTAGTGCCATCACTTAAAGCAAACAATTTTGTCAACAAATTTCTTTTAGCACATATGTACAAAAGATAAAATATCACTGGCCATAGGGGTGGTTTTTACTGGCTGTGTGCTTGCCAACGAGGCAGTCCCAACCAACCTGCTTTGAGGTACCTTACCTGTCCCAGCATGCAGCTGGCGACCAGATCAGCCCGATACTTCCCTGAGATGAGGTCAGCTGCTTTCATCAGAATGTCTACTCTCTCTTTCAGAGGTCTTCGGTCCCATTCTTCTCTCACTTCCAGGGCCGTCTTGATAGCTGTCTCTACTACAGTCTAAAGAGGGAGACATTTTGTGCAATGATCTTTTAAATGGCTGAAGAAACCAAAGTCCCTTTGACGTGAATGCTCTACAGTACTGGTCCATGTTTTGCTGCTGAAATCTCCCAAACTTCACAACCTGAGTTACAGTAATTCCCCTTTTATGATAGAAACAGACATTGTGAATGATACATGTAGATACCATAGTATGCTTCTTGTATGAGATGATCTGGGAATACATGTTTTACAAGTGACTGCTACTGTACTCCTGTTACTGAAGAAAAAAGTGGACCAAATCACATTTGCATCTTATGAAATGTTGATCTACAGACCACATGTATGTTCTCCTCCATTGCCATTATTCACTACTCTAGTTTGGAGACCCCCCCCCCCCCCCAAAAAAAAAAAAAAGAAAAAGAAAAAGAACACCAAGTTTGACCGAATTCAGAATTTCCTGTTTGCCACAATCTGCCTGCCATCCTGGGTTAAAACAATAGAACTCTGTATTTAAAGATAATGCAAAGTGCTATGTAAGAGGTTTGTGTGAAATATCAGCAGACAGCAGGCTGGTTGTACAGTACATTGGTTGTACATTTATCTTATACCAACTACTTTTGAGTTGTTGTTCTTTAAATGATTTCCTCAATTTCATATATGTGGTCAAAGAGTGAACAATAATTCCATTCTGTAAACTTGATATGTGAAACAAAATTGCCGACCATAAAAAATGGACACCACACTATTTTCCTGAAAAACTAGAAATGTCGCTACAGCGACTGGTTATACCCCCGCCAAACAACATTTCATAAGCTTTGGTCAAAAAACTGAGGAAGTAGTTAAATCCGCAAGATCTTTCCTTGATCTTCTGCCATTAATATGCCGTTACCATGGCAACGTACTTTCAGGTGCTGTCGAAAAATGCGTCTTGCACATCTACAACCAAAGGCACACATCTGCACCAAGTTTCATGGAAATTGGGCAAAAACTGAGGAAGTAGTTTGCAATAAAAAATTTTCCATCATTTTGGCTCATAATATGTGAGCTGTTACCACGGCAACATACTTTTTGTCACTGTCAAGAAATGTGTCATGCTGACCTATATCCTAAGACAAACATTCAATATGAATTCCATGAGAATTGGAAGAACACTGATGAAGCAGTTTTGCCATGAAGCATTTTGCCCTATATTTTACCAATAACATGCCGTTACCATGGCAACGCACTTTTTGCCACTGCGGAAATATGTGTCTTGCACATTAACATATTCAGATGAACATCTGTACCTAATTTCATAAAAATTGATCAAAAACTGTGGGAGGAGTTCGCGACGCAAGATTTGTACCCATTTTTGCCCATAATATGCCGTTACCATGGCAACGTACTTTTGGGTACTGTCAAAAAATACGTCTTGCACATCTACAACCCAAGGCACACATCTGTGCCAAGTTTTATGGGAATCGGTTGAAAACTGAGGAAGTAGTTCGCGACGCAAGATTTGCAACGGACCGACCGCCCGACCGCCCGCCCGACCGTCCGCTGATTCCTATATACCCCCTTCAAACTTCGTTTGGCGGGGGTATAAAAAAAGAACAACTCTGTACACAAATCAGCTGTTCAACAGCTACAGATACATGCACTGCCTACACACACAGATTCATTTTCCTGTGTAAATTTAGAAAATCACACATTATAGTAAAATGTCTTGAATTCATAATATAGCTCACTGATTTATACAACAGTTTTTGTAACTTAATTGGCAATTGGGAATGATGTGTGAGTTACCATACTAGAATAAAAGTACACTGTACATCTTGAGCAAATCGTCAATATTTTGGTATTCTGCTTCATCTTTATGTTGCTGAATTGTAGAAACAAAATTCAAAATGTGTTGTGCCAAACTAGACCATACCTTGTCAGCATAGTGGACATTGGCCAGAACATGCTGATGATCAAAAGGCTGCACAAAGAGAGAGAAATATTAAAAAAAAAAAGTTAACAGATCGCATGAAACATTTTGTAGATGTGGATAGAAAGTTAGCATGTATTATGCGTCATAGGTTAGTCTTAGAAATTGTTTTGTTTTAGAGAAATAATCATATTCTATATGCCTTTAATATTTTGCAAGGAGACTTACAAGACACATTCACAAGTGTTTGAATTAGCGATCGAGAACCCCATTGACCAAACGAGAAAGAAGTGTTGTCTCTTACATGAGAAAAGTTTGAAGTTTTCCCAACCTTTAAAGCAGATAATCATACAACATATATCACAGGAGCCAAAAATTTTGATGGGCAAAATCTGTGAAAATTAAAACATTGCAAAATATTCTACACATTAACACTCGATAACAGGATGAGCATGGACTCTACAAGTAAAAGCTTGATAAATAACTCAGAAACAAGGTTCTCGACACTTACACACACACACACACACACACACACACACACACACAAATAAAAAATCTTATAGGACTCTGGAGAGAAAATCAGGGAGAATAGATGCATGTCCTTGTTTGCTATGTATTTAAATTTCAGCAAAAACAATCTCAAAATCACAGAGGTTTTTTTACATTCTGATATCAGGAAATAGAAATCTGTAATACAGATGAAACTTGTATACTTTGATTTTTATATTCAATGTCAGAAATATGCCTGACATTTCAGGTCTATTGGGCTTAACTTGCATCTGTCATTGTAACTATATAGCAAAAACAGTCTTCAAGTAGCTTTCCTTGCGGACTTGAATAAATTGGAATATAAAATTTACTAACTTGGTCACTAATAGGTTTGTTAGACAGTTGCCATAATGTACAGCTTTGTACACTCTGAAGTAGAAGAGCATTTGTCACTTGTATTGTTGTGGGCTGGGAAAAACATAATTGACAATCTGCCCTGATGTTAGCTACCAGCATTTTTTCTCAATTAATAATGTAGAATCTTCAACTTCAGTTGCAGAGGTTCTTTAATAGCATGTTCACCAAATACAAAAACAGATCTCATTTCATTTAAAGTTAGAAGCACACAATGTCTTTAAATAGCATGGTCATGTCATATGCTTGCAGAATGATGCCAATCTTTTTTCATTTTTTTATTCTATTTTTTTTTTTTTTTTTTTGGGGGGGGGAGGGTTGAAACAGGCAACAGTCATTGGCTGAAAACTGATATTAGTGCTCAGACTGGGAAACTCAAATAACAAAAGTAAATTGAGTAGTGCTTATTGTATGGTCAGGTTGACAAGCAGTGATGTTTGTTACGAAAGGAGGATAAACTCCTCAGTAGGATAGGAGTCACAAGGCAGATCATGTGATATGACAAAAGAACAAGAATTTTCGGCTTAATCTGAAATACACCTCTAGTCACTGGATTCTCTGCTACAATGCTGCATAATACACACAAATGAGTTATGCTCTGGCTGGGTCATACTAGGCTGTAATGTACAGACAGTGTACAGTACTTATGAAGACTTGATAGAACTGCCTGTTACTGAGCCAGTGGCAATCTTCCTAATGAGCTGTTAATATCATAGCCACAGATTAATGCCAATCAGTTGAATGTATTGGTGGGTAGTTGAATACTGGGACAGGTTCAGAGAGTGGCAGGATTTGTACATCAAACATCCTGCATTTCTTTTTCTTTGAGACCTAGTATGGCACAGGATATTGGTATACAATACTGGTACTTGTTACATTCTACAAATTTTGTGAAATTCTGCAATATCTACCACATGACATGTTTTAAATTCTAAAAACATCAACTTACAACTGAACATACACTAGATCTTTTGGACATTCTTCTTTTCAGCATGCGTACATATGGGTGGAAATCACTGATCTCTATGAAATACCAATATCATCAGTGGAAAGTAGCTGCTTGGTGGAGGTCTGCGCTCTAAGAGTGCTTTTCTAGTGTTTTTTTTTTAATCATTATTCTTGATAACACAAAGACATCACAAGAAGTTTGTAAAGTTATTCATCTCTCAAGAATGAATAATATCAATGCTGGTCATGTGATACTATTTAATTCAATCCCTGTACACAAATACATACGTATGTCTGCAGTCTACCGAGAATGTGGCTTTCATGTTCATTACATTGTATGTGTGGATGGCCATAAAATTTCCATAGATGACCAGAATTCATGAGTGTAGATCTGCAAAATAACACCGTGCATGGCATTTAATTCAATTAATCAAGGAGCCTGGTTCCGTGTCCTTAGATACTAACAACCTTCCAACTGTAACATACTGACTTACAAACTAACAAACTCTGCAAAAATAAGCATACAGCCTGTAAATATTATATATCAAACATTGTCTTGAAATCATCAGTACCACATCAACAGCAAGTGCAGAGAAGCAAATTGAGCATTACTGCTAAAATTGAATGGAACAGAAGAGATACAATTCATCCATTTATTACTCATACTAAGTTTATTTGTTTAGTTTGTTTGTTTCCTTGTTTGTTTAAATGCCAACAAACATTTCTACACTTCCATGCATGGGTCACAAGTTTGAGAACAAGGTTGAGATCGAGGAATACAGTATAATGTGTTATTAAAAAAAAAAAAATCAACAATCGAAACTGCTCATTTGTGAAGCAGGGAGCAAGACAAAGCTACCATACTGTTAGTCTACCATGAGTACCATGGCACAAAGTTCTTTATCATCCCATCAAGATTTTCCATTTTTCTTTAAAGGCATAATTCACTATTTGCACATGAAACAAAAACCCAGCATTAGTGCTTAAAATAGTTCTAAAATGAGAAAACCAATTTAAATAATTTGAACCAGTATAATTGATGTTAAGTATTGTTAAATATACAAAATGTGACCAATAGATATAATAAAAAAATGTTTCCAGACTATTAAAACTGTATACAGTTATGGTTTATTAAGAAAAATAGTGATATCTCCTTAAATTTTAGGCTTTATTGCAAAAAAAAAAATTATATGGTAGGATGTTTTGTGATACAACTGACCTACACATATGCATCAATATCTCGAACATTCTTTAAATCACTGGCACTTCCAAAGGTAAACAAGACCTTTAAACCTTTTTACAATGTTCCTCTATTAAAGGCATTAAAGCAATCAAGCTTGTTGGTATATTGTCAACCCATTGAGGACAAGCTGACTTTAATGTAACACACATTTCCAATAGACACCTGTACGAGTACACACAGAACTAGACTAGTCTTCAAAGGGTTAATACTCACAGCCACTTCTTTCTCTGTGTTCCCAGTAAAGATCTCCTTCCCTCCAATCACACATGGAATATCTTCCTGCTGTGACCATCTCTTCTTCAGGGCCTGTAGGATTGAATGTTAATACATAATGTCAGACCAAGCCTCAGACAACTATATCCTGGTCATGTGCAGTGTCTCTGAATTCCTTGTATGATACAATCTGTTCATGAAATCACTACTTGAGAGTAATTAGCAACAGTACAGGAAATCTGTGGATTTTGCTCTTTATTCCTCTATTGCTCTAAATGACATCTGACTTTATTGCTTCATTGATGGTTACAGTAGACACACTCACTGATAATGCCAATCTTGTGAACAGCTCTGCAGTATTCTGAAGGCTGAAAAAGGCATATTTTTGGTGAAAAAAAAAAATCAGTGTTTTTACCTTCCCGCAAAAGTCATATTGTATGTGGCAATGCAATATTGGAAAAGCAGCATTTCCCATGAAACCTGTGCACAGAATTTATGGGGGAAACAAAACAAAAAATTGCAAAATACAGCGATAAAGTAATGGTTTCCATCACTGCACTCAAAATGTAGATCATTCTTTAAAACAAGACAGACTGACCTCTTTGACCTTTTGTCTCTCCTGGCTGCCCGGTGCATAGTCTAAAATAGGTTCATTGACCACACTAACAGTACTAGCCTTGGCTGCTTGACTGGACAGCACTGGTCTAGTCTTGCAGCTTCACAAGGAAAAAACAAACAAACAAGCAAACAAAATATATAAGAAAATCATGGGTAAGACTGGATGTGATAGACAAAGTCAAAGAGAGTAACCCTTATTTTAATGCAAAACAGGAACAATTTCTTATAAAAATAGGTGCACTGGATTCAGCATTTCATGGAACAAAACTCAGATGGTAGCAAAGTAATTAATATCCTTCAACTTTACATATTAAATACAGCAAAATGCAGAAGTAAGATAGTTTTGTGATTAGGAGAATAAAACATGCTAGTATAAAATTGGAGAACTACAGTGTTGAGTAAAACTGAATGTGATTTCACTTCTCATTGTAAAGTGGGAGATGATCCAGTTCAATGATTTGAATTTCAGTTTCCTTTTTGCATTGTTAAATTAAGTAAATTTCACATAAGGTGACTAATACATTCAGAATTACCTCCTCCCATAAGCAACACATACATTTATTTTATCAATACAAATGATACGGTACTTGGTAAATACAGTTGTACTTTAAATGTGTAGTCTTGGCTTGTTTCACTAACTGGATTTCCTACAACAGGACATTTCACTCAATAATCGGTTTGCTGCACATCAGTGCAGATTGACTGCTCAGCCATGTAAGATTACAATCACTACAGAAAGGACTTAACATGTGATACACCTTGGGTGAAATCCAACTTCCTACATTGTATACTAAAAGAAGAGTCATGTGATCAAGAACAAAACAATGGAATAAATAAATGAATGATAACAATAATAATAATAATAATAACAATAATAACAATAACAATAACAACAATAATAATAATAATAACAATAATAATAATAATAATAACAATAACAATAATAATAATAATAACAATAATAATAATAATGATGATGATAAACAATGATAATAATGATATCAGATTAAGAAAAATAAAACCACTGTTTGTCATTCTAGCTCATTCTAGCATTCTTTCACTGAAAATATTGCATCTTATTTGAAAACCCCTATTCAGTGAAAACTGGAGCAAAATGGATTGGACATATTTTGTATATTGGGTTCCATAATTCAAATATTATGTAAACTTCCTGTCATTTATATCAATCAAAATGTGATTTCTGGATTAAGTTCATTTTTTTTTTCTTTTTTGGTTATAATCACATAAGGCGACATCACAGCAGTGATCAAAGCTGACATTGACACTTCCATTAGCCAGATTGGTTCAAATCTTGATGGATGATCTGTGGCATGTTACTTTATATTGCAGTAAAATTTAATGATTTCAAGTCAATCATGTAAAAAGCTGGAACATGACTCGGATACAAAAGTGCATGAGTGCCAATTTCTGCTGGTCCAAGCAACACAATCACAAATAATCTATGTAAACTAATACCTACCCAACAAGTGATTTTTTTTTTTTTAAATACAATACTATGAATTCATACAATTCCCAAGTCTAGTGTTGAGACACTCACAAGACACCATTTCATATGGTACACTGCATTGTATATATTTGTCATGCACGTACATATTGATCAGGGCTCGACATTGTAGGTAGCACAGGGCCACTAGGAATTGGTGTCACTATCAGGTCACCAAAATTTTAAAAAGCATATCATCTGGTGGCACAATTGGGCAACTTAGATTCAAAGAGGATTGCTTTACAAGTCTACTTTCATTTAGCACCACTACATTTCTTCATCAGGCCACCAATAGTATTGGTTGAGGTAAGGATTCAGCTTTTAACTTTTTGCGAGATATTAGAAACCACTCTATGAAATGTTAAAGCGCATACAATTCTACGAGGATTTTAAAGTTTGTTTAATGAAAATCTGTTTTTAAGAGATAATCCAAAACAAGGTAACTAAAGCAATCGTATTAAAAGGTAAGTACGATCTTTCATTGACTGAAAGATCGGATTGTATCTGGTCGTCGGGAATATGTTCCGCGGAGACTGCATCTGGCTTCATGGAATCTCCACCCCCCCCCCCTCCTCCCATGTCTACGGAGGAGAACGATATCAAAAAAAAAAAAAAAAAGACTCCTCTGGACAGATGGATCTTTCTGTCTAGACCTTTCGCTACTAGTTTGCTTTGTTTTGGATATCTTAGCCATTTTCAAAACCAATTTTCATCAAACAAAATTTGAATTCCTCTTATATAAGAAGTTTCTCATTATCTCAGAAAATCACCACAAAAAACATTGGAAACCTGAAGCCCCATCTCAACTGAAAATATACCATTTCTAGACATGATGTGAGTATTGTTAGTCTTGAGTGGGGATTGCACATAACCCCGGGGCGCTCCTTGTACACAGTTATAATGTGGCGTTGGGGCTGGTTGCAGTTTTAATAGGACTGCACATAGACATAATAGAGATGATGCAGACGGACAGACAAAAATGCACTAGTTTTTCTAACAGATTGTTTCTTTGGAGCAATGTTAGGGCAAAGTTATCTCTCTTATCAAAGTGGTCTATAAAAAGATTGTAACGTTAGAACCTCTTAAAGAAAGACTTATTGATTTTTTTTTTGGGGGGGGGGAATGCACATTGGACATTGGAAACAGAAAATAACCCAACATCCTTCAAATCATGAAAATGTAAACTACCTTTAAAAGTGTAAAATTTACCTTGAAAATACAACTAAAGTGTAGTTATTGTAGATGTCTACTCAATTTACAGCAAGGCAAGTTACTACAGCAGTGCTTAAGATAAGAACAGTGCTGGAGAGTCTAAGGTACCGGTAGACTGAAAGGGTTAGGGTCTAGCATCAGCCATAATGAATGCTATTCAGTGTCTATTTAATGAATTTACACAATCAAAATCAAGATTACATTTGACCACCCCGTGGATAGCTCATACATCACAATTCACATTTGTCATTGAACTTTCCAGAATCCAGGTTCAGGATTGAATCCTTTTTGAATGGACCCTCTACAAATCTTTGGCTTTGCTAGCTAGAGAGTAAATGCGAATACTGAGTAGAGTTCTAGGTGGTCTACGCTACGACGGACCAGTATCAATGAGGGTCTGTGATCATGGTGATTCAGCTCAGTGTAACGTGAAACACCGTTCAGTAGCAAGGAGCTTGAAGCTCCTTGAGTAGCTAGTAGGCCTAGATTTACAGTAAATAGGTACATGTTACCAGTAAATGTTGCGCAGATGGGGATTGACAACTCACCATGACAGAATTCTGTGACCAAGCTTCGTAAATGAAGCTACAGATTTTCCGGCTGGTAGCATTTTTAGTGTAGCTTACGCCTACCAACAAATAAGCGGACAGGCTTCGCAAAACAGTTTTTCAGCTTCTTCGTAAGAATTTCAGGCAACTGTGCTCGTCAAAGCCCCCATGAACTCCCTCCTCTCAGTGCTTTAAGGTTTGTCTAGAGCCTCTTTCTCGATCGATACCTGCCGTATGACTATAAATACGTATGCTTACTGCCGTACACGGAACGAACTCGACATGCATGCGATCATACAGCCGCGGTTTGCGCCATAATGTAAATAATACCAAATGGGAAAGGTCGACCAGAGAAAACTCGCCCGTTGTCGCGCTCCCACCTGTTCAGATTGCACAGAAACTTGTCTTATTACTTCTTCTTTCACAGTTCATTCGAATAAAATTTTTACCGTGATGGAAGGCAATTTCCCCAAGTTTCCGAGTCTGATTAGATGCTGGAGGTCAGTGGCCTCATTGAGGAAGGAAAATCCATGATTGCGATTGTAAGAAGGGGCCACGCTTGTTCACTGAACAATTCCAGGGAATTGAACACAATGGGCCGGATGCATAAACGCTAGCAATTGCTTGTGCTAGCCTTTTACTCGAATCCGTATGCATAAAAACAAGCAATTGCTTGCGAGCAGAAGCTCTTGCTAGCAAGTGCAAGCAATTGCTTGCTGTCCGCAAGCAATTGCTTAGAGACCAAGCATTTGCTTAAAAACGTATGCATAAAACATACCTTTTGCTAGTTCTTGCTAGCAATTGCTTACGATTTTCCAAGCTCTGTAAAATGAGCTTGAGCTTTTGCTTATCTGGGACGTTCCCTTTTAAGTATCATTTTCATATTCATGGAAGAAAGACAACAATTGTGAAGGAGTGGTATAAATCTACAAGAAATTACTCTGAAGTAGAGTAAGAAATTTTTCATTTCAACAACGGGAATGTCCAGTGGTTAGCACGCAAAATTTGATGAAAAACAGGTAGGATGTCTCACTTCGGTGGAGAGCAAGGAGACGTCTCTCCACGTGCGATCTGGCAGATGCGGGCTATTGTAAGCAGTGGTGGGAATCAGCCAGTAATACGAGTGTGTGTATAGTTGTGTGTGTGTGTGTGTGCGTCTGTGTGTGCATTTATGAGTGTCATTTCATAGCTCTTCTGCTATGTCAGGAACTGTTTCCGCACACACGGGCCGAATGCATAAAACAAGCAATTGCTTGTAAGCAATTGCTTCAAGCAAAAGCACAAGCTCGTCTAGTAAAAGGTGTAGCTCAAGCAATTGCTTAAATACATATGCATAATCTTTTGCTTGTGCACATACCTTTTGCTTGCATTCAGCAAGCAATTGCTTAGGGTTCGAACAATAGCGTCACGCTTGTGCGAACACAAGAACAAAGGCGAGTGTGGCAGCATGCATTTGAAAGGGCATGTGTGTGCGGAAACATTTCCTGGCATAGCAGAAGAGCTATGAAATGACACTCATTAATGCACACACAGACGCACACACACACAACTATACACACATTCGTATTACTGGCTGATTCCCACCACTGCTTACAATAGCCCGCATCTGCCAGATCGCACGTGGAGAGACGTCTCCTTGCTCTCCACCGAAGTGAGACATCCTACCTGTTTTTCATCAAATTTTGCGTGCTAACCACTGGACATTCCCGTTGTTGAAATGAAAAATTTCTTACTCTACTTAAGAGTAATTTCTTGTAGATTTATACCACTCCTTCACAATTGTTGTCTTTCTTCCATGAATATGAAAATGATACTTAAAAGGGAACGTCCCAGATAAGCAAAAGCTCAAGCTCATTTTGCAGAGCTTGGAAAATCGTAAGCAATTGCTAGCAAGAACTAGCAAAAGGTATGTTTTATGCATACGTTTTTAAGCAAATGCTTGGTTTCTAAGCAATTGCTTGCGGACAGCAAGCAATTGCTTGTACTTGCTAGCAAGAGCTTCTGCTCGCAAGCAATTGCTTGTTTTTATGCATACGGATTCGAGTAAAAGGCTAGCACAAGCAATTGCTAGCGTTTATGCATCCGGCCCATGCCCTTTCAAATGCATGCTGCCACACTCGCCTTTGTTCTTGTGTTCGCACAGGCGTGACGCTATTGTTCGAACCCTAAGCAATTGCTTGCTGAATGCAAGCAAAAGGTATGTGCACAAGCAAAAGATTATGCATATGTATATAAGCAATTGCTTGAGCTACACCTTTTACTAGACGAGCTTGTGCTTTTGCTTGAAGCAATTGCTTACAAGCAATTGCTTGTTTTATGCATTCGGCCCAATGCACGTGCATGTATAAAGTTATTTTGAGTAATTCATTTTTGGTTTTGTTTTTTTTTTCTTTTTTTTCAGGAAATATATAGGGTCTGATATCTATAAATCCTATTTACCATTGTCTGTTTGTTTTTTGTTGCTTTAGGACAGCCGATTTTGGTAGAGATTAAGTGGCGGAAAAATGCCCCCCCCCCCCCCCCCCCCCCATCCTGAAAACGAATCGACGTCGGCCATCATAAGTCGGCCCCTCACGTGACTTTGAAAAACATAGCCCCGCACTGGTAATGTGCAAAGGCTGTTTGTATCATAGACATTTCATTCACTGCATAATAATAATAATAAAAAAAAACAGTGTTTGGTATCAATTTTTTCTTCACCAAAGAGAAGGTATGAACCATGCACGCTACAAGGACTGTCATTAATTCAATTCAATTCAATTCAATTCAATTCAATAATGGTTTTATTTCGATCGCATTGCAGTCAGAGACTGAATTGCACGATGTTACAAAAGTATAACACATAATACACAATATAGATAACATAATGATGAAATTTCAAAGAGCATTTCCATTATGAACACATCATATTATATTCAGTCGGATATGGATTCGAGAGGAAGTGAGGAAGGGAAGAAAGACAGACAGACTGATAGGGATTATGGAGGCAGAAATGAGGGAGGGAGAAAAAGAGAAAGCGGGAGTCCGCGTAAGAAAAAAAAAACCCATAAACATCATCAGTTAAGATACATTTATAAATTCAATCATTTGTATGCAAATGTTCATTACTTCAAAATGCTGGAGCATTCAAAATAAATTAACAATTCCATAAAATGAATCATATCATAATAAAGATATAAACAGTCCGCGGAAGAATAAATGGAATTGATGAAATTATCAAGTGTACAAAGACTAGAACAATTAACAGAATTCCAAATATACATATTTTCATAAAATAAATCAAATTCCTCTATAAAATTTACACTCTTTCACATCAAATAAAATATTTCGCATTATCTCGAAATCATCGTTAAAAAAACAAAACAAAACAAAACAAAACAAAACAAAACACACACACATTGGAACCCATAAGCCCAATCGAAACAGTAACCGTACCATCCTCTTGGAAACAAAAGATACAACCGTAATTGTATTCAGAAAGAAGAGAGAGAGAGAGAGAGAGAGCGCGCAAAAGAACGGAGGGATAACTATTCAAGGGAGAAAGAAGGTGAGAAGAAGAGGAGTGTTATATAGTCTAGTGAAGAGTAAGAGGAATCAATGTAACCAAAAACTATAGCGGATGCGAGGGAAGATATGTGAGACTTAGAAAAAAAAAAATACCCCGAATTAGATAACATTAGAAGTTATCATTACTATTATCATTATTATTATTATTATTATTATTATTATTGTTATTATTATTATTATTATTATATTGTTATCATTATCATTGTTATTATTTTCATCATCATCATCATCGTCATTATCATAATCAATGTTTCTGCTGAAAAGAAACGTGGAAGGAACCACATTCACACAAGCCTGCATGGTATAATAAATGGGACAGGAGTGTTAACTGACTGATGGAATTTAAGACTGTCCTATAATTCTCGTACTAACTTTTCCTGCATGATCGATCATTTCATTTTTGAACATCGTTTATTTGTTAACATTCATTCTTTTTGCAACCTTCCCTTTGAACGTCAACACCCTTCCGAAGGCATGATATATAAATTGCTTTCCCTAATAGACACGTATCAAGTAAAATTAGCAGTTCCAGTATTTCGCACAATGTTTCTGGGTGTTTGTTTTTGTTTTTTGTTTTTTCATTCTCCGTGAAAAATAAACATAAAATAATCATACAAACAAGATAGAAACAAAACATAAAATCAACAACTGCACTGAACAGAATTGGCCTGAATCTTTATATATGGATTGTGATTGTTACGTCTTTGATGTGTTTATGTTTAAACATTGAGATCATCTAGAAAGTAAGTTGTCGAGACAATATCATAAGTCAATATCAGAGTCAGGGATTACGATGACACTTTCCCACTACTATAGAAGACAGGAAAAAAAAAACTCCATTCAATCTAATAATGTATATTTCCAATAATCTGAACTAGTAAAAGAGTAAATCAAGTTTCCGCTTCTGTTATCATTATTTCTTCGAATGGAAATTCCTTCTGCCGATAACAAAATGCAACAGATGAATAGGGATAAAGTCTTTTGCCGAGGGAAGTCCTCATGTGAGAATGAAATGAACTTGTGACGTTCACAATCGGACACAGATGGTGCAAGGGAAGGACTCCATAGAAGTGAGCCTCTGTTTTCTTCCTTCTGCTTCCGATTGCTTAGTCGGTTCTAAAGCCTTTGTGCGTTTTTTGTAGATTCTGATGCCCTCAATGAGCTCTATCGTGGACAGTTGCTTCCCATGAGTTCACACGCAGCAAAGTGAAGCAGTTCTCATAAGAGGGCCATGACGAAAATATGGCCGAGTATTTAATGGCCGAGCTCAGCAGGCTCACGCTATGAGGAGAGAGGGGGATAAATGCCCCAATATGGGTGTGCAGGAGGCGGTGACCTTTTCAAGGCCTGCTATTGGCTCTAGATTTGAGGGTACGGCACGGCACCACCGAACTAACGCGACACGGAACTGTAAGCCGCTGTGTACTAAAGAGGGCGGTATAGTAATTTTTGTCCAGAGCCATGTTTTTTGGGGGTTTTTTTTTGTTGTTGTTGTTTTTTTTACCGTAGCATGAAGACTGTACAAGCTGAAATTCGATCATCGAGTGATATACTTCATGAAGCATTAATTTATTTTATATTTTTGACCAAAAGTTAATTCTCTAGTGATAAGTTGAAAGAGGTTCACATGATGATTTATATATTTTCAACTATTTCTGAATGCTAGGCCGTTTGACAATCTTTTCTTTACTTACTTTACTTAAATCCGTCGATGCTAGTAGGTCTGGGCCTGTTCATAGATCGATTGGTGGTCATTTAAATCAATCTTTCAATTTCTATGGCAAAGTGTGTGTGTGGAGAGAGAGGATTCAAGACATCTGTTAGTATCCTTCAGGGTCATCCCCATACAGATGGTAATTTTTTTTCCAGTAGTTGTCGAGTCTGCTTTTGAAGGAGTTCACAGATGGGGCGCTGACTACCTCTTCTGATAGCTTATTCCATGATTCCACCACTCTATTTGAGAAGAAGAATTTTCTAACATCAAGGTAAGCGAATGTCTTCTTTAGTTTCAGAGTGTGACCACGTGTTCTGTCTTCATTGTTAATGTAGCAGGCAAGGGCGTACCGGGGGGGGGTGTTTTGGGTGTTCAAACACCCCCCTTTGCCAAAAGGGGGGTGTTTAAGGTGTTCAAACACCCCCCTTGGGCAAAAGGGAGGTGTTTGAGCTATTCAACACCCCTCTTCAGCAATGCTTAGATGTTGACAAATGAAACAAAAGCTGTCTTTACCGCTTTTATTTCCGTTTTGAATTCCGCTTTCCTTTCTTTTGCGTTCATTTTCTCTCTCTCTCTGTTCCTTGTTTTAATGTTTGTGTGGATGATGATAACATTATGGAGTTACGTAATATCATACGCACTAAAGAACTCGTGTACAGTACGTGTTAATACTAGCCTACGTTACTGCACCGCGCGCGAAGCTGACGCGCAAACAGTAGACATTCCCGATCCCTTCTTTGCTTTCTGACCGAATCGCGAAGATACATTGCGCATAATGTTCACCGTTTACCGGTATTATACCGTACGCGGTACCGTAAATTGTGTATGATGCGTAATATTATGTGTGTACAATGCATGCTGCGTTGCAGCCTATTATAGGCACATTGCATGCTAAGTCAGTAGTATCAACTACCAACAGTGGCGTATCGGGGGGGGGGGGGGCAAGGGGGCACGTGGAAAAAAAAAAAAACGAGAAAAAAAAAGAAGAAGAAGAAAAAAAATCTCGCCCGGACGGGGGGAAGGAGAATGGGGGGGGGGGGGGGGGGGGGGGGAGCAGAAAACCAAATCAAACAAGATAAAAACAAAACATGAATTCCATGAATTCCATGTTTTGTAACGCTGAAATATAACAATTTTCGGCTCGCTCGCTGCGCCCGCTCGCCAAAATTTATCCAAAAAAAAAAAAAAAAACCAAGAAGAACAAAACGTAATGATGACGTGGAAATATAAAAATTTCGGCTCACTCACTCGTAGTAATTCAGAGTATTTTTCCAAGTCCTTAGTTTGTTGGCATAAATGGTTATCTATGAAGCCGTCACTATTATCTTGATTAGAATATTGTAAGATTTAATAACCAAAAAATGACAAGAATTCCATGTTTTGTAAGGTGAAATACAAAAATTGTCGGCTCGCTCGCTGCGCTCGCTCGCCAAAATTTATCAAAATTTATCAGATTTTATATCACCCTAAAAAAAAAACCCTTTTAAGTGCTCGAAAAAGCATATCAAGTGGACTTTTTTTAACTCCCTACCGGGATGGGATTGGGGTTGAACACTGTTGGTATAAATCGTTATCTATAAGACCGTCACTATATCTTGATTAGAATTGTCATTCGAAGATTTAATAACCAAAAATGACAAGAATTCCATGTTTTGTAAGTTGAAATACAAAAATTTTCGGCTCGCTCGCTGCACTCGCTCGCCAAAATTCTTCAATATCTATAACATTTAAAACACCCTCAAAAGACCCCTTCTATATAAGTGCTTGAAAAAGCACATCATGTGGACTTTTTTTAAGTCCCTACCGGGATGGGGTTGGACACTGTTGGTACAAATCGTTATCTATAAGGCCGTCATAACTATGATTAGAATTGTAATTCGAAGATTTAATAACCAAAAATGACAAGAATTCCATGTTATGTATAAAGCTGAAATATAAAAAATTTCGGCTCGCTTGCTGCGCTCGCTCGCCAAAATAATTTATCAAAATTTAGGGTAGCCTATACATTTAAATCACCCTCAAAAGACCCCTCTTAAGTGCTTCAAAAGCATTTATCATGAGGACTTTTTTAAAGTCCCTACCGGGATGGGGTTGGGGTTGAATACTTTTTCAGAAATTAGGGGCGCAATTTTCGCGCTTGCCACGGACGCCGTTTTCACTAGATACGCCACTGACTACCAAGTACAGTCAGTATAGTAGCCTACTGGAAGCAGCAAGCTCTGGAAGCTGTGGGAGTAGCAAGTTACTTGCTACTCAATGTAATTAGTAATAGCACATGGACTTGGTTAACCTTTAGTAATAGTAGATATGAATCTTTTCAATGACTGAAAGTTAAAACTGAAAGATAACTGAGTGTGAGTCTACAAATTGTGGTTGGATGACTTTATTGCGCCTAAAATTCATTAGATATCTAGGTCTAGGAACAGTGGCGTAACTACGGGGGCATGGGATGTGGGGGGGGGGCACGTGCCCCCCCCCCCCCCATCCGCTGATTAAGAAAAAAAAAAGAAAAAAAGAAAGAAAAAAACCTACGAAAACGGTAATTCAAGGGTTAGTAAACTGCTTTTGAAATCGATATGAAAGGATGATCAAGAAAAAAAAAAAATTTTTTTCTAAGATTTCTTTTAACCATTTAAAGAGGTATAACATTGTTCAAAAAGCCCGGAAACGACAAAAGATTGTGATTCAGCGTGATTCCTGGTTGGCATTTTGAATACAAGCAGGATGTGCGCAGTGTACTCAGAATATCGGAATGGCAAAAAGAGTCGCTGCAATGTTGCGCAATGTTTGATAGGTTGTACACATTTGCTATCAAAGCTTGATCATTGATTTTGCAGTGTTGCTTTACATCCTAGTCTATATTAAAATGCCTTGAATTGCCAATAATAAGACTTGGCCTTGGCTATTTCCTAACTTTTCCATCTATATGAAACACACACACTCACAAACACAAACAAATTAGGGGATGCCTTATATAAAGTGCAGATTTTGGACATCCTTCTCCCGCTTGGTCACTTCGACGCCCCCTCGCTGGTCATACCTCCCCCAATCATGAACATAAACCGACACCCTTGACTACCAGTGGCGGATCCAGGGGCGCACCGGGCGTCCCCTCCCTCCAATGCGAAAAAAATATACATGTAGCTACAAACGACAGTTTTTGGACGGTAAAATGTCAAAAATTTCAAGCTCGCTCGCTTCGCTCGCTCGCATTTTAACCGTTATGCCATTCTCCTGATGTTACTGCCAGTAATTGCCAGCAGTTGCGCCCGGTGCGCGCCCCCCCCCCCCCCCGAATTTCCAAAGCGAAAAAATATAGCTACAAACGGCAGTTTGGGGACTGTAAAAATGTCAAAATTTTCAAGCTCGCTCGCTTCGCTCGCTCGCATTGTTTAATCGTTATGCAATTCTCCTGATGTTGCTGTCAGTAATTGCCAGCAGTTGCGCCCGGTGCGCCCCTCCCCTTAATTTCTAAGGCGAAAAAGTATAGCTACAAACGGCAGTTTGGGGTGATGTCAAAATTTTCAAGCTCGCTCGCTTCGCTCGCTCGCATTTTATCGTTATGCAATTCTCCTGATGTTGCTGTCAGTAATTGCCAGCAGTTGCGCCCGGTGCGCCCCTCCCCTTAATTTCTAAGGCGAAAAAATATAGCTACAAACGGCAGTTTGGGGACTGTATAGTCACAATTTTCAAGCTCGCTCGCTTCGCTCGCTCGCATTTAATCGTTATGCAATTCTCCTGATGTTGCTGTCAGTAATTGCCAGCAGTTGCGCCCGGTGCACCCCCTCCCCTTAATTTCTAAAGCGAAAAAATATAGCTGCCAACGGCAGTTTGGGGACTTAAAAATTTTAAGTCCCCAAACTCTTTCAAGCTCGCTCGCTTCGCTCGCTCGCATTTAATCGTTATGCCATTCTCCTGATGTTACTGCCAGCAACTGCCAGCAGTTGCACCCGGTGCAACCCCCTTAATTTCCAAAGCAAATACACACACACACACACATATATATATATATATATATATATATATACATATATTATTATATATAGCTACAAACGGCAGTTTGGGGACTGTAAAATGTCAAATTTTTCAAGCTCGCTCGCTCCGCTCGCTCGCATTTAATTGTACAGTTATGCAATTCTGATGTTGCTTCCATGAGGTGCGCCCCCCCCCCCCCCCATGTCTTGACCCACGGTACGCCACTGAACACCCCCCTCTAAAAAATCCTGGGTACGCCTATGGTAGCAGGTCAGTGTCAGTGTTAAGCCATGGAGATACTTGTAAACATCGATCATATCACCTCTCCTTCTGCGATGGATAAGCGTTGGTAATTACCAATCCATGGTAAGCCCTCCTATTTGGAAAGTGACGTCACTGTTTATGATGATATTCTTCAAATTAATCGTGCATTTTTATTTAAATAACGTCACGAAGCAATTTTGACCTATCGCGCTGCTTCGTACTGTCATTCTGTGAAATGTTACAAAGCATTTTGTGACATCACAAAACAATTCTGACATCGCGTTCTGCTTCACTTCGCACCGTTATTGTGTAAAATGTAACAAAGCAACTGTGACATCACAAAGCAATTCTAACATCACGCGCTGCTTCGTACTGTCACTGCTCTGTGAAAATGTAACAAAGCAATTCTGACGTCAAACAATTCTGACATCGCACGCTGCTTCGCACCGTTACTGTGTAAATTGTAACAAAGCACTGTGACATCACAAAGCAATTCTGACATCGCGCAGTGCTTCGTACGGTCAATGTAGGACCCCTACACAACATCGTATTCACGACTTCTCACCTGAATTTCCTTCTTTAGCATAAGTTTATAGTTTTCACCAAAAGGCAAAGCAATGTATAAACTATAGATTCACTTTAATAATATGATGTAATAGGAATGTATACCATGAGGAACTTACAATATGATTTTAGATAGAAACACAAAAGCGTACTCCTCCTGAGTGTATGATGGGGTGAGGCAGTACTATTTGATTTGAGATTTTGTTCGGGGAAAAGAGGCATAATTACGTATAATATGATATTTTAAAGGACAAAGTAGAGTTTCAAAGTGAAATGATTTGTGCGTATAATTTAATGTAACTTAGTTGATAAAAGAACTACGCAATAAAATTGATTCGAATCGCATTAAATGAAGATAATGATAGTAATGGCAATATGGTCTTTATATACCCAAGGTAGAGTAAACTGCTCAGGGTCAAGAAAACATCGTGAACTGTAACACCCAATGACAAAGTGGCAGGACTCGAACTTGGGACCTTCTCTCGAAAGTCAAGAGTCATTATTCACTATACCACATTACCTCAGCATTTGTGCGCCGCACATTATCAACTTAGGGAAAATGATATGATTGAGCCATGAATAAAGATGATTCAACATTTTGTATACTTCGGGGAAATATTCGAGACTGGATTTGAAAAAAAAAAATGCTGTGTACCCTCCTCATGGATACCCCCCATCTCCAGCTCGAAAGTTCTGTAAAAAAGAAAAGTCATTCACATACGAACATTAATATTAGGCTTATAATCGGTTTATCATAACGTTAGTGAAAAATGAAATATACCCTGAGATGTTTCCCATTAAATAAAAGGTAACAATTGCCCCAAACTAGAAAAATATATCATTAACAAAAATAACATAGCAGAGTTGGCATGAATGGAAAGGGTCTTAATGAGTTTCTAAAAGCATGTGATTTTCAAAAATTAGCCTCTTCATATTTGGTGGTGTGTTGGCACGACTTGAAATTATTGGAAGACTTTAATCTTATGCCTGCCCTACGATGAAAATGTTTTATCCCCCTGTCTCATCGAGTATGCAGTACGTGAGTATACGTTTATTGTACACACTTATTATTGCGTGAGTGGAACCCATGTATTACAAAACATTTCTCATACAATATGAGCAATTGAAAATGTCATTGTTGACCTTCTTCGCTTGGAATTGATTTGCAAATGAGGTAAACTGAAAAAAAAAAATGGCTGGATATTCATGACAACACTGCTATAAACACATTAATCTTTATGTATATACGAACCAGGTGCATATCAGAATGAACATGCTAATGTGTATCATTTCAAACCAAATTAAACACAGCCTTTAATTCATGCAGCACTTTCAAGTAAATTGTCTCTTTTTTGCCTGGTTTTAACCGCTTTTCTGAAAGATTATTCTATGTTTTGTCAAGTCTGTGGTTCTCATAAGGTCAGTGCGGATTGACTAGCACTATACTGTAACCTGGCTTGGCTAAAATGGGCCTGGCCAAATGGGCTTGGAGTGGCCACACTTTTATGGTAACAAGGACCTCGTAGGAATTCTCGTTTTAAAACATTAGTACAATGATAGTCAGAAATAACTCTTTGGTCATTTAGTGAATACGAATGCAAGAGGCATCCTCACTGTGCTGCTCAAAGTGGCACTGGCTTCTTGCAAGCTAAGCAAAGGTTGACATTATTACGTAACAAGTGTCTGTTGTTAAATGAAAACCCCTATCCTCGGATCACCAAAGGCAGTATGTACTTCTCTACTCTGTTGTCATGTACAATGTCAACAAAATAAGGGAAAGCTACGGCTCGTCTTATAGTAACAGATAGTCTTTACTTCGGAGACCCTGATGTATTAGATCTAATCTTGATGTAGTGCATGTGGTTACAATCTCCCTTTCGTATATCTTTCGAATTTATATTCTTATCAAGATGCGTGGGATTTTGAGAAGTCAGCACAATGCCCTTTACCAGTTACTCCCTATATTTCAAATAATGTTAAAGTTACATCCATTCAAAATTCTTTCGCGTGGGACGAATGATTCTTAAAGTGATCACAGATCAGTGTAATTAGGAAGATAGATTTAATAAAAGTGAGTTTAGATTCCGGGTTTTTTTTTATCCGCATTCGACTATATTTAGAATGTTTATACTCATACTTAAAACCTGCAGTGATTAGTATAGCAAATCTCCAACCTCCATGCGGTCATTTTGAGTTGTACCTTTTATTGATATAAAGATATAGAATATACTCATTTAAAGAAAACAACAGATATAAGAACAGCCCTCTATCAGAACTGCCCTTAGGTCTATAATGTACCTTTTGCCCAAGTCTCAGAGTTTTGTCCAGCTTTCGTCCAAAAGGTGACGTGGAGGAAATAGGCCTATTTGATATACCAAACAAGTGAGAGTAAAGTTTTCCTCTCGCCAGGTCCTCACGCACAGGCAGTTACATGTCGTTTGACCATTTAGATCTGTAGCTCCATGCTTTGACCAGTTCCACCTCTCTGGTTTGGCAGTCTTGCCATTTGTTTTGAGGACTGATGTCATGTATTGGAGATGTGTTGTTGATTTCGATTTCTGTTCGGTGTCTATACATCCTTTCACAGGAAGTTGCATACTGATGATACCAAGGAGGTACCTGGTGGAGCTCGCCTAGTACCTACTTGCTTATACAGTCTCCCTCTTCACCATTTGTAAGAATGAGACTATACTTGTTCAAGTGGTGCATTATGGGGAGAACATACAATAACAGGGTCTCATGAGGAACAATAGGGCCTATAAACATAATTTCATATCGTTTATATAACAATTTATATTCTCGAGTCTCTAATTTCTAATGCAAGATAAAAGTGTATATCACTATATCGCGAATTTTGAATGCTGTGATAATGACATCAGTGTTAGATGTTCATTGTACACTACGATGAGATTTGTGTGTGTATGTGTGTGTGTATGTGTGTGTGTGTGTTTGTGTGTGTGTGTGTGCCGCGTGTGTGTGTGTGTGTGTGTGTGTGTGTGTGTGTGTATGTGTGTGTGTTTATTTTTGATCCGATGTCGCCACTTCCTCGATACTAGGATGAGGACTGGGATTTCTGGCTTCGTCTGTTTATTGTTTTAAAACCTTTTGATCAACGTGCTCGAAAGAAATATGGTTTCCGGCTGTGTGGACTACATAAACACCGGGAATTCCGAATCTTGCTCTGAACGGATGAATAGAAAGCTTTTTACATGATTAAGTAAACAGAAACTAATTTCAGCAGGCAAGCAAGTAACACGCTTATTTGGGTTTCTAACTATAAAGGAAACTAACTTAACACCTATCCGTACAAGCTGAATTTTATACCACCATGCATATTATAATTGCCTGGTGATTTCAGTAATCGGCGATGCATTTCCGAGACATTAACCTGATCTGCTTTAATTCAAACGAATTGTCACTGCAGCAGTATGCAGTGAAGAGACACAAGAGTTCTCATTCTATATCTTATCGCTATTTCTCGTGTATGATATTGGTCAGATGTATTCTGAATGTATCTTGTGTACTGTGATAGAACTCATGGCGACAAGTACATAGCTGGTATACTGTTACATACACATGTATCTTACATACACATGATATGGTATACCTGCAACCCGTTGTTTGATATACAGCTAGCTTGCCCCTAGAGCCCCTATTGTTAATTTTTATGTCTCTCCAGCCTCTATTATGTATAGGAGGTGGACGCTTGGACCCTATCTTAGTCATAAACTTGACCTCCCAAGCACATAAAGGCCCCTTTTAAATTGTGTAGTCCCCAATAAGCACTGTTTGAACCCAACTTCTGCTGGTAGCCTTGGCTTGGGAACTAAGTCAGCTTTTGCAATATTTTGGGCTTGGAAAGCCAGCCAGAAAGCCAAGCTGAAACTCCTCGAACATCAGCGTGATAGGATCACAAAGCTCGACCCTCTTATACTTTTCAAAATTCGTCTTATCCAGTTTAGACAGTTAAAAGCCTCCAATTGGTTATCATATGGTTTATCATATTTTGCAGTAACTTGTCTATAGTGTGAAATTAGTAAGATGACAATATTGTTTCCATTTTCAGCTATTATACATAATGTGTATATCATGTATTCACATGTGAAGAATTTTGCATAAAGTTGATTTTTTCTGCTTCCTTAAGCTTTCTTGCTCGATCAACTTGGTTGAGTGGTCACAGAGAAATGTGGATTTGTTGTAAAGCATGTCATGAGTCTGATTCTTCCAAATCTATCACTTGGATGATTTTGTGTTTGAACACAATAGACAGAACTTAGAGTGAAGAGATTCCTGACATGCTCTACAAAATTCTTCATTTCTATTTGACCACAGAAACAAATCAAATGAGGTTTTCTGTAAGATGTGGGCAATGAGTTATAGTTTCGTATACCCTGAAATTGTATTTGGATTGATTCACTATTTTTAAAGTTATCATTGCGGAGGGTCCCGTTGTATAATTTATATATATATGTATATATATATATATATATATATATATCTTCTTTTTTTTGGGGGGGGGGGGTTATACGGTACTACAGCAGTATGTAAGAGTGACTCTGACATCGTGGAAGATGGAAGTATGCAATTTGGTTTGTTTCGACAACGACATTTCGCTTATAAATACAAATAACTTTGATGTAACCGTATAGAGCGTGTTGGTTAGAGGTATATAGCAATTCTGCATGTGTGTGATTTTGTCATTTTGGTAGTTTGGTAGTAGAAATAGACTGATGTATTTTCGACTGAAAAACAAGCCATGAAATAACCTTTTTTTTTTGTAGCTGCATCTTTGTTAACTTTACACATCTCTGATTATCATATTCGCACTTATAGTCTTTTAAGAATTAGTCACTCTTGCTATATTCGTATCATCGTTCTCAAACTTATCATATGCTATTTTGTTTCCTTCCAGTACTTTATCTATATACTGTCCAACTGTTCTACTGTTATACGGCTTTTATTGAACTACTTCGGGAGTAATGAACGCATTAAATGATTCGTTTTGCGAACTTTTCTCCATAAACAAGTTGGGCAGTTGAATTAATTTCTTTTGGAGTGGTTGATCGTTATATTCGAACTCGACCGAAACTTCTCACTTAGCGAACCGCGTTAAGTGAGGCAGCCACACTAATTACCAACAGAAAAATCTGTAATGGGTGTGAATTTTGAAGAAACTTTGATAAGGGGCGAGAGAGCGCTTGTAATGCTCATTGTATGATCGATTCACCGTTTGCCACTACCAAGTAGAAACGCATTATATGCACATCGTGGACATGTACAGTGCCTTGCATTTATATTGTTCAAAATTCTTTAGTAAATCGGATACATAAGATACTGCACACTTATCTCGACCGAACACTGTTGCGTAAGAGGTGATCTGCCCGACTATGCGGAATCTACTGTAATATCGGGGATCTCAGGTAGAAGAGAGTGTGTACAGTATCGAGTGTAAAAATCGTTAGGGCGTGTTTGCTTGTGTGTGTGAAAGCAATAGAAGCGAGCACACACTGGTACTGTGATGGCAACCAGGCATATTTTCACTGGCTTCGTATTGTAAATATTGCGCTCCAACTTTTTGAGGTCGTTCGAGTACAAGAGGACGGATACGTAAGATCCAAGGAATATATCACTGGAAAATAACTGTAAGTCTCGCGCCACATTTTTCATTTTACGTACTGCATGATGTGAAATAAGGGTAAGATCATTAATAGGTGTCATTTGAAAGAGGAAAACTTGTGTAATTGTGTATATTTTAGGAGAGCGAGCAATGTGTGCAGCATTCAGCCGAGCGAGCGAGAGGTTTCTTGTCGGTCACCGGGAATCTCGGGCGGTCTAAATTCCTGTGTCTATCGCAGCGCTGTACACTTGTACACGTACTTACAAAGTACTTGTCGCTTCTGGCTGGGGAAGCTTAGAAGAGGACATAACTGATGTGGTGTGAAAGCGGTGCGATAGCTTGACCGAAAGATCGGTCTGTATCTGTCCGTCGGGGAATGTTCCGCGGAGACTACGTCTGGCTTACGGAGGACAGCGTTAATGGCAAAATATAAAAGAGCCCTCCGGACAGACGGATCTTTCTGTCTATGCGATAGCTTGCTCATTTAACTTTGCATATTCAGTATACTGACTGCTCATCCTCGGGTAAACTAATACAGTTCCTTTGTATTGTTCTATGCACAACTGCATAGCACTGACTATTGCCTCTTTTCTTTGCCCGAGTTCAATATCATCAATGACAATGATCATGTGACTGTCATAATTTACCGACCATAGTTCGGAGTTGGGAGGTGTCATCTTCCTGACCTGGTCAAGTAGAAGCCTTCCCGGAGGAGTTCATACTTTTACATGGCCCTAGTTGTTTTCATTATTAGGAAGGTTTTTTTTTTTTTATTGTCATTGTAACTTAAAGAAATTAAATAATAAGAATAAGAATAATAATAATATGTTATTATTATATTGTTATTATTATCATTAATATTAGTATAATTATTATTGTTGTTATGTCATGATTCTAATATTCATATCGTTATTGTTGTTATCATGCTAATCATATTAATTGTTACTGATATAATATCACTTTCATCATCATTTTTTCCGTTGTTTCAATCAGTTCTAATTCCATATAGCTATAATGTATATAGCAAATATGTGGGTTACGATTATGGCACCTCTGCACCCTGAGTTAACACACAACAAGGATTGTTCATCCAGGTATAGCTTCAACGGAGCTGCAGTTTGGGATTATTTCAACAAGCAAACAAGCAAATGGTCACGAAAAAAAAAAATGTAGTAATGTAGAGCACCGCGATATATGTGATGATGTTGTAGTCTTTTATTTAATACCAACAGCTTGGCCTTGGGGTGGAATCAGGTGCGATCAGGATTAGCAACATTAATTATGTAATCGCACATATCCTGTCCAAGTGAGGTTCTTTAGAATCACTTTCCACGACGAAATGATATCATATTTTTCTACTCTAAAGTCTGTCTGGGAAGCTGAAGTATCTCTTCAATCATGCCAATGAGTAGTTCCATCAGTGGTACCAGCAGGCGCTGGATATACCCGTGTGATATTTCCGTTTTCACATGCACCTGGTAAAAATTATGGGAATTGAGGTGCGAATGCCACACCTTGATTTTTTTCGGCCATCGCATAACTTATGCGTCAATCGAATGAGCGTATTCCTTGCATGGCCCCGCATTAATTCATCGCTCATATGCAGCTGCAGTTGAGTGTCGTAACGATTACGTAATGGTGATGGTAATGCCAATTACAAGCCAATACAACTTACTAGTATATTATGTTCAATGAATGTGCATGGAACCATTATAGTGATGTAATCTATGCATCTGGACCGTAAGTGATAATTAAGTGATAAGTAAATTAGGATGAATTTACTTGTGGACTGCCCAATTTTCACAACTCTAAGCTTGAAATTCCTTTTCAAGTAGCAGATGTTTTTCTTCCACTGTCTATAAGCCGTTCCTCAGATGTATTCTCTTTTTCTCTTCTTTGTGCGTGCAATTTATAAAACAAGAACTAATGTTGACCTATACCGTCTTTCTTACGGATAACACTGCAGATATCAGACATTATTTTAAGGTCGACACCTTCACATCTGAATCGCCTGTACTTCGGCGTGATAAACCTTTTGAAAAATGTTGCAAATCATTCATATAGGAATACTAGTAAGACTGTTTCATTGGATTTCACTTCAAGCGCTATATCTATATGACTACATGACTTATAAGTCACTTGTTAGCATGATCCATGAGATGTACATAGAAGTGTGGATATATGGTACTAGATAAGACGCTTTTTGAGGTCGAGTGTTAGATGGACGGATATAACTGAATGTTCAGTTCAG
Source organism: Diadema setosum (assembly GCA_033980235.1). Lineage (NCBI taxonomy): Eukaryota > Metazoa > Echinodermata > Echinoidea > Diadematoida > Diadematidae > Diadema > Diadema setosum. The sequence continues at coordinate 35,445,846 of CM067077.1, read as the reverse complement.
TTGAAGTTCAGTTCAGTTCAATGACATTTATTTCCAGGAAATATTACATAAGTACAGATAACAGTGCGATCAATTTTGACATGCTGAACATACAGATATGGATAGATAGATGAATTATAGCACAAGACTGTAGTGGATGGCTAATGATATACAATGTAGTTGTATCAAAAGTAATAGCTATATAGATGAGCGAACTCCCATATTAAACGAAGACGTAATAGAAGGGATATGGTTGCTTGTCGAATGCCATGAAACATCCAGTTCTATTTTTGGATGTGAAGGCAACACGTCGGCATGAAAAGAAGTTCAAGGTGCAGCGCCTTTCGCCTATTGTACTACGTATAGCGAAGTGGGCAAATGCGTTTGTGTTTGTGCGTTGTTTGTGTGTGACGAAGAACATGTGCAATGTATGCGACTATGGGTGAAAAGATTTAATTTTTTCTCTACTTGATGATGACATTTTCACTTTCACATTTTCACAGAATAAAACACACACACCTGGTAAGAATGGCATTTATCTGATTTGCTTTAATGTATTCAAACTTTTTATCTACAGGTGTCAGACTTACATATATACAGACATAATATACGTACAACTAAATGAACCAGATGAGGGTGGTTTAGTACATGGGGCAATTTTGGTACTATGGGTCAATTTTGGTTATATGGGGCGGGCTATATCAAACACGCGAAGGCAGTTGTGTACAAATAGAACATAATGCATCCAATTTCACCCAATCAGAATCGAGAATTCGTCATACAATGATGAGGCAGAAAAGTATATTGATGACATTGTGCCATAGTGTTTATATCGACAATGGCACTTGAAACGCATGCAGAATCGATACTTTGACACGGACATGGTGGAATCCGCGATAAAGACAGAAAGCACCTCCCTGCATATATTATGGCCTGTAAATTTCATATAATGTTAATAAACAGGTTTAGATCACATGCCTTACATTATTATCTGGGCCGTTCGGAATTGAATCTACCAGCCGTCAAACCATAATGAGCTCCAACACAGCACTATATGATCAAAACCCTGAAGCCAAAACACAATTATTTTTGGCATAAAGCCTGCTTGTGGTTTGCAGAAAATTGAACCGCTTTCATCATGGCTAATCCAAAAATTACTTCATCGTGATCCAGTGCAGATATCAATTTCTGCAAAAGCAAAGTGAGTTTTAAATTTTTCTGTCCTGTTCTGTCCTGATGGATTGAGCATCACGACTGCTTAGCAGCTATATTATACAGGCGTGTGATTTATGTTGTGTGCTCTATGTAATGGGATTATATTTAGCCTGTTATGAACGTATTATACTTATCACGCGGCGTTTTTCAGAAACGATTTTCCTGATAAAAGGTGTGAGTATAATGGGGGGGGGGGCATGTTGCAGGATTGAAGGTTATACGTGGATTGTCATCTCCTCTTCACGCTTGCTTTAGGCATCATATCCATTTAAATAGGAGTTAATTTATTCAGCAGCTCGCTTTATTCAGCAAACACCTGAATTCCAACTGCATGTGTACACATGCTACTGCAAAGTGATGGTAATAATGTATATTCCAAGTTGAAATAAATTCCACTCCCCCTTATCGCCCTGTATGGAATAGTTTAGGCCAAGTAAAAAAAGAAAGTAGTTTCTCGTCCGGGTTTTTTGAGCAAGGCGATGAGGGAGGTCCTTACTATTTGATATCTTACTATTTTTTCAAGGATCGTCAAAATGAAAGTAATATGTGTTTCTCGTCCGGTAATTCTGAGAAAGGTAACGAGAGAGGGCTTTACAATTTTCTATATTCAATTTATGAAATGAAATATCACTCTGGTAGCTGTGTTATGAGACCAGGTCCCCAGTGTACGTCTTGCCTGCACTCTGTGCATTTTCAAACAAATAGATTATGTACCATACTTGAAATGAAACTTCATGCATGCAGAAATACATTTGCTTTTCTTTCCACTACAGATGTCAAGGGAACATGACCATCTTAATACTGGTATTTAGTGTTGTAATGGCTTTTCTGATACCAGTGTACTTGCAATTCTGATGTATTGTGCTATTGATTGAAACAGGTATAAAACATGTCATTCAACAAATGTACGACTGAAATAAATTCCATAATATTCAAAACACTGCTTTATTTATTGGTGATTGTGACTTTTTGTGTCCACACAGCTGGTATGTTATGTATATCTGCAGTTCTTCACAGTACAATTGTAGCACATTCAACTGGAAACTGGCTTGTACAATTGCAGATGGATGTCAAAATGATACTGATATGGCATTCTAGCATTAAACGTTTAAAGATGTTTCTTCATGTTCTAAAAAGACATTTGATAATCACTCATTATTTGGATGATGAATGATTGTATAAAGATGATACGACTCACGGCCGTGTCCGTGAATATTAGATCTACATTGTAAAGAAAAGTATCCCGCAGAAATACGAGACAAACCAGAATCCGTGGAAAAGTTATTTATTTTGTAGATACACCCATTTAATAATTCTACATTTGCTGGAAAAGCGCATTCATTTTCTCTTCAAAATAGAATGTATCGCCGTGACAGACCAGGGGATGGGGACCCTGGACAGCTAGAAAACACGCACACTTTGCCCATATACGGTGCGGCACGGCCACTGCACTGGCACCAGGGAGGTGTGGACCTCCCTGCTGGCACCGTACCTTGTGACACTGCACACACATGCACATAGTCACAATGACATGAAAATGTATACAAACTCGATACCGTACAATCCTCACAAGCATTTGTATAGTACAATTCATCCGCTTAAAATATCAGAAACGGGGAAAAATACGAACAACGCGCGAAATATGCGTGGAATATCAGCGATTGTTCGCAAAAATGTTGCCGCTATCGCGTTCACGACGTACCGAGTGCGCTGTACATCACAGCCCAGTAGGCCGGCCCGCCGCGCCGCCCATCCAAAGCCAACTACAGTGCAGTTCGACGCTTTGTGGGTCATTCCTTCTTGCCGATCGGCCGAGCTCGCAGTGTGAAATGCATGCGTTATTACATACACACTACACACAGAAGCTACAGCTGTACTACAGTCTACAGCTAAGTAGAGGACGCAAGGCGTAAAAATTAGAAATGAGATGTCACGATTGGTAGGTGAATTGTCGATCTTTCTTTTTTTTTTTCGGCGGCCGAAAAAATAGTAAATATCAAAAAAGTCGATGCGGCAACTGAAAATTGATGCGGGCGGGGAGTGGGTTGGGACGAGAATTATGAATTTCTTGGTATTTTCAGCGCCATTTTGAAAATAGTACATAGTAAAAAAAATCGATGCGGCGGCCAAAATCGATGCGCGCGAGGACGAGAAACTGGTTTCTTTTTTTACTTGGCCTTACCTGTTGTATTTTGGCAATCATTGGTCAGTTAATCAGTTCATGGATTTCTTCCTTCCTTCATTCATTTATTAATTAATTTATTTATTTATTCATTCATTCATTCACTCACTCACTCATTCATTCACTTATCTATTTGATTAATTTTACTTATAGGATTTATTTGTTTGTTAGATGTATATAATATTATTTATCATAATTATTTGCGAGGGGTATAACCTCACACCAGGGAGGTGACCTCCCTGCTCAAACTGATGATGGCTTAATTTTCCATTGGCTGACCTCAGCGGATTTAGCAGGAAGTTGATGTATACAGAGAAAGATTAGTTCGTTTAAGTTACGCAACTCTGTTGCGTCTGAATTTCCGATAAAATCTTCGTTAGCGCAAGTGGGGGGGGGGGGGGGATGCTATTTTCCATTAATTTGCTCGAAAGCAATATTATTTGAATCTTGATGAATTGTAAATTCGCTATGTACTCTCGGAAGGTGCATTGTGTACTTTTGTCTAAAAATTCAACTATAAAGTCTTACAAAGATGTCACCCGTCCGATTTTAAATTGCATTAATGCCACGATATGTGACTAATGATGATAATAAGTCCAATTGCAGTTGCTTCTATTCATGACTAATTAATTCTTTTTCCTTCTTTCCAACTTCATGTAACCATGATTCGCGAGTACAGTGGACAACCAGGTTTGTCCATCATTGTTTGTTGCAGAATTATCTAGCAAAGCAGCTCTGTCCTAAAAACATGTATGGAATGTTTCTTCTGCTCCACAGTTGTCATATTTTATTCATCGATCAAGACATCATATTCACATATTTCTTTCTTTCATGATAATGTAGATTTTTATACCACCTACAGATGTAAGTCAGGGTACAAGGTGCAATACATGATACCATTTATTGAGAATCACGTCGCACTCATTATCTAATAAATGGCAGGGTTCTCGCCAGGAATTTCTTCACGCTTGTCGGCAGTTATGCGCGCTGTTCTGGGGGTGGGTACGGGAGGGGGGTTCCCCCTCCCGCGCGAAGCGCGGAAGCCTTCGCTAATGCTCAATACAACACAGATAAATCGCCGCTAAAATGCCACTAAAAGCGACATTTTCACGAAGCGCGGAAGCCTTCGCTAATGCTCAATACAACACAGATAAATCGCCGCTAAAATGCCACTAAAAGCGACATTTTCACGAAGCGCGGAAGCCTTCGCTAATGCTCAATACAACACAGATAAATCGCCGCTAAAATGCCACTAAAAGCGACATTTTCACGAAGCGCGGAAGCCTTCGCTAATGCTCAATACAACACAGATAAATCGCCGCTAAAAATGCCACTAAATGCGACATTTTCACGGAGATGTAATGAACGTTGTGAGGGGCATATTCTCACAGAAACAATGCAGAAACTCCATACTTTTTGTTAGCGGCAGTTCCTACATAATAAATGAAAGAGAAGTAGGTGCCGATGGTGAAGGTTCCGATTTCTTTTAGGCCTTTCCTGTTTCACTGTTGCAGTAATTAGCCGCCTCTGCACCAGCATCGCAACAACGCGCGCCGTGTTGCTTTTCGCCGTCTGCTCGACCACGTGGTAGACCTATTGCATGCAGATGCGCGAGAAGATCTGGGTATACTGCGGTAGTTTGGCCGTGACATCAAAGAGATATCATACAATTTTAAATGTCATGATGGTCATTATTCCGAAGGTTTGTTTAATCATAAAATGAAACGATTCATTACTGAGTACTTCGAAGGTTTGTAATCGAAAACAACAACAACACCAAAGGTCGGTACTACAGATGTATGTTCACAATAAAACTGATTTCGTTCGAAGATTAACAAGCATTTTTTCTTTATTATTTGCCGATCAACGAACCTTCAGAAAGGAATCTATCATCTATCATCGTTATTGTTTCAGAATAACAAACCTTCAGAATAAGAAAACATCGTTTTGGGGCCGTTGTTGTATTCCGAAATTATACTGGCAGAACATTCGAAATAACAAAACTGATTTCGTTTGGATATAAACGAATATTTTCTCCTTTATAATTTTTCTATTAACAATCATTCAAAATTAAGAATGTAGAGTATCATTTTGCCATTATTCTTTCGGAGTAACGAACCCTGAGGGTAAGAAAACTATAACCGTTTTCATTTCTTCTTTATCGTTTTCCGATTAACGATCGTTCAGAATTAAGAATCTAAAGTATTATCGTTATTCTTTCGCAGTAACGAACCTTCAGAGTAAAAGAAAACTAACAGTTTTGGGGCCGTCGTTTTATTCTGAAATTTCACTGACGGAAACGTTCGAAATAACAAAACTGATTTCGTTGTGAAATGAACGGACATTTTTTAAAATCATTTTTGGATTAACGAACCTTCAGAATAAGGAATATAGCACTATTTATCATTAATCTGTCGGAGTAACGAACCCTAAGAGTAAGAAAAGTGCAACTCTTTTTTGGGGCAGTTGTTTTATTCCAAATTTCACTGGCAAAACGTTCGAAATGACGCACTGATTTCGTTTTGAAATTTACGGACATTTTTCTTTATTCAATTTTCGGTTAACGAACCTTCAGAATAAAGAATCTACAATTTATTATTTCATCATAACTACTTCTGTCGGAATAACAGACCCTTAGATTACAAAAACACGCTGTTTTGTGCCGTCGTTTTATTCCGAAATTTCACTGGCAGAACGTTCGAAATAACAAAACTGATTTCGTCGTAAAATGAACGGACATTTTTTCTTAATCATTTTTGGATTAACGAACCTTCAGAATAAAGAATCTAGCATCATTTTATCATTAATCTGTCGGAGTAACGAAAAAAAAAAAATTAACCTTGGTGGCGATAAACTGATGCTGGTGTAGAGAAAAACAAAGACAGCTCGCTCAAAAGATGCTTCCTTCTTTCAGTTTATTTTCTCCCCAGTCATTCCTATCGTTCTCCTCCCATGAACCCCTGCCATGCACGGACGATGAACAAAACAAAATGTTACCGACGCTGCAATGAAAAAAAAAGAAAGAAACACATCCTCGAAGCAAATTATCTACACTTTTCAAGTTGAAAAAATTGATGTTCATAATGAAGAATTAAAAAAAAAACACGACCTCAAGCAGTGGAGAAACTTGATATCATGGCTTGTGGAAATTTCCATGAAATTTCCACGAAAGCTAGGTGTCAGATAAAGAATGTCGCGCGTACTGCCACCTTGCTTCAGCGGTCGTAAACAGCGTGAGCATAGCATGTAAACCAACTGGGAACATGGATGAATGATCATCATTTATTTTCTGCCCATGAAGGCCCGCCCCCGTAACCCACCTTTTAACAAACCAAGCCAGAAGCACGTGGAGCATTACGTACGTTGAACTTGAAAGACCATCATGACAGAATTACAATAAATTTCGGTCCGGAAAAGGAAAATGCAATATTCACGAATGACGTTTACAAATCCATGGAAATTGAAAAGGCTAAAATGAAACGCATGGCTTTTTAGATTTAAAAAAAAAATAATCCACTGAAACTGCCAAAACCTAAATAACAATTTGCATTTGCTTACTCCATCGCACGTACTTTTTTCTTTTCTTTTTTTAACGAAAAATGGAGTTAATTTTCTCTCTGCGGCAATGCTTTGAACGCATCTAATTTTGCGTCATTGCCGATGGCCAGCTTCCTAAAGAATTGATACGAATCCTTTCAAATATACGAAACAAAGTCTAAAAATCCTGGATCCTGGCGGTGAATTTCGATGGTATTATAAATCCTGCTCACTATCAAAATTTAATCATCTGTTCCTTGCGCCATTTTACCAACCAACTGTAACTGTTCCTGAAAATTTCATCCTAATCTGTTCCCAAATGTTCACATATTTTGCGAATAGAGAGACAGACAGGCAGATAAACGAACAAACAAACCAAAGCAGCAAAAAAAAAAAAATACAACCTTTGGCGGAGGGGGGGCATGCATTTCACATCGTTTGTTTTTGCGTAACCCGACAACAAGCGTGACAACAAGCGAGCACGTGTCAGCCTTCCTCAGCCTCCTTCGGCCTCCGACCCTCTCTTTCCCTCTCACAATACACTGTACCGTTGTACATGCAGGCGGCTGTCAGTGGCCGGCTGGGTGCTTGTGCATGTGTGTGTGGATCCCAAATCAGAGCGCATGTGAGTGAGCAAGTGTGAGATGTGGTGTGTATCAGCTCTCGTACGTCGCTCTGTTGAGCCGCGTTGTTGTGATCGGTGCGGTGACTGCGTAGATAAATTTTTGCGCTTGTATAAGTATGTAAACTGCTGCTGCTTTCAACATCTAGCTTCTTTTCTAGCCAGATAATAAAGACTGAAAAAGGCGAGTCCGAACTTAGCTCGTCAAGCAAGTTACCCTTGTCGGCAAGTTCACGCGTGGTGTTACCCTTGTCGGCAAGTTTTACCCTTGTCGGCAATTGCTTCTTCAAACCGCACGCTTGTCGGGGCCGACAAGGGTGATATACGCTGGCGAGATCCCTGAATGGCATGACCTTTTTCTATTTAGGCAAACATATTTAGCATAATTTGTATGGGTAGATATACGGTCGATTCCATCATAAAACGATATAGATACAAGTCTTTTATTTGCTTACTTCCTTACTTCCCCCTAGCAACTAGACTATTACACTTTGTTACTCATATTTTACCTCCTATAGCGCGTTTTCGAATGTCTGACATTTGCTATAATAACTTAAGTGCGTATAGTCTCAAATGTCACGATTACGCCAACAAGTATTATTTGACTGCCAACTATCAAGGTACAATGAAATTATGTTTTCTGTTTAGAATCTCTTTTTGTCATATGAACGTAGAGGTATCAAAGCCACTTTAGAATTGAATTGCACAGTAGGGCCTATACATTTTTCATTCTTGTAGCAATGTTTCATAATTATTATAAATACAATGCCAACATTATCTTGAGTTGATAGTCCCCAGAGGTTTAAGCCTCGTCACTTCAAAGATTGTTAAAGTCACGAGGAACAGACTGAATTTTGGTGAAAGGAAATCGCCATTGAAAAGTTTATTTTTAAGCTGAAGCAGATCACTAGGTTAGTGCAGGCCCAAAACTTAGAGGTTCCGCGGACCACCCCTCCCCGGCACCCGTTTGCTAGCAGCAGCAGCAGCAGCAGCAGCAGTGCAGCAACGACAACAACGACAACAACAACAAGAAATAGAAAGAAAGGTGCACCCCGCATAATTTTTGTTAAAGAAACCAAAACAAAACATTGTGACTGAGAGAAATTGAAAAGATCCACTGTGTCAGCAGATGAAACCAGGAAGTGGCACGAGAAACGAATAAAAAATGCACGGGGGAGTTCTTTTTTCCTTATCTTTTGCTTGTAAGCTGATTAAACCCTGAAGTGGCACCAGAAATATATGCATCCCTAATGTGAAGCATATAAACTTGAACTAAAAGATCCACTTTTTTCTAATTCTGAACCCTCCAGTTACGGGCCTGTATATTGTGGTTCGATGGTTGCGCGACATGAAGTTGAGTGTTGAGCTCTTATACGGGAAATATGCTTATTATTAGACCTACATGCAATCATGAGGTGGGAAAGGCCTTTATCATCAACCTTGTCAAAGAAAACGATTTCAACCTATTTTATATATCCTGATATGATTTCAGATTTGTTTTCTCTCTTAGCACTAGTTGACAACATTCATCTTCCCGCTTTGTTTCCCGCTGAATTACTATATATAGTAGATCTTGAGATACATCGAAATGATAATTTGCAAATTAAAAAAAGCATCCAACAAACGACAAAATGAATACATTTGCATAATTATGTTATAGCCTGGTTGCACCAGCTGGGAAAAATAGGAAAGACGATAATGAAAATTTACGAAGATTAACAATTTCAATTCGATGATAGCTTGATACATTTGCCTGGTTTACCCGTAATGCCTTAACAAATTTCAAATGCTAGCAGGTGTGACCCCCCTCCCAAAAAAAGTAAATTAAAAGAATTAATTAATAAACAAGTGAACATACAAAAATAACGCACATACAATTAATGTGACTCAAACTCCTGGCAGCAAGTCTATGCTTCGCATGTCAAAAGTTCATGTTGAATCACTATACAAAAGATCCAGAAATGCAATTCTTTATATTACTGTCAATGACTAGAAGGGTAAACACAAAATACGTCGTTTCTTTTGTTAGCTGCCAAGCTCCGCATACACTCACCCATGTATAGCATAGCAGCGGTGACAAACAGTGATGTATCCAGGCCTATGTTGTCGGGGTCGATCAGGGAAAGAAATGAAAAGACGTACAAGTGTACTAGTGGACGGTGCCTATCGTTGACGAGTAGATTTGGCGTGTATTCTGTACACATTAGGCCTATATTAGGTGTGGTTATTATTGATATGCACGAGTTAATAATTGCAAATGTCAGATTAACAGTTTAATTATACGTTTTCTGTGTACTACTAGTCCAGAATGCGTCTATCTTCAGTGCGAAATCATTAAAGGACAAGTTCACCTTCATAGACATTTGGGTTGATTGAATGCAGCAATATTAGTAGAACACATCATTGACGGTTTGAGGAAAATCGGACAATCCGTTCAAAAGTTATGAATTTTTGAAGTATCTGCTCACTAAAGGCTTGATGAGAAGACTACTATAGCTTGTGATGTCACATGAGTACAACGATATAAAGAAAGAATAAAGAAAATTCAACATATTTTCTTTTTTCTCGCATAACAAAAGAACACTTGACTTCTGTCTTTCAGAAGGCAGGGGGAATAATATTACCCTTAACATATGTCAGTAACAAGTCGAAGAAATAGTAAATTTTTGTGAAATTTTCTTTTTATTTTCTTTATCGTTGTACGCATATGACATCATACACTGTAGTAGTCTCCTCATCCAGCAGTGACTACGCAGATACTTTAAAAATTCATAACTTTTGAACGGATTGTCCGATTTTCCTCAAACTTTCACTGATGTGTTCTACTAATATTGTTGCATTCACTCAATCCACATGTATATGAAGGTGGACTTGTCCTTTAATGATTTTAACGCATTACTTTCTCATCGAAATATACAACCAATGTGGAGATTTATATATTAGCCGATATCGCGATGTTGAAGCTACTGCGTGCATCCATCTTGTTCTAGCCACTTTGCTTTCATGAAAGGTTCGCTCTTCATTTAAAAAATGACTGAATGACCTATAAATTCGTATGATAATGCCCACAGCTCCGTCCAGTCACCCTGCAAGTGCGCTGCCTATAATTAATTTGAGTGTGGTCAGTGTGAATATCGATCGTGGCGATGATTAAGCCATTCTCCTTATATCAAGACGGACGGTATGCATATTGCTCTGCATGCTGGGTCCGGTTTCCATTTTAAGGCGCGTTTATATAGAATGTGATACATCAATTTACTTGAGGTATAATAGGCTTATATTATATTCTGTGGATTATGTTGAATTCGTAATGATGCGCTGTCTGGCAGTTCTGCTGATGAATGCTGTCGTGCGAAGGACATTTCAGAGATAAAAGGCGTGACGCAGGAAAAGAGAAAGGCCCTAAAATGATTTTTATACATACGAAGACCACACAATCGATTGAAAATTCATTTTTACTCTTTTCTCGACGTATTGGGTTGTGTGATGTGAACAATCTTTGGACATAAACGGCGAGATCGTCACAACCAGTGTAGGCATATACCTTTGGCTAGCGCGAATGCAAATATGCTTTTATAAGACAACATCGGTTAGTTTTAAACTTTTCTTTGATATGATATTTCGAATACAAGGATAATTTGAAATACAACAAAAGGTTCAACGAGAAGTATAGGGCCTATTTTTTTTTTTTCACAAGTAATGTTAAGTCTTTAGTTGAACACTCGAAAGTTACCTGAACGCGATGAAATTGCATCGAGAGCTTAGTAAATAATTATTGTCGAAAAGGCTGTTACCCGACATTTTGTGTTTTATTCATATACCACACTATGCAATCACCCTATGTTCCGTTCTTGTGATACAACATTAACGTGGAATAGATAACATATTGTGAAACATGTATAAAAATGAGGGTTCCTTATCAAATTTACATGACCAAAAGTGTCGCTTTGTTACGCTCACACACTTGAAGACATAATGTGGTATGAATACAGGGAAGCGACAGAGGCACAGCCCGTGCAGATCTTGAGAAGATTATGATTATCATCTAGAGTATGTAAAATTTCAATTTGAGAACAGTTATTATGGCTGATAAAGTAAGTGGACGAGACCACGGGAAGCTCACTGATTCTCCTGTATGGCGCATTGCATTAACATACCATCGTCTTATACAAACCAGAAGTGTTCGCGTGAAATTCAACTCCGGAGACTGTGGCCAAAATTCGTTAAATTAAAGTGCTTGCGAAAGTTCTTGTTTACACTGCATGCACTGAATACCAGTGGCAATTCGCGAAAATTTTATGCCACGAAAATAGTCCGTCGGCTCCAATTAGCGAAAATTTCACAGTTGCATCGAAAATATCTTTCTTTCCAGATAGTCCATGACACAGACTTCATTCTGCGAGTCACATGATTACTATTCAAATTGCTTTAACATCAGTTAATCAATTCAATTCAATTTAGGTTATGAGCACGCAGTAAAATTATTCATATACACTGATCATAGCTCTCCACATCAGGCTTTATTACGCTCAGGACCTGAATCGTATAGTGTGAAAAATGTGGATATTTTATATGATTTATGTTGCGTTGCGATTCAAGCGTTGGCATGTCTTTGTTGTAAAATGCATAACCATGCCCATTCTAAGCGATAAAGTGCGAGCCTTTTGATATTGTTCTCATTGAACCATTATCTCAATACTCGGCACACCTACGAATTAGAATTATTATTGTACAGATATAGACGGAATATTTAGGGTGTGATAGGAGTATTTGAATAAACAGCTTGAAGCACGAGAATGCATATTGTAGTGTGTCGGGGTTTTGTGTTACCTAGGGTTTTTCTGTAATATCTCGACCCACCTTCTTTGTCACCAGCACACACACACACACACACACACACACACATACACATGCACACGCACAGATACACAAAATGTGGGCTATCGATGGACGTGGGAGGTTGGCAGTTAGATCTGAGAATAGGTGCACGTAAACGATAAAAGTAAAGTTCTGTCGGACTGAGTTTACGCATAAAATAACGCTAGAGAAAACATTTTGCTGTGTTCAGAATCTATGTATCAAGCATTTGATGATTTATCATAGTCAGAATCTTATTCAAGCGGAAGTATAGAGAAGATCTTCGTAGTCTTGAATTTAATGATAATCCGCGATACTTAATTAATGCCATGCATTTTTTCATGAAGTTGAGGTAGATGTCAGTCACAACATGGCATACTTAGTATAATCCATTCTTTTTCTCGGGTTAGTGTTTGCTAGTGTGTGTATGGGTGGGGGAGGGGGGGGGGGGCAGGAGGGTAATTCGATGACTTGACCTCGCCTGTCTGCTGAAGATGTTTGCTATCAGTTCCTACATTTGTACGTATTTAAACATTGCTTGTTTGCAGACCTCTCAGGGGGAAAAGGGAGGAAATATAAATGTCTCATACTGTTTGTATATCTCGCTTTCTCTCGTTTGTTATATTAGAGCGTGACGTCAGAGATCAGGTTCTGTGGTTTACGTAATACTCCGTACCCTTTCATTTTGTTTTGTTCTTTGGTATAATAACAGCATACTAGCAAGTGTACGCTACGATGCAACTCACATGACTGTGATTTCGCTTCGACTAGCGACTCATGTGTATGGATTTACCACTTTTTACAGGGTCCTACACCCCTGTAAAATCTCTTTTGGATTAATCATTTACTCAACTGATGTACGACAATCCTCCACAGCATAGCCGCATACACGTCGCCAAAGTGAATAAGAGTAGGCCTACTCGCGAATTTGTTAGAGTTTGAAGTCACTAATACTTGAAAGAACTATTCCGCTTTCAGAATGCTCGTCTGTAATCGACAGCTATATAGAGCACCAACAATAGCATTAACTTACAAGCTCTCAAGGATTATTGTGTGCTAAAAGTATTCCTGTACTGGTAGTACCTATATAGGCCCGACTGTTATTTGTTGGTACATTTGTACCCCAAAACAGAGTACTGGTACTCAGTACGGTACTGTAGTACAGTATGTGGCATGATGATGCATGTACTGTGTATGTACTATATACACTGTAGTAAGAATGTGTGCTTCGTGCGCGTAACCATTGTGATGTAAAGAATTACGTCAGCATCAAGTACACTATACTACTGTACATGGTCTAGTACATTGTATTGTGTTGTCATAATGTGCGCAGCGCGCATGGATGCAAAATGAGTCTTGGCTATGATGCGCGTGCTGCGCTAGATCATTACCGATGTGTACATGCATACAAATGTGCATGAAGTTCCACGCTGGTTATAGCTAGCTAGCTACAGTAATTCAACTGCGCTCTATGGAGGCCGAGGCGTAACTTTAATCGCTATCGTACACTGGTGGTGGGTGCTCAATATCACAGCTACGTAAAAGGTAATGATCATAAAATGACATCTTAATATTTAACATTTCTACCCATCAGATCTGAATAAACAAGGTGTGATTTGCTTATCATTTTGGAAACCTTGTCTCATTGATACGATCCTACACTTGACAGAGAACTTGACCGTAGGCCCTACGTCCGTAGTTTTATTGTTATCCATGTCAAGCTCCATCTGCTACTTATCGCTCTCACTTTCCTTCTTTGTGCATTGATTTAGGCGGCATCTACTGTAACCTTAGCTGAGGACAAGCATCCGAAGCTGACCAGGAGCAGATTTTCTTGAAGTCAAATCGGAAGTATCATGAATGTTTCAGTAAGTAACCCGGCACTGTATCGTATGAAGCAGATTTGGAGCGCTTCTTGTTTCTTTTTGGCTTAGGTTGGCTCAACCCCTTGTTGGTCGAGTTTGCCAACCTGTAACCTACTAGCTAACGTTATTAAAATCATCCCCACCCCCTCTCCTCATTCAAATGTTGGTAGTACGAAGCATGGCCATGGTCATCAAGTATACTAACCACGTTTGTTCGGTTGTCCACATCTACCTGTATGATACTAGGCAGTGGTCTCTATAACGTTAGGCATCAACGTCAGGTCTTCATTTGGAGTTTTAGTGACAAAAACTTGCGCTTCCTTCACAACGAATTTCACGTTAGTCCCTTTAAGCCTGAAGAAGGGTCGAGAATCATTGTCAATAAGCACCCGTCGATTGTTATGTAGGCCTACACAATGACAAAAAGAGAGTTGTTCACTCTTTAGCACCAAAACAATCTAACTTTATGGTCGCAATCCGCAAAAAGAGCCAGTGAGTTCCGATACCCACCCAGTTAGCCCGACCAGACGCCGTGCAGCGACTGGGTTGTGTATAGTTACCACCCAGTTGGCCTATAAAGGCAAGCGTACACAAGGGCCATCGATGACTATTTTTTTTTTTTTTTTTTTTTTTTTTTTTTGTTCTCTAGGCCCCAGGCTAGGGGTCTATCCACAATGAGTTTTCAACTCCCGTTTTCTATGCTGTTAATAATTTTTCAAGATCCTTGTTTTTAACTACATTTATCAGGGGCGGATCCAGGAATTCTGTTAAGGGGGGGGGGGGGGGCAGGTTAATATTTCTGGTGCCACTTCCGGGTTTCGTTTCATTTTTTCTTTTTATTTCTTTTGTTTTTAACTAGAAATAAAGGGGGGCGTGCGCCGGTTGCGCCCCCTCTGGATCCCCCACTGTTTATATACCAAGCGATAGTATGTAATGTTCCATAGATATTGTGTTATTTTTATTGCAAGAAGACAGGAGGCTGTTTTTGTTTTGTTTTATCTGTTTGGGGGTTTCCCCCTTACTTTTCACAAGTGAGAAATATAATTTATATTCACCAACAAGTTCTGTCGTCTTGGATATTCTTTAATACCTATTCAGAACCAGCCGAAGTCCATGCAGATGGGCGCAGCGATGCCCGGCCAGCTGCCCGGTAACTGGATGCCAATGCCCCAGCTGAATGTTCCTGGAGTACCCCCAGGACTGGAGTACCTAGCCCAGATCGATCAGGTCCTGGTACACCAGCAGATTGAGATCCTTGAGGGTACGAAGACTGAACTGCGATTTTAGAGACTTAGACCGTCTATAATAGTATGGTTTATTGTCTGAAAGACTTAGATCTTTCTTGCCACATATATATCATTGAAAAAAAAAATCATTCATTCATTCATTCCTTTTATTTCTAATTTCCAAACGTTTAATATTGCAAATGTCAAAATAATAGTATATTTCATGCAACAGAGTATCACTGTAGAAACGCATCTTATTTCATGAAAGACTTGAAATGGGGAAAGAGACTGGGATGTTGAAAACAGGCATTTTAACAGTAAAAATCTTTCAGAATTTAACAATTCTGAAAGATTCATCAGTGTAATAGTTATATAGGTTTACAAAATGTGTGTGTGTGTGTGTGTGTGTGTGTGTGTGTGTGTTTGTTTGTGTGTGTGTTGTTAGTGTGTAAGAACTTCGTATTTTGTGAAGAAATAGCTGCCAGTGCTGTGTAAAAATCAACGATAGCCTGCGCTGGATTTCAAACAGTATCATAATTCTAGCAAATCTCGACGTTTTGTATAACTTTTGTTCAGACCTTAACTCGTATATCAAAGCTATTTGTATAGTTACTATGAGCTTTTTTCTCAGACTTTTGTATTTCTTTAATTTGAGTGTGTTCATATTTTCCCAACATCGTGCTAACTTCAGTAGCCTAATAATGATTGATCACGTAGTAGTACATGTACAACATGAAGAAGGTGTATTAGTATTTAAACCTGGTATATCAAGTATGGAATACTGCCACTTTCTCATGAAGGAAGAATCTAATGTGTGTAGCATGGGAATACTCACTAGACGACAACGAAGATATTTTAAATTTCCAGACGTGTACATACTCCGTCAATTGAATATACAGGTCCAATGTATCAATAATGGAGAAGGAAGATTAATACGTGTGCTACTTTTTAGTAATAAGTCTGCAGTGAAAATGGGGGGGGGGGTGGTGAGGGATGGAATAATACCATAATACAGCTTGCCATATTTTCTTGATACACATGTAAATGTATGTAGAGTCGGATATAGTTAGTATTAGTTTTGCATACTGAATAATATTTGTTTTATTTTGTAACGATCGCGTTGCGCGTGCGTGTCACACACTGTTGAACTGATATAAAATGCCTGATATTTAGCATCTACTATAATGAGGCCGTTGTGGTATATTACCAAAGAAAAAAAAAGTGAAACATGTTAATAGAATCATACACATGGCTCTGGTGTGGTTACATGTTGTTTTAGAAAAGTTGACAAAATCCTATGAAATTATACATTTTACATGTGTCTTTATTCTTTTTTTTAATCATATGTTTTCTTTCTTTCAGTTCTTACCAACATTGAAATGAAAAATAAATACGAAATCAAGAACTCCCTTGGCCAACAGATCTACTTTGCTTACGAGGGTAAGTTTGTCTTTACCGAAACCTCTGCATGTCGTTTTCTTTTGTCTTCCTAAGAACAATGGGGTACCCATATCAATCGACAAATATTAATCACACTACCAATCAGGCCAAACCTGTATAGGGCTATGCACTTGATTTAAGACCAGTCATTTGCAGGGTGTATATAGTATACAAAAGGAAAAGAAACCTTGTGATAATTAGATCTGTCGTCTTTGGGACACGATACATGGTATAATTTTGAAATTGATAGGCAGAGGACTTTCTGAGCTAACCTCTACACAACTTTTGAGGAGAAAGAAGAAAAAGAAGAAGAAGAAGAAGCAGAAGAAGAAGAAGAAAAAAAAAACAAAGAATCAGTACAGATACAGAAGGTGATCCGAGAGGATACTCGGATCACCTAATTTTAAAATTCGTCACAGTTAGCGCAATTAAATGACCTATATAAGGGCTGGCGTTGATCAGCGTGCTCTTTGTAACAGAGAGACAGAGATCAACACAAAATCTGCTAAACAGTGTAAAATGCTTTATTCGGGCTTTTCCGGGCAAGGAGAGCTTTTAGATTCTTGAGCGGTACTAATCGGGTCACATTTGAATAGAGTTGTGTGGGTTACAAAGGGAGCCCCTTTCGGAAGTAGTCCACGACAGAAAGATCAATTCATTCCTTTGATACTGAACACCTGGCTATTGATTTTCTTCCATGGCGGTTATGGTATAAACAGAGTCCTTTCAGGTTATACATTATTTAGACCGCTCGTCTGCTATAATGCTCTGTGGCTGAAGTCAGCCCTCATGTCGTCTGGGTTCCTCAGGCACTCACTGTTTATCAATCTCGGCTCGTACCAATTACAGAGCCATGGTAGCCGCTGATCTACAGTGACTGAATCAACTGCGACTTTTGCCAGCTTTTGCTACGGAACTGCAACTTTAAAAATATTTTCACCATTCACATCGAAATACTTTGTGAATACTCTCCTGTTTTTGAGTTAAGATAACATTCCAATACTTGGTAGAATGTCTTATTCTTTTAATTTCCATAAATACACAACTGTTATCACCCTCAGTAGAATTGCTCAGATATAGCCGCTTCCATAGTAGACGGTGAGGTGCGTTATGAAACGAGATGAGACTTCTCAGTTCATTATAACAGTTCTTGATGGGATCTTTTATTTGGATAAAAAAAAACCTGGGAAGGCCTTTTTGATCGCCTTGGGATAGAAGGATTTTGATATAATAGTTGCTATTCACAGTTTTTAACCACGGATGTAACTTTATGAGCGGTTTACCGTATGAGCTGACCTTAAAAGCCAGACAAGGAGGTCATATTTATGTTTTACTATTATTTTGTGTTTGTTTGCTGTTTGAGACCATTGGGCGCATTTTAAATGGATTTCAAAACACTCAGTATATCTCCATTTTTATGACCCACTTATGCAGTAATCGTGCTTTTCGTGAACTGTATTACCGCAGAAATGCGCTAGTATTGTTGAAATACGTAATATAGTATTATTTCATTGCAGTGACCAAATTTGATTTACTAAAATCTACAGCTGCTCGATTCATGCGTAAACATGAATGTGGGTAAAGAAGTGATGAAATTCGTGGAAGGGCCTGTAACTGGGAATAAACATGAGTACGAAACGAAATTCTACTTCTTTTCTTTCTCTTTTCACATCATTTTGATATTGAAGTCATGTATATTATGTTTAGTATGTTTTTTATCAGTGCGATCGTTGGTAATTGTAATAGTAATGATCATCATCATAAACATCTTCATGATTGTAATGCTTTTAATCGATGCTGATTGAAATCTTAGAGTCGGAATGCTGTCATCGGGTTTGGTGTAGAGAACATCGCGGCTTCACTCTCCACGTGGTTGACAACATGAATCAGGTGGGTTGATCAAATATCACGTGAAAGCTAAAATGCTTGGTTCCCTCTGTCGTGCGATCCGCTACGCACGCCATGGTTGGCCATTAGTAGCTGATCGTGGAATTTTCATTCATGTCTTTCACAATTTGCACCACGATTGAAATTATAAATTGTCTTACTCTTGTAATCTTATTAGATCTTATCACATCTCAATTAATTTCAGTCGTGGCAATCGCGTTAATCGTAGAAAAGTTTTGAATCGTCCAAAATGTCTCTACGATCAATGTGATTGCTACGACTCACCTCAAGATCTGATAAGATCTGGAAAGATCACCATTTGATTATTCCACTAAAATTTTCTGTATTTGATGATGACCTCACTTCAAAAAGGAATGAAAATGGCATTTATACTGAGTAAGTTTTTGCATTCAAACTCTTCTCATGCATGCATCCACTTCTCACCGATCTACTTAAACGGATCACAGTGTGAGTGGATCCTATCACGTCATTCATGACATCATGTTGGGTTGGACAGATGACTATGGTTTGATCCTTGTGCATTGTCTCACACAGGAAGTAATGCGTATCGTACGTCCGTTCGTCTGTTGTGCCGGCTGCTGCTGGTGTGCCGACAAGGGAGAATGTGGCTACGAGATTCAGATTGAGGCTCCACCAGGACAGATCGTCGGCTACGCTAAACAGACGTAAGAGGGCGCATTTTTCCCCTCTGTGATAATAATACCTTTAATTGTTCAGGACAACTCTCCACGAAAAATTGCAATAGGCCGACCAATGTGTCTATACAGTAGTCTCGACAAATATAACCTCGTGATGATAACACGTCATAGCTTATTATTTCATATCAAAATTTCAATAGACGCAGGTGACGGTAGAACCTTAGTGTTTCAACAAAATTGGCTTCACATTTCAGAATGTGAATAAACATGTTAGATAAATTCAAATTAGGAGTTCTCTCTTATTGCCTTCCTACCGACAACTGATTTTGCTAGGAACCTTTTGGAGTAGATTGTCTCCAATAAATTATTGTAGCTTCGTCTTCTTTTGATTTAGTCGGCGTTCGATTTTTCTCTTTTGTTGTTCTAAATTATTAAACATATTGCAAGGGCGAGACATTTTTCTTGGGACTCTACTATTCGTCTGAAACAAAATACGGAGCTATATACTTAACAATTTCTAACGCACTCGATCACTACATTAAGATTGCCTTAAGAATGAAGTATTGCGTAAAGACGAATCTGTGCACACGTTGATTTCAGATGAATTAATTAAACCAAATTGAATTAAATCGAATAGAATCAAATGGCATTGAACTCAATGACATGAACTAAATCGAATCGGGTCAAATCTCGTCCCACCAGTAAATACTGCTGGAAGCCTAACCTTGATGTGATGGACGCCAACCGTCAGTGCATCCTCAAGATCCGGGGACCATGCTGGTTGTGTCAGACCATCTGCTGCCAAGATGACATCGACTTCGTGGTAAGTCTGCTTCATAAATACCCGAGTACTGAAGCCCCGTACAACTGGGCCCCTAAAGCTTAGCCAGCAGTTGTTGCTGTACAATGTAATTAATGTTGTGATATAGCGTAGACTGTAGGTTGTTTTAGTTTGATGGCCGGGTTGGTGTTCCGACTGGGCCTCTCACACCAAAGTACATAAACCAATGTGCTTGATGCATAGTAGATGGAGATTTTCAAGATTTTATCAACTGCCGGTAGGTAGGGAGAGCATTGGGAATATTTTAAAATTGCGTGTGCGCGTGTGTGCGTTTGTTTGTTTGTCGTTTCTTCGCACGTGCTTTCAAGATTGATTACCGCGTGAGCGTGTGGAAAGAAAGCTGTTAACATATGAGCTTACCAGTCCTCCCCATCGTGTATTCTATAGGTGAAGAGTCCTGATCTGAGTACTGATGTTGGGAAGATCTCCAAGCAGTGGGGAGGATTCTTCCGTGAATGCATCACGAGGGCTGATAACTTCGGCATCACTTGTGAGTATACCACTCCTTGAGATTACAGGAGGGAATTCTCTCCCCGTCCCCACCCTCCTCTTACTGCTCTCTCTTCCTTCATCTTCCTCATTATCATCTTCCTGCCTTACTTCTTTCTCGCATTCCTCCTCCACATTCCTCTACCTTCTCCATCACCCTGACCTCCTTGTCCTCCTCACCCCCCCCCCCCTTCTGCCCTGCCGCCAATTCTTTGACAGTATCATGGTCAACACGTACGGAGAAAATCCACTGAACTATTTTTTCCGTATATAGTAAAACGTACGCCCTTAAGAGTCTCTAAATCAAAATCAACTACAATCTTGGTTTTAGCATAGTTTGAAAACAGTGTAGAAAGATTTCCTTTTTTTTTTTTATTCACTGATCTTTTTGTGTGTCTTTTTAACCAGTATACTGACTAAAGAATGTACGCTGCAACTCTCCCGGTTGCCACTTTGAATATCTTAGTGTAAACCAACACCATGTGCGTTCAGTTCAAAGCACCGTTACACGTGCTGCATTGTTACAGTTGCAATCGAATAATGTCTTGTCCATCCCAATGATTTTGGCTGTTGAAAAGATATTTTTGATATCGTAGGAAATACTTGCTCTGTACGAGATCCCTTCACAAAGGCGACTTTTATGATAGTACCTAAAATTCTTTACCTGCATTTACGATATATTTCATCCATCAAAGATTACAAAAATAAGGGTCCATCTCGCAGAAGAAAACATGTATTCGCAAGAGTGAATTTAATGATAGGGAAATTGCCATGTCTTTTCATACAGAGTAGACACTTTGTATGTAACATGGATGGAGATACCATGTGACACCATACCAATTGTGATGTCATAATATACTGGTATTATTTCTCTCTGTCTGTACAGTCCCCCAGGACCTGGATGTGCGAGCCAAAGCGAGTCTGATTGGCACCATGATTCTCATTGTGAGTACAAACAAGTCACCTTCATTCTCGTTATAGTAGACAATATTAGTCACCATCATTCTAATTGTACACCTGGTCACCACGATTCTTATTGTAAGTAGACATAGTCACCATCAGTCTAATTGTAAGTAGACCTAGGCACCGCAAGTCCACGATTGAAGTAGACTTAGTCACTACGATTCTTATTGTAAGTAAACCTAGTCACCATCATTCTAATTGTAAGTAGACCTAGTCACCACGATTCTTATTGTAAGTAGACCTAGTCACCATCATTCTAATTGTAAGTAGACCTAGTCACCACGATTCTTGTTGTAAGTAGACCTAGTCACCATCATTCTAATTGTAAGTAGACCTGGTTACCGTAATTCTTATTGTAAGAAGACACATAAGACATTATCAGTGGTGAAAGGCTGATTATAGCTGGTAGATTTACCACTAACTAGTACAATGTCCCTTTCCCGTTCAACGGGCAAAGAAAGGCGCTAAAAGCTGCACCAATTATACGGATGTTTTTTCTTCTTCCCCTTTTCTTCTTTGTAGCTTTCTTTTCCAACATGCAGTGTGGCTTTATATCCAGAATAGATATTCAACATTTTACTCTTCTGCGAAGTTTTTGCTAATTTGAGGTTATTCGTTATTGTGTAGTAACTAGAGATGCTCCAAATTGCTCCTGTTGCAGTTCCCTTTTTCAATAATTTGCGGAAACTTTCCTTCTATTTCTCAATGTCCAGGAATTCATGATCTACGAGCAGGAGAAGAACAACGACAACTAGACTCGTGTGGTCTCTTTGCATCCGGGACACTATCATCTTCTTCGAGTGAGAAATATAAATAAGACCACAACAACAACCATCACGGCTTGTCAATCGACAACGTAGCTCTGACGTCATCCGTTGGGACACCATGGAAACAGCCAAGAGAGCTGCATAACATACACACGCTTCATCGCGAATTCTGATTACTCGAAAGTCTAGCATTCTCTTTCTACAAATTTCGAGACTTCCTTGAAACAACTTTGTACTACCTAGTGGTACAGAAGAAATCATATTTGGATAACATTTGTCACTCGTAAACAACAACGACAACAACAGAGCGTTTCAAACTTGTGCATACACCGTTACATTGCAATCATTTTAAGGGTATCACATTTCTCATTTTGAAGCTTTACTAAAGACATAGCAATGAGCAAGTGCAACTAGTTTTCAAGGTGAAGAACCACTTATTCACGTCTTTCATGCATGCTAACAATATTGTCTTATATTCACTTCTGTATCTATCATTTGTAAGTATACACATTCATTTATATCTAAAATAATAATTTCTACCTGCTGAATGTAAAAAGGCTGATTGCACATCAACGTGTTCTTTCAGATAATATGAGGCTTTAACTAATTTCAGTGTCAGATTGTATGATAAAGAGATCAAAAAATGTATGTAGACTAACTCTGGTGGTGGATCCCTACGTTTTCGGGCGGGACCATGAAGCCGATCATATAATTTTACGCACCTATGTCGTAGTATTGTAAAGGAATAAACGATACCACTTATATAGCGTTCATGAATATATGTATATACTTGTATGGAGATTTTCTTCAAAAGTGTTATATTGATAATGTAATGATGGTATATACATGTAGTTTGTATAAAGAACTGGTACAATCGTCAGGGTATATACCATTGCAGAGAATTAGTATTATTGATCATATCAGATATCGGGACAATATAATGTTTACATTATTACCCCACTTTGACCAGCAAACAAAATCTCCGGGTAAAAATTAAAAGAAAACGTTATTGCCCGCTGATGAAAGTCAATGATCTTTTGTGTGTAAATTAGCGGGCAATAAATTGGAGTAAATTTGTGTTGCACAATTATTCTCGCAGAAATAAATCGCTTGCTACGTTTGCGAACTCTTGCTACAAGTGCTAGTCACAACGTATAGCGCCTACTTGAAAATTCTCATAACTGTTTTTTACAGCTGTTGATGTCTTCTCTAGACGATGATATAACAAAGATGATAATATTAACATATGATTACATTGTAAATACTGTATTTTCAAAGTCTGCTCCGGATGTCTGATTTTGTTCATGATGATATGGACTGGCTTCTTTCGGGAGATACGACATTATTGCCCTCATTAGAGAGTTGTATTGCCCTTGTCTTTGACTAGGTCAATACGATTCTACTTCAGGCAATACATGTCGTATTCCCCTCAAGGCCAGTCATTATCATGTCATTTTCTACTAGTACATAACCTAAAATCCAAAGAAACAGTATCACATAGATGAATTTCTGAAGGGACATATAGAAGTAGATGCAGTATACATTGATTTTACTAAGCATATGCATTTGTGTTTGGAGTAGCGCTATAGGGGATGAACCTGCTTTAGAGTGTACATAACTTGTATTCAGTATTGGTCCCCCTTGATATTTTTCCACGATTGCTGTGCTTGTATATTAATGAACCCTACTGACTTCAAAAGGAGGAAGGGTGAAATTGAATAAGAACACAGACCGGGACCAAAGTATTCTGGTTAAAATCAAGGAAGCACATAACGCTATCTATACCTCATTGCTAAAACATGAGAGTCCTCTCCGTGCGATATTACCCTGTGCCAAGCGTTCCTCGGTATAGAAAACAATATTTGTACGTAAAGTAAGAAAACAAAAACATACAACGTATTGAGTAAGTTGCTCGAGTAGCAACCAATCGCTCATGTTTGGCATTTTTGCCTGTACGTGTGTCGATATTTCCTTGTATTTTTGCACTTTGCTATCGTCTTTCTGTTGATAATCTCTAATCGTAGAATTACGAAAGCTAAACAAGTAAAAGCATCTGATCGTAGAATTACGAAAGCTGAACAAGTAAAAGCATTAAAGCAAAAGTTTAAGCCCAAGATTAAATCGTGATACATGTACCAATACTCTACATTGATGCACCTATAGCTTTCTGTTAGAACCTTAGCTGCAAATATAAACATTGGTTCTCGAGTTGAAGCGAAGGTCGAAGTAAAAACCAAAAAAAAAAAAAGCTTCCTAACCTCCACAAATAATACTTTTAATGTACGTTATATGCCGAACATGTAATCATTTTTGTAAATACAATGTACTATATAATCGTATACTAGTAGATGTCTTTATTGCTTACTGCAGGGTGTACAATCTATGCTGAGTTGGATCACTTTGATTCGGGGTCGGTACTACTCTTTATTGTAACTTACGAACTTGATTTTAGGAAGGTACTTCGATTATTGTATGACTTAGTTTATTATGTCATGTGTATATTCTATATCTTAAAGTAAGCAACGTGTATACATCGGTAGTAATATACAAACCATACCATCTTTTACAGCATAATCGTCCAAGAACACACACATGTTAAGTGCCTATTCAAAGGAATACGTCATGTAACAATATTGATATAAATTTTATCGAAAATGATTATCGTAATTACTTTTGTAAAAGTTATATTTTTGCACTGATCTTTGATTCACAACACCAATAACAATTTAGGTCAGAGCTTGTGTTTGTGTGTGTATACATTCTCTACTAGGCTATAGACAAGTACTAGTAGTTGACATGAACAGCGTATTGTGACGTCATGAACCACGATGCTGTCTATAACCAGCGAGGTATGTCCGTGGTGTATTGGTTCTGTTTGGCTCTTCATAACGCTAACAAAGGACAAGCGACTGCAAGTTTTTTGATCTTTTTTAAACCTTTGAATAGTGCATCATTGCGTAGGTTGTAATGAATCCATGGTAGAGAGGGTTTCTCATTCGCTGTAGGTACCATAATAATCTTGTCACTTTGTTGTAAAAATCTAGAATAATCGAGAATATTACCCCAAACCTAGGCATTCGGCTTCCGGCGTGATGACTAATGGGTGGTTGCGGGTAATGATTGAGAACTCTGCTACAAATCTACCCATTTTGAGGCTGGACATGTTTTACTTGAAATAACGAGGCCCTATTTTGTTTCAGCGTAGATTCACAAAACATGTGCAACTTTTTATTGAGTTGCATGACCGTAATAGTCTGCCCTTACGGTGCTCTTTTAGCAGTTTGAGCAGCATCCATGCATTACGATATAGGCGATACCAATAGGGGTACTTGGTTGCCGAACACAGTCACAATGCTTTAAATCTGATGCATGTTTTGTTCTGTTTTGTTTTGTTTGTAAACCATTCAATGTGAATATTTACAGCTGTGAGGAGACCTTCAACCCCCCCCCCCCCCCCGTAGGCCAGGTACAGTTACTGTTTCAGCGTTTCAATAAAACGACTCCTTTCACTATAAAATCTGTCTGCCTATCTTGTCTTTTCTCAGCAATGCAATAATATGCCTCATAACCGCGATGAACTGAAACCAAGGTTAAAGTGTATAGAAATCAGCATAAACATTTTAGAATGCATTTTTCACCCAGCAACTGATACAAGAATTATCAGTAAACGTGCATGAGCTCGTGTGTGTACGTTTTGAGAGTGTTGTATTGGTTTGCCATAACAAGGAACGGGAGTATAAGAGAACTATTAAAGGTATTCCAACCCAACAATATTAAAGTCATACCTCCTTCACATAGGATTTCCGACAGTTGAGAGATTGATTATGGTCATGATGATGATCAAGATGATAATAATAAATAATAAATAAATAGATAAATAAATGAATAATGATAATAATAAATAATGGTAATGATGATGATAATAATAACAATAATAATAATAATAATAATAATAATAATAATAATAATAATAATAATAATAATAAAAATAAAACTGTAATTACATTATTGATCATAATGATGATAATGCTAATAAACATAACGTGAGATCCGCCGTATGAAGGCGAACGCGATAATACGATTAATAAGGGCTCTTTCGTCCTGTGCATAGCTTTCACAGGCGTGTCGCCTTTTGGACTTAACTCACGTAACAAAACAAACATTTCCATATTGACTAAGTCGTTCCCTATTAGGTGTGCTTTGGATTTGGTGATGTTGTACCCTGATGTTACGTCATTGCTAATGTATCAGAGTATACCTCAGCTCTTGTCATTGCTGTGAACAAGAACTCGATGCGCAGTTCTCACTGATAATTAGTGATTATACACAGTGTAAATGCGTTCGAATGGTTTTGCATTATGGCTGATATGTTTGGGTTGAGAGTAACTGATGTAGATCACTCCCATTATTACACTCCTTTTTCACTTCCTATGTGATTTTCTACATTCATTCTTGCAAGATTTGTATAAGGTATATTGAAGTGTAATTCTGATATAATATTGCTCTTATACTGGTTATGATAATGACAGTTGTGACGACAATGATAGCAACGATGATAACGATAATAATAAGAAACTTCCATGTGATTATGATGATGATGATGGTAGTTGTGATGATTATTATTATCTTGTGAAGTATGTTATGAATAATGTGCTGCTCTAGGCGTTCTGTTTTCTCTGTTTGTATGTTTGTTTCTAGCCCGGATAGGACACTATACTCTTGAGGATAGCACGAGTAAATGTGACAAAATTTCTAATGTCCTGTCCGCAGATACTGTCACACTCGCACCTTTTGTGCAAGATTGTAATAAATACATTATATCAATGGCTATCGTAATCACAGCAGGTGATTTGATAAGAGATGAGTTTTCTAACAGGATATTGCCAATTCCATTGATTAAAGTGATTAAGATCGACGAAAGATATCACATGCCGTCGTTTGCAATGTTCCGTGTGCAGTACGTAGGATGAAAAAAAAAAAAAAAAAAACGGCTAACTGCAGTTAATGATCAACCAGAATAATCATGGAACAAATCTTATACTCAGTACACTGTTTCGACACTATGATCTTCAGTCTTAAACATGTCAGTAGTAACTAGAGCGCTTTGAATGCGACAAGAACCTACCCTATGCAGCCAGTTTGGACACAAGTCTGTTTTGTGTGCTGTCATCCCTGAGGAATATACTATCCGATTTTTTACAGGTAAGAATTACCAAGGAGCTATCACTCCTTGGAATTATAGTTTTCTCGTTTGGCAAGAGGGTGTGAATAAAATGCACATCTAGAAGGTAGAACAGAAGACCTGAGACTGTAGACTTAGGTTGAACGTTGGTATTGGTAACATAATAACGGTTCGACACCACAGACAGATAGAAGTGGGATACACGTCCGCTATTTCTTGATTACACAAGAGGTCCTTAGCATGTGCTTAAGTTGAAATGAATTTGAAGATGAAATACATGCATTTAACGTATTTAGATTCAGAATGTAGAGTTAGAGTTTCGTTTTTCAATATGAGACAAGGACGATGTCGATAAGAATTATTGAGAGAGACTATAGGGGGCTCCTTTCCTTCATGTCGGTCCCAGATACCATCCTGTGGTACAGGGGCGGATCCAGGAATTCCGCAAAGGGGAGGCGCCTTTACAAAATTAAAGGGGTGCGCACGCCCCCATTTTTTTTATTTCTTTTGTTTTACAAAGAAATAAAGAGGGGGCGCGGGCCCGGTGCGCCCCCTCTGGATCCGCCACTGTGGTGTGATGGGTTAGCATGACATCAAAGTTTCTTATTCCAAACATCCTGGACTCTATGTATATAGTCATTCTCTAATTATATTATCCCTTATTAATCTTGTACGTTATGGCGCATATGGTTCGCCCGAAAACAATATAATGATTGTGCGTGTGATTCGAACCTTTTTAATCTTACAGATATGATAATATTTATTAATTATGTTCGAAGAATGAGAACGCACAAAAAAAATGCTGACATGAACAATGCTACGCACAAAACTCAGTTGAATGTTGAGGTGTTAAATTTTTAATTTTGTTCTGGTATATAGATGAAGAGCATTATTGCCTTTTCATCCATCAGACGACAGGGGAATAATACTATCCTTCATAATTTGTATTATTATATCCATGTGTTTTTAATAGAAATTATATTTTGTTTATATTTCTTATTTATTCTATATTTGCTTTCTAATTGTGTTGCAGCCTACCCATCAAGCGATAGCGGCGCGTGGATTTAAATAAAAGTTCAAAGATTCATCACTTTTGAACGGCGTTTTCAAATTTTCTCAAACTTCACTGTCATTTGTTCACATAATGAAAATGCGCCCAGAGTGAATTCGCCTTTCGTCATAAATCGTCATGGAGATAATTAGGACCTATATACATACGCCCATAATCGTCTTTGAAGGGGACTTTTGTAGACACAGCTCCTCATGATATAGGCCTACGGACTATGTGCCAGAGTTCATCTTCGCCACTGAAACTAATCTTCATTATCTCTCTTCTCTGTTGACAGTGGTTTTCTTCTCTGCTTAGATTCTGACCAGGAGGTTTACACAAGATGGCATCGGGAGTGGTATGTGTGTTCATTGCATGATTACGTAAACTACTCTCGAAAGCCATAAAACGGGACTTTTAGTCTTCCATGTGTTTCAATTTGAGGACAATATAAGGGCAGTCCATTCAGGGTTTAATTTGGTCATGAATTTCTGCGTTTGTTTGTGAGTGGATGTGTGTTAATCGAGCGTATCAAATAATTAGATATAACATTATTCTGCATATCATGTAAACCTAGTGATGCTAACAGGTAATTTGAAAGAAACAGCGCGTGAACTATATATAGAGGTTTGATAACAGTTCATTTCTGTAATGAGATAAGAGTGCTACCGAAGTTTTTACACAGAGTAGCTGAATGCCCGTCTGCAGAACCAGCTTTTCAGTGCATACAAAGACATCCACCCCAAAAATAAATTAACTTCGAAAGAAAGAGAAAAATATTTCCTACAGAATGATGCAAAAATGACAAAAATCGGATAAGAAATAAGGTAGATATGACTTTTTGAAGTTTCATATTTTTCGGAAAACATTTCTTGACCAGTCCTTATGAATATTGAAATGAGTGAATTGATGATGTCATACTCTCACAATTTTTCATGTATGTTATTTAAGAAATTCGAAAAAGTTGTTATTCTTAGCTAATACAGGTAAAAACATGTTTCCATATCAAGATATATCACAGTTAACATTTGTCCTTTTTTATTTTGGGTGGTTTTAAGACAAGTTTTATATTTATACAGCTGAAATATGAGATTTTTGTCATTTCTAAATATGAAATGAATAAGAAATTTTGAGAGCATGACATCGTCAACTTGCTGACTTGAATATTCATGTGGACTGGTCAAGAAACGTTTTCCGAAAAGAAACTGTGAAATTTTGAAATGAAATCAGTCATGATAAGGTACACGCTCATGATATATTGTGATACATGTAATTTTGTCTTTTGTACACGTGGCAATGAAAACAAAATGGCAGGTTGAGATGCAGCCAGAGAAGTCCCGTTGGATGGATCGACCAGAAGGCGCGGATAGCTGTCCACCGGGTTTGGAATACCTTCTACAGATTGATCAGCTTCTTGTTCATCAGCTGGTCGAAGTCTTTGAAGGTAGATTGATATAGAGTACTCAATGTAGTTGCGACCATAATCATTGTTTATCATGTGTTTTTGCTGATCACATGTTGCATGGTACAGTTTATTCCAAAATCATATACGAAATGCATTGATAATATGATTTCTATAGATGAAAAAAAAAAAATCACTCATATTACCCGAGTTCCGTTCGACTACAGACAATGAGGAGATTATTTTGCACCTATCGGATCAAGAGTACTGTATACCAGTAATGCCAGGAATGAATTCGAAGACCACTCTATATTATGATGGAGATCATTGTATGCCTGTTATAGAATTTAATTAATAGGGTTATCTATATATTTTGTTGCGACAAACGAATCATCAATCATGTAGCTTCACTCCCTCTTTTCTTTCACCATTATTGTTACTCGTTGTTTAATACTGGTGTTTGTATGAGCATTCATATTTCAATTGCTCTGTCGGTGTCATAATACATTAATTTCTTATAGTTTTTACATTGTTTTTTTTTATTTCAAGGACACAAAGACATATACAAGATATCTAATATATTAATACCTGAATGTAAGAAAAACACAAATCCAGTAGAGAGATTTTCGAGGGGAAAAAACACCAACAAATAACTTCTCAATTTCATATTTCAATTATGGGAATGTTATGCATACAAAATTGAAATGAAAGATTTGATTGAATCCTTTGATTGATTATCAGCATTGCCATTACTAAGGATCTCCAAAAATGATGGCTAAATTTGGACTTGGGCCGTTCTTATATTTACGTATTCAATTGTCTCGCGATTTCAAAAATTAATATCTTCTAATCATTTCAGTTGTCCAGTATGATGTCTATGTCAATGTTTCTGAGTCACCTTATACCAATTTTTGTCTTCTAATTCGTATCTCCTTCCTCACAGCTGTAACTGGCATTCAAATGAAAAATAAATACGCCGTCAAGAACTCACTGGGTCAGCAAATCTATTTTGCTTTTGAAGGTAAGAGCTTTTTATTCAGTGGTATATATGGCGTGAATTTTACGAGAAAACATATTGTGTGCGTCGTTGTATTTGATTATGCATTCGGATGACTTGATTAACTTCCATTCATTTAGTTCAATATGTTAAACATAATACTCCAATCAACTGTATAGTCACCACTCTTATTAAGGCTACTTGGAAAATAATTCTGAAAAAATAAACAAAACGACGAATCAAATTAATCTGTTTCGGGGAGATATTAAATACTCCTTGCCATGCGTGATCATAATTCGTCGTATCTTTGGCAATCACAGGCGAGTCACAGGCGAGCTACATGCACGATTTTAAATCTTTCTGCATAAAATAAAAATCCAATAATTTCACCCCTCCAAAACTTTAGCATAATAACCATTGGTTTAACATAGGTCAGAAGATAATTAGAACAGCCCTGAATATTATATTCATCTTTTATCACACTGACGCCGACTATGTTGGGGGTGGGGTGAAATTGAATAATGAATAACTCATTACACAATTTCAACCAAAAAAAAAATATACTCTGAAAATTTCCAACTTTTTGCAATTTCGAACCTTATTTCATTTCCGGACAATCAAACCTTCGGTATAACGAACCTTATTTCATTGGATAAACATACCTTTGGTATGACGAACCTTATTTCATTTTTTGATAGGCGTACCTTCGGAATAACGAAACTTATTTCATCTTTTAATTAACGAACCTTTGACTATTAACCTTACCTCATTTTCCGAAAACGAACAGCTAGGTATACAGAATTTGTGTGTTGGGGAATATCGGACCTTTGGCATGTTTGGAATATCACTCGATTACCATACTACAGTTTCATAGCTATAAGCATTATAAACAAATAGAACAATTTCTAAATTTTTCATAGCTTTGAATTAATCTTGGAAACGGAATATCTTTTTCCCTTTTCTTTCTTTTGTTAAAGAATCGAGTTTTTGCCATCGGTGCTGCTGCGGTGCATTTCGTGGTTTTGTGCTGCACATCGTCGACAACATGGGGAAGGTATGTCTTTTACTGCATTTTTGTAAAAGTGCGTATACGAGCACTGGTGTGAATTCACTGTATCATAGGGCAAACAACCATTACATTACTTGTACTGCGACATTTTACAGTTTTGAATTTCATTACACTGAATTATTCATCATTAAAGGGATCGTATAGTTTTGGTTGAGACTTAACTTCAGGTTTTTATCATTTTTGGTGAGATGGTGAGAAACCTCTTAATGAAAGAGCATGTAATTCCAAGAGGGATTCAATGTTTATTTGATGACAATTGGTTTTGAAATGGCCGATATATCCAAAACAGAGAGATCCTAATAAAATGTTGGACTCGTAGTTTATTACGATCGTTTTGCTTTACTTTGTTTTTGGATGTTTCAGCTATTCCAAACCCGATTTTTATCAAATAAACTGTGAATTCCTCTTAAAATGGTATGCTCAGTACTATTTCATAAGTGTTTTCTTGGTATCTCGCAAAAAAAAGTAAAAGCCCAATTTCCATCTCCACCAGTACTGTACCATCCCTTTAATATATATGCTTCTAAGGCTAGGGGTGCATACTGATAGCTTGAACATACATCATCATAGAGCTGGATGGTTTTCTAGATTATCCCGGCTCTTTACAAAGGAAAATGCAAATTCGTATCCAGATTCAGATTTCTTTATTCCCCATTTATCATGAATTAAACTATGATGGTGTCATAATGTAAGTGGTTCTATTGAAACATTAGTTATCATGAGCGCACAGCAAATGGCTATGAAACTTAATTGTTTCAGGTTTGTATTGCGTGTCATACAAATGATTCCATTGATCTTGCTTACCAAATTATCTGTGTTGGCTGATTCCATTGGCCCCCCTTGTCTTCAAAGGAAGTGATCAAGATTACGCGTCCGTTTCAGTGCTGTGCTGGTTGCTGCTGGTGCGCCAATTCGGATGTCTGTGCTTACCGGATCCAGGTTGAAGCACCACCGGGAAACGTCATTGGATACGCCAGGCAAAGGTGAAGATTCGTTCCCCCTCTTCATCCTCCTCCTCCTCCTCCTCCTACCTCTCCTTTCTCTTTTCTTGTACCTTCTTGGCTTCCTTTGCACCCTTCTTCTTCTTCTTCTTCTTCTCTCTCTCTCTTTAGCATTCTCTTCTTTCAACTTATCGTCTCTCGTTATGTTTCATTCTCCCTCCCAGGTACTCATTCGTACATCTGGGAAAGGGAGGGACAAATCAATTGATCTAAGCTAAGCTAAGCAATAAAGGCTTTAAAACTGCAATGTTAAGGGTTGATGGGATTGTGTTTCATATGAAAGCACTAATGTGGGATAGTGGATATAATTTGGAGTCTGCCTTGTGCGTCCGTCCTAAGGACGAAGTGCTTTATCCGTCATGTCCCAACTTTACTACAATGCAGAAAATATGAGTACCTATAAAAAATGGCGATGCTGAGGTGATCATGATGGGAGTACATATCTCCTGTGAGATCAGTTCTAACATTGAAGGTTGATTACCACAGATGGACACGATCATGATTATGATACCAGCGATAGTATACGTGATAATGATCTTAACCTATATAAAATATATGCATTCCTAATTTCCTACTTCCTCCATACAGTGTAGCACACACACCACATGGTTATTTAGTCCGAGTAGTCCCATGCCTACTAACTGATAATTCCACATGTTTTACAGCTTGACTAACATCAATCCGCAATCAATGTTCCTCTGTCTCTAAACTCATTAATATTTACAGAGTTTCCTCGCAAAATTAGTCAATTCCATTTTTGTAAGTTAATATACCTGCCATTAAACGTGCTAAAAACAAAGGAAAAGATAAAAATATGCGATATTTTAAATCATATTTTCACGTATATTCCTTGTTATGTAACAAGAGAGGAACCATTTGCATTGTTTTATTTTGCTCTATCTGATGATGGACTTTAAAGCGTTTATAGCCCTTAACCCCTTTTACAATCAAGGTCTCCATTCTTAGTCGGGGGGGGGGGGGGGGGGGGGGGGACACTACATGCACCCAATCAGTGACCAGACTCTGTAACAGAGTGTTACGTACTATACCGTTTACTCATGAAATATCCAGTCGGAGCTGGTGGTATCCTCATATGGACATTATGGATGCCGACATGAACCCTGTTCTGAAGGTCCGTGGACCCTGCTGCTTCTGTCAGGCGATCTGTTGCCAAGGTGACCTCGACTTCAGGGTGAGGACCAGCTGACTGGTAGCTCCTTTCTATCTCTCGTTTAGCTTTAGATCTGGGCCCCGGTTTATCAAAACTTAGAACAATTGATAATCCAGTCCCAGAAGTCCCCAAAGAAATTATGATGCCTCAATCATCAATCATGACTTTTTAATCAATTTTAAGTTGATTTTTTTTTTTTGTAAATAAGTCTTTTCATGAAAGAAACTTTTGATAATTGCTCGAAAGTAATAATCGATAAGTGGGTCAGAGTTATAATTGATTTCAGGATTAATCATAACCCTCGCTTTATAAGGGCCCTAATGGTTATGACGCGCCTCCTCCCGGGTTAGACAATGGAAAACAGCTGTCTTTTTTTCTTTGTTTAGTTTAGTTTTGTTTTCTTTTTTCCCTATTAACCGGGTGGTATGATCACCCACCTTTTATTACGGTCGCTTTGTTTTACTTTGTTTTTTGATGTCTCATCCAATCCAAAACCAATTTTTCATCTAATGAACTTTGAATTCATCTTAAAATGATATGCTCTATAATTATTCTTGGTATCTCGCTAAAAATTAAAACCCCGATCCTCATCTCCACCAATACTGTACTATCCCTTTAAGCTCTGTAATGCAAATATCGGGCTGAAATTAAGGTATACTCTCAAGAATTGAAGTGATATTTACCGAAGGAACTGAGGAAACTAAAACAAAATAGGTATAGGTCTTCACTGGTAGTAAACATTTCATTGGAAGCTGGAAGGTTACTTCTGTATTGTGCATCCTACACGAGGACTTCCCGCAGGGTCTAGGGCAATTACCCCCTTGGCAATTACCCCGGACCCTTCCCCTGGCCCTAATCCTAATCTTAATCCTGAACCTAATCCTAACCCTTGCCCAAACTTCTAACACTAAACCTAACCCTAACCCTAATCTGAACTCTAACCTTACCACTAACCAGTATTTAGCCAGGGGGTAATTGCCCTCTGGGAGTAACTGCCCGGATACGCTTCCCGCAGCTTAATCATTTTCTGGAGAAAAACACGACTTTTGTGATGAGGATGTGTTGGAAGGACATAAATAAGCACAGTAACGGATAGAAATATCTTGTCGCAGGGCTTTACATATAAGACGCACAATCCTCTGCCCACAAAGAAAACGGTTTTTCATGGATAGCAATTCTTAGCCAGATGCCTTTCCTATAAAAAAAAATCGTATGATGAATTATGATACAAAGAAAGAAAATATGACCCTGAATGCACGAATGTTTCGTTTCACTTTGTTCAGTCATGTCAATTTCCTGTTTGTTGTTTTATTTCGTAGATTGTATAGATGATAAATTAATCTTTACAGTTTTATAATGGTCAACTATGAATTAATTTATATGACCGTCGACAATGTTTTGTGTTTATCTTTATAGATTTCTTATTTCAATAAAAGCAAGATATATTATGTTTACCTTCTGATGATTTCATACCGCAGTTGAAGAGTAACGACCTCCAGACAGATCTAGGAGTGATCGCCAAGCAGTGGCCGGGCTGCTTCAAGGAATGTTGCACGAGAGCAGACAACTTTGCCATCACCTGTAAGTCTCACTCTCAACCGTGCACCCTTTCCTCCTCCCGCGTTTTTGCATGTAATGTATAATATCCGGTGGCGGATCCGGGGGGGGGGGGGGGGGGGAGGCGCACCAGGCGCACGCCCTCCCCTTTATTTTTTTTGTTAAAACAATAGAAATAAAGAGAAATGAATGGAGGGGGCGCGTGTGCCCCCCTTTAATTTTGTAAAGACGCCTCCCCTTTACGGAATTCCTGGATCCGCTCCTGATATGTTATGCCTGTATTAATTTTTCAAAGCTTTGGTCTGGCGGATTAAAGACACTCATAAAAGCACCAACACACACATACGAATAAAACACAAAAATAAACACACAAAAACAGACAGCGATACACTCCGAGGATCAATTGATCAGAATGCGATATTTGAATGGTGGTGATGTTGATCAAGGCGATAATCATAATGATCGTGACAATGATCGCACTATGAACATAACTTTACACTATTCTATATGATTGTATACCCAGATATGACAATTAATTCTTTCCAGGATTGCTGCCGTTTCCGCTGTTAAGTATCTGTCTGTTTTTCTTCACTTTCGTTTTATTTTGTCTTGTTGTTCCCAGTCCCACTGGACCTTGACGTGAAGGCAAAGGCAACTGTCTTGGGAGCCATGTTTTTGCTCGTGAGTACCGCTAATATCGCGATTGATGCCTTTTGACCATATCAATCTCCTGCTAGATTTCAGTGCAACGTTATGACAATATTCTTGGTGCGCGCAAAGTTCTATACCTTCTTATAAGTGGTGAA
The DNA here is from genome assembly GCA_033980235.1 of Diadema setosum. Lineage (NCBI taxonomy): Eukaryota > Metazoa > Echinodermata > Echinoidea > Diadematoida > Diadematidae > Diadema > Diadema setosum. The sequence goes on along the minus strand of CM067077.1, from coordinate 35,409,084 downwards.
GAGTGCTATTATACCATCCACTATGGGATCACGTGTGTTAATGATTTCCGACGAATCAGTCGAAGTTTTCAATTTCACCATGTTCACGTCCGGCTGAAATGTGCTTGGCGATTTCATTTCCGTAGGTAATTCCACCGATTTGATAAGTGGTGGTTTTAGGTCATGGTTGAAATTAGAATTGTTCCCGTATCCAAATTTGTTTGTCTCCTTCGAAGGCAAATCCTTGTCAGTCGACTTAGAACTGAACAGCAGCGAATCATCTCAGAAGCTATATTTCGAGGAAAACATAATATTCTTTTCCAGAAAGCTGCTGCTGTGTGTCAATATAACTTCAAGCATGTCAAGACAACATTTTGCAAGCCTGGATGACTGAGTTTCGAGTGAAAAGTTCTTGTTATATTCATACTTTATGTTACTGTAGACGGTTAAAGTTCTTAAAACCCTCGTTTATAAACGCGCAGACCTTATTCTCTCATATCATGTTTGTTTGTAAACCATTTCATTTTGAACCCCTAATGTGCTTTCTCTTCCAAACTGCAGGAATTCATGTTCTTCGAGCAAGAAAACCAGAGCTAAAACCCAGTGCCTCCAAGGATACGAGAGAAACGTTTCCCACGAACAGCGCCTCCTTTTGACTCGCTGCCAGATTACGAAAGGAGTCAACCTTTGGACTCGCTCACTGATAACTATTATAAGGGTCAAATCATTCTCTTAACGTGATTTCATTAACCACTCTCCTTCCGAGGGGCTCAAGACGGAATAGAAACCAAAATGTGACAATTGTTAAGACAGACAAACATGTTTCATATAGAAATACATTTTATTCAAATATTCATGACCTTTAGACGCTAATGTAATGAACAACATTATAGTCATCTTATAGTTAGGAACATATTAAGTATAGTAAGAACGAGATTGCGCACACATCCTGTTTACCCTGTGAGTAAACGAACCTTTCCTACATCCGTCATGGACAAGTCTTTTACATGAAAGTTGCTTATCTCAACGAAATGCATTGTGCAGGGGCGGATCCAGGAATTCCGTAAAGAGGGGGCGTGTTTACAAAATTAAAGGGGGGCGCACGCACCCCTCCCCCCATTTTTTCTTTTTATTTCTTTTGTTTCAACAAAAAATAAAGGGGGGGGGGGGGGCGTGCGCCGGTTGCGGTCCTCCCTGGATCCGCCCCTGATTGTGTGACCTATGTTTGAAAAAGTTACCATATTATTAGATACAGTAGCAAGCGTGTCTTTCCTAAGTCGATAACATCTTTATATTCTGTATAAAAAAAATGAAGTAAAACAGGGTTATATTATATATTTTTCTCTTCCAATTTTCATATGGTATTGTTCACCCTGAAGCATTTAGAATTTTGTTGTTAAAATCATTATTAAATTAATATTAAATTACTAAATAAATCACAATCAGCTTCATCTACATTTTCTCAAAGTCCTCATCAATTACTTTAATGTTCCTGGACATCAGTTCAAAATCACGATGAAAAGAGGGATGAAGTGATTTTATATCATTCACTATTATATCATTATCATCATACAATGCTCAATTCATATGTCGTACAAAATATAACAAGCAGCTAGAGTCTAGTCAACTGAAATGGTGGGAAGATTTAGTGGCCACTTTAAAGGTTGCTTTTTAGAAAATAGAACTCGTACATTTTAATTTGTACAAAATCGCACCATAGTAATGTATTTCATCAGCTCTAACTACGATAAATCTACACACACACACACACACACACACACACACACGCACCCATCCCTAACATACACAAGCACACACAACAAAAAAAAAAAATTGTGAACGTATCGTTTTTGACCGGCAAGTTGTAACGAAGTTTATCATGAGCTTGCCAATATTTTTGGAAAGCATAACACTACAACTTGCTTAAAAGAACTATAGAGAATTACAAGATATCGCCATCTGAAGTGTTTAAATAAAGCCATATTCGTTTGTTTAAAGTGTCTACTTTCTCATCTCGGACTCATTATTGACGTATTTGTGTCACTGTGTCGGCTGTAGCATATAGCGGGACGGGTGGTGATAGAACGAGGATGTAACAGTCAGTGACAATTGGCATTTGGCTGGAGAAGAGAAATCGCAAATATGAGCAGAATGAACCTGTACACAGCTTGATGGCTGTCGGCCCATCCTATGCTTCAATGAAAAAATACAAAGTGGATTCCGACACGTACACCAATGACACGTATACCAAATTGATTCACAATCATAAGTCTGCTTATAAACCCTTAGAGAAGGATGACAGAAATAGATATTCTTTGCCGCATCAAGGACCTAGGAGCATCGAGTGTGCATTTTTTTCATGTGCCTTACTATGTACTACTTGCACTTCAGTAGGTCAGTGGTACAAGTTCTTTTTTATGCAAATTTTTCTGACAAATTTTTGCAATGAATGGTAAGCCACATAACTACTCTTGAGCTCAAGTGATACAGGAGAAGGATGTCAATGCTATCATATGAATATAGATGATCTGGAGGATTTGTTTTCTTTTTCTTTTTCTTTCTTTTTAGAAGTGGGGCAGAAAACATTAAGAAAAAACGTTTAAAAACATATGATGCATATTTTTCACGAAGAATTTAGTGAATTGGTTAAATGTACAGACCAAAAGGCATCAATAGAGGTCAACATAATAACAATCGTCGGCTGAGAATGAGAACACTATAGATGACTTCAGTGACAACTTAACGCCATTATCATTCTTACCAGACGCATTTGGATCACGGGGACATTTTAACCTTGTCTATACAGGCCTCCACACATAAAAACACACGAAATCGTCGTCACCGATACTCAGCAATCAAGCATATGCCATCATCGAACCTACAACAAGCTTACCAATACTAATGATTGGTTCAGTAGAGAACTATTTTGATATAGAAACAGAAATAATCATAATAGCTTTCACACACACGCGCGCACACACACACACACACACACACGTCACTTAGTAATCAAGTACTTAACACTGAGCGATCCGTCAACAAGCCCGACAACTGTGGCCACTGATGCTTCAATGAATCCTGAATGATAGTACAGTGCACTCCCGTTATAACGAACACGGTTATAACAAAATTTCGGATACGACGCAGTATGATTCAGGCTCCCAAAATATCAATTAGACATCTTTATACACTTTATTTGTTCGGCTATAACGAAAGAAAACTGTCGGTCCAGAGGACTTCGTTATAACGGGAGTTGCCTGTAGAGGTACTCGGTTACATAAGCGGGCATAACAAGCTGACATTATTAACCAATATAGATAATCTCCATCAGTAAGCTGACAATAATAATCATAAATCAATAATAATTACGTAGCGTAGCTTAAATCTCAGTTCAATTGAAGGTGCGGATACATTCTTGCAGCTAGTGAGGAAAACATGGAGTCCTTTGACGTAGCAAAGAATGACTTCTTCCTTAGCGACGGCGGTTCTTTCTCTCAAAGTAGGCAAACTCCTATACAAAGTGAGTATTGAGATGATGATAATACAAACGAGCAAATATTGACGATGCATTTTGGGCCTGCAGTAATGCGAAATAAGAATTGTCACATGAAATGCCAAAACGGACACAACACAGAGTTGAACGACTGTAGAGGGAATGGAGATGAATCTAATGACCCATTTAAATTAATCTATCCCAAAATAAATTCCTTAGCAAAACCCTATAAGCAAAACCAAATCTGCTCTCTGAAATTGAAATTGAAATTGATCAGGTTTATTGCCATGAAAAACACACAGACGGGTGAAAAGTCCGAAGACTTATAATTCCCGTGTACAAAATACAAATTACACATAGATACACGAAGATACCTTATACATGTACAATGCAAAGAATATCATATCAACAAAGAAAGATTAAATTAGTGAAGAATCGTTACAAACGCCAACGAACAACCAAAAAAAGGCACTTCATCAACAACCACATTCATTGTAAATTGCACTGTGTAATACTCTTTACGCATATCTCCTCATAGATATCTCTTCATATCTCTTCATAGATATCTCTTCAAAGAAATCGAAGTAATGAATATTTTCATTCCTACGCGTTTTTCTAACTCAAACTTTTAAAAGTTTGTTATTCATCGACAAAATCATTTCTTAAAGAGTATTATCATAATATGATATACGCGTTACTATCAAAATAGGGCTAAGGGTCTACTTCCCCTGATATACTAGGAACTGACCTCACTAACTGCCCCCTTGCTTCCCCTGCTCCCCCCTCACCCCTCACCCCACCCCGCTACTCCACCTTGTTGCTCCTCTGCTGCTCTTTTCCTGAGTGTGAACCTGTACATTCTTTGTAGTACTGGAGATACGCTTGCTGCTGTAAAACGTGTAGTAATACATTCATGACATGCCATTTTGTTTGTACACAAACTCTTGAAGTCTTTTTTTTTTTCAATCGCATTTATGCCCAAGTCTCAAATCCTTACAATACTGATACCTGACTGATCATTTTCTGAAGTCATTCAGCCAGGAATAACATTGTCTTTTCGGCTCACTCATTCGTATAAACTATTAGAGAATTGTTTTGGCAAAGTACAGAGAACTTCACAATTTCATACTCCCCTTATAGTCTTTATGTGTTTTTGTTTTCTTACCAAATCTTCACGGGTGTGCTTATAGATTTTTACTGTTCATTTTTAGCTTATTATACCTTTTTCGCATAATTGCGAATAATTCTTTCAAAGGTATGCAGCAGCAGTGCATGTATAAACAAATCTTCAAAAGATATACTATGGTATACTCACAATTAAAAACATGGCGGCCATTAACGTCGCCTTTGTCCTCACATCCAGATCTTGTGGGACTGCATGGGAGAGTGAAAATGAAATAACCCTGCTTTCAGAATTTTAGCAAATTTTCATCCATAATGTATCTCATCGTAGCTTATCAAAACTGTATACTTATACGTCAGATAATTACCATGCTACACAATGTTCTCTTATATAGTTTATAAACACATTATTTAAATATTATTCTGTTTGAATTCTGTTCAAGCAATGAAGTATTTACTGACTAGCAAATTATCATCAAAAATAGCCTCGTCCGTCATCAAAACTGTGGTAAACCAAGACTTGGTGCAGTGATTACAAATTGTGCGATGCTTTTTCGGAGTTAGATGTTGTCTCACTTAAGTCTTATCTACACACACATGGACAGTAATCATTTTTGTGTAATGCCAACCTGTTTGCAGCTTCCTACATTAATTCCGTCACATGAAACAAAACAAAGAAAGTAATCAATTGTATCTCTTTTGACAATATAAACAGCTAAAATGAAGACAGATACTCACAGGTCAATCCGAAGTTATCTGCCTTGGTGTAAACTTCTCGGACCCATCCTCCCCACTGCTTGCTGATCACACCGATGTTATGTTTCAAGTCGGTGGTTTTCACCTTCAGAAAAGCGGATTGAGCATCAAGCTTAGTTTAATTAAGAGACCAAATTATTACAGATATACTTATTTCTTAATGAAAGCAGTGATATCTGTGTAACTGTTCAACTCAAATCCAGTGAAATCACTAGAAGAAAAAATACTCTGTTGTCCTTTCAATCAATGTTCGCGAATCTACGAGGACACAGCAAACTATGGGTATAGCGGTCAGCAGTGTTAAACAGTCGACCTGATTGTTGACTCCACTTGCACATCACATTTCGATTGATTACGACATGCAGCCTACACAGTTGCTTTATATGAACGAACACTTCGTGAGGTACACAGTTATTTACCTGTATGTATAGAGTAACATTACACGTGTCTACTTATCCACTACTCTTCATTTGCACAAAGTTATTCACAACTGGCCCAATGAGAAATAAGCTTCATGTCACTGCGAAATAACGTGCATGCCTGATTGAGATTTCAGTGGTACTGAACTCATCTGCTAAGTGTTTGCTAATATACACACAGACGTACATACACACACACACACAAAGCAAAGCAGCTTACTGTTACTCAGAGAAAGAGACAGACAGGCATACAGACAGACAAACAGACAGACAGACAGAGAGTTAATGGAGAGGGAAAGAGGGGAGAGGAGGGGGAGGGAGGATGCGAGGTAGAGGGAGCTAGCTGACTCTAAGACATGAAGATATTACAAATTAATTGACACCTCAAAGTTCACGTCTCCCGTGCAGCAGACCTCCTGGCAGAGGCAACAGGGTCCCCGAACTTTGAGAACTGTGTTACCATGGTGATCGAGGATGTCCAGGTGAACCTTCCAAGGGCTGAGACTACATCCGGGACATATGTAAAGTATTGACTTGATAGCAGGATTTGTAATGTGGAATATGAGAAACAATGAATTTGCTGAGATTCGACAGCCTTCTTTCAAAGTGTTTTGACCTCTTAGGGAGCGTTGCAAGAAAGTTGCTATCAATCACGTCAATTGCAAATCCTCAAAATCAATTGCAAGTCTTGCAATGATCGCAAATTTGCAATCAAATGCAAGCTACAATTTACTATGTTATAGAAGAAAGATGCAGGTGATTGCAAATCAATTCTAACTTGCAATTGATTGCAAGCTCATGCAACGGTTACGATTGATTCCAAGTTGCAATTGATCTATCAAATGCAAGATTTGCAATAGATATTTGCAATCGATATCAGCTCGACCTTTTTTGCAACACCTTCTTAGAGTAAAATACTATGAGAACACGTTGTAATGTACGTCTACTATTGACATTTAAACAAGCATGCAAATACAATATATAATTATGTGTATATATAAATAGGCCTACGATATTTGTAAGAGTCCAACAGGGCTTCAAGTTTTGATCTAAGGTTTGAGGAGGGTCCAAATCTTAACTTAAAAATGCTGAATCGATTTGGACACCTAAGTTGTTGGGGTTTTTTTCACAAAGAAATTTTATTCATACAAACATTCAGGTACAAAATAAATGTCACATACAGTACATAAAGACAAATGATCGAAATTTGACAGGCAACTGCGAAACAAATAATGTAAATGCGATTCCAATTAATATTAGATACAAAACCTTCAGTTTTCTCAGACATATACAGTATATATTCGTCTACTTTCTTTGCTTGCTTTAGAAATTGACAAAATTGGCTAAAATGTAACGATTTCTTTTTATTTCTTACAGAAAATATGAAGTATTTTTGCGTACAAATAAACTGCGTTGTAACATTTTGGATTTTCTGTCGAACCAAGTATAAAGGAACTTTTTATAATTTAAATTTTATTCTGTAACATAATTTCTTGTATTTGAGCAATAAACCTTTGGGTAGCGTCTTATTCCCAAAACAGATGTGCAATTGTTTCTGGAGCTCGAACAAAACGTACAGAGGTGTGCGTCACATAGCCCCATTGCAAAAAGTAGTTTGTTAACACCAATATTTCTATGCAAAATTTTATACTGAAAATAACGAAGTCTTTGATTCAAAGTAGATGTATAAGGAACATTATATATTTTAGTCCAATCTAAGTTTTGGTTAAAAATTTCTTCCCATTTCCTTTCTGATTTAGATGGTTGAAATATCCTATCACATAACATTCGATGTATATATCGACATATCTTAATTCTTTTAAACAAATTATACATCGTATCTTCTTGTGCGTCTTTATTTCATTATCATTTACTGATTACCTTTCAATATATTTTTTTCCACTCTAAGGGGATTGCATGAATAACTGAAAAAAAAATTACAACAAACGCCGTATTTTGCTCGAAACTGTTTAAAACTTGATAAAGATGAACCATCATCACTCAATTATTGTTTAATCTTTAATATACCCCTTTGAAACATAGTTTTCTTAAAAGCAATCTCATAATTTATACGAATTAATGAATTAAACCAAATTACCTGGTTTTTCACTTGTTCTACGGATAACTTGGGGGAAAGGGTATATTCACACCAAGCCTTAAGAATTTCACGTATTTTCACGTATTTGGACACCTATAGTAAGTACGGGAACGCTCGCTACACTTATTTTGTGTGTGTGTGTGTGTGTGTGTGTGTGTGTGTGTGTGTGTGTGAAAATACTGAAATCGAAAAATTGATTAACGTATTATCATATGCATATAGATATATGAAATTTCATTTTTTTTTTCTTCATAAGATATCATATCCTCATGTGCTTACAGGTATAAAAAGATAGGTTGATTTATTATGTGTACATACTTCTATAGATAGATACATTCATGCATAGATATCTATATCAATTTATATACACTTATGTTCATATAGATATCAATATGTATGTATGTGGTTATGTATTTATCAGTCTGACTTTGGACCTTGCATTTACTTACTAATGTATTCATAATTATCGGTCTTCCTATCTATTCAGTTTCTGATATATTCCTCAATCTCAGCTGCTACTACCAATGAGTGTGGGTCATGGTAAACAACTATTAAGGGCAAGTCGCGCATTTGGGTCCGCTTGCGTTTACACCAACGTAAGGCCGGCCCGAGACTACCTCCTTGAGGTAGTCTCGTGCCGCCATTTGGTATCGCAATTTGGTATCGCAATTTGGTACCCCATTTGGTACCGCATTTCGACTTTTGTGCGTTTACACCAACAGAAAGGCCGGCCTTTCGGTTGGTGTAAACGGGGACTAAGTCGAAAGATCAAACTTCGGATCTTACGTCTGTCTGACTGAGCCGATCACTGTTCCCGGAGGTGACTCCACATCGATGGTATATGCGCAGTGATTGAAGCAGGCGCAGCACGGCCAGCCGGCACAACACTTAAAAGGGCGAACTAACCGCATCACCTCCTGTATACATGGTCGCAGATGTACGAATCAAAGTAAGAAGAGAAGTATTGGTCACAATGGTCATTGTGGAAAAAAAAATATATATATAGTCGTATAGTCGAAACAATGTAATGATGACAAAAGCCGGCTTCCTGTAACATCTTTTGTCATCATTACATTGTCTCGACTATAATTCTTCCTAAGATGACAGAGGCGTACGGTACGAGTATCAGCATCATCGCACTATACATGCAAAAAATTTTGTGCCAACGCTTAAACTTCCAGGTCGTGGAGACAAATGTAGGCGTAAGACAGTATAAATTAGTATTCCACGGGAGCCGTAGCTTCTTCTTCTTATTTCCTTTATTTTGTATTCGAGCTTTCGGCCGTGTCGGCCTTCATCAGAATCTATGCAAACAAAATGTCGATATTGTGCCACTACAAGTGATATTTATAACATGACACCACATACATGTAAGTCATGTTATAAATATCACTGGCAGTGGCACAATTTTGTCATTTTGTTTGCCTGTCAGCTGCCTGTATAAACCCTGGTGAAGGCCGACACGGCCGAAAGCTCGAACACAAAATAAAGGAAATATGAAGAAGAAGCTACGTCTCCTGTGGAATACTAATTATACTGTCTTACGTCTATTATATATATATATATATATATATATATATATATATATATATGTATAATCATGTGATATAGACATTAAGAAACTAAATCGTAATGCTATTCCAGAAAAGTGATAATTATAGATTTTATCATCACTATGATTATGATTATCGCAATACATTTTTTCTACAATCATATTATAGTATGCATTGTCATTATCATCACGTGGCCATCATCATTGTCTTATAATATTGCTACATTGCTATGCATTTACATAAAAAAGACAGTATGATCAAAAGAAATAAAACGCTATAAACAGTCCTTTTGGTAACATTTGCTTAATTAGCCAAAGGTCTTTCACATTTGCTCAATTAGCCAGAGGTTTTTCACATCATTTGATTCGAAAATTACAAACACATTTTTAGCACAGTATTCTCTACTGTTTTATACCTGTATATCTCACAAAAGATGTACAATTCCAAAGTTACTAATTTGAAAAGTGCAAGGTTTACTGGAAATTAATAGATCCACTCTGAGCGCTTTGCCGTAGATGTTTCTGTTGCTAGATTACTTGGTGTCACGACGTGTGTTTTATGAAAGATAACACGAAAGAAAAGAAAGTCTTTGCATGACGTGTCTATGACAGATTATTATACCTTTTGGGTGTAGTCTAAAAACCCGAGCGTAAATCCACGTTGGTTTCCACAAAAATTCCTATGGCACGTTTCAGATTCTACAGTGGGGAGAAAAGGGGATTCGATTTGATGGTAACAATATTGCAGAACAAATGACATCAGTATAGACAGATTAGTAGTGACCTCTTTTTTTTTTCTGTCCCCGAACAAATACTGACAAGCAGTAATAAAAAGTGGTTTGATGATACCCGAAAATGATATGTGAAGTGAGGACATCATCATTAAATTAGATTCGTAAAAACATAATGAACTTTAGAATGATACATGTATATGGATAGGCCTATCATATATAATATTGTATATGTTATGTATATTACATATATTATATGTATCATATATATATGCTGGTAGACACTATCATATATATATATATATATATGTGTGTGTGTGTGTGTGTGTGTGTGTGTGTGTGTAATATAACGTTGCACACAAAAGAAAATCAGACCTACCTTCAAAAGCGTAGTATATTTGTTGTCCCATAGAATTCTTGATGACATACTTATTTTCCAGCTCATACGGAGTCACAACTATGGTTGGAATTGAAAATGAGGAGTGAAAATATCTTCAATCAATAATTCTTGCGCTGTGTTTGTATTACAAGTATCATTGACAAATTGAGCTTCATCGGTGCATTGATTTGAATATATACGTGCGCAGTACCCGCTGCTGTAAGAGATCAGAACCCTCACTGTCCTGTCTGGCAATCATGAGGTCGTTGGTTCGAATCCCACGTGTTAGTATACCCATGATTTTTATCATGGCTATAGTACTGAAACACCGAATAATCTGTGTTTATTTACATTGGTGAAGGGCTATCAGTCAATCAGTTGCAATACAAACATTTTCTTGTTTCGTTTTCATAAAACTGGTCTTGGCAATCAAAATAGTCAAAATAGTATATAAACGCATGCCTACGAATCGACTTGCTCTAATACATGTATTATCTATCAAGGCTTTTATGTCATATTCGAAACCAGATAATATCAAGCAAAGGATATAGATTACACGATCAATGCGATTGTTGATATTAAAAAAAAAAATCACCATAGCTTAAAATCCTTGCTCACTGTACCTAGGTAAAACATACATGATAGCTTGTACAACAAACTAATATACAGTACATTTTTGTTTTCTTCAGATAATCTAAACTGATTTGAAATTATACATTTTCAACTTTCCTTTCAAAATTGTGTAAAGTGACCAAATCCAAATAAAAGGAGTAGGTGGCAAAAGATCGACATCTCGACAGTCAGTCTTTTTTTTTCTTTTTTTTTTGGGAGGGGGGGGGGGGGAGGGTAGCGCATCGTACTTAGGGTAGAGTTTTTATATTTTTCTTTATTTCTATTGATAGTATCAGTAACATACACTTTGTTACCACTATTCAAGTATGGATGTAGAGTCAGTTTCTAAAATAGCAGATTATACAGATAATAGCATACAATGTGCAGTGACGAAAATGCTACTATAAACTCATGAATTAAACACAATGCCTACGATAAATATTCATCTCTAGCTTACGTTCAAAAAGTTCGACGACTTGGTGTACGAGAACCTGATCGACGAGGGCAAGATATTCGAGACCAGGGGGACAGCCGGTGACCCCAGCTGGCATCTCCATCCACTCCACAGGAGGCGCTGGCAACCCCATGGTGACCGTCTATCAAGTTTGTCAATTTCATCAGAAAGAAGGAGCGTAGGACGGATAGGTGAGACATTAATAAAAGCGAGCTTTAAATTAGATTTGCAACGCGAACGCTTGGCCAAAATAGTGTTCTGCACATGCGCGAGGCAACTGTTTCATTATTCAGCCCATGAGGCTATACGTCGTCTAATAGCGTTCGCATAGCATATCTAAAGCTTGCTGATGTCAAACCTCGACGTAGCCCCGTAGCAATGGTTGTAAGAGCAGATGGTGAATAAGAAAAGGATGAACTTAGGCAAAGGGTAGACAAGATGAGAAGATCACAGCACAACACGAGGAATCTTTAAAACTTGCCAAAGATATTGTTTGCTTGTGTTCGAATCAAATGATTCTTTAAAGTGAGAGTCAACTGTTCAGTTCAAATGACTCGTCTTCTAATGTATTCTATATTCACATTTCTGTTATAAATCCATGAAGTCTACTCATCCATATCTGACATTGACTCTTGGTCGATTGTTTTCAAAAATTCGAGTCGTCGTATCTTCACACACAAATACTCGTATGATTTTTTAGTTTGTAATAGCCCGGCCATCCCACGTTAATTAATGACCTTGCATTTAAGGAAAACTCGTTCCATCTTATTGTCTGCAAATTGCGTTTGCAGTAACAATAATCACTATCATCATCGTCATCATAATCATAATGATAATAACATGTATCATGATAGCAATATCATATTGATAGGTGGCTCGTAATTGGAGTCAAATAAAAAAAGAGTCAAGATTTTGCATCGTGTTATCTGTTTGGTGATCACTATATCTTTCTAATGTTTGACCAAGAAATGATGAAAGTATGGCACAAATTGAATGTTCACAACATACAATTTTCTTGAAATTACCTGGAAAATGAATATGATATGGCGAGAGATTCGTAATATCAAAGATAATTTGATGATATGTTTTCAATCGCGAAAATCAATTAAGTACAACTGGTCTACACACTTCTTTATAATAGACAGATCATATGCAGATAGGGACAGCACAGGGAACGACCACTTCAACAAGAAGAAATTATTCCTCCCTATAGTTGGCGGGCATCATTGTAGTGAATATTATCGTAGACATATTGAAAATACGAAAAGCGAAGGATCGACGCTTGAAGTAGTGAATTTTCATACCTCTGGAGCATCGTAGGAGAATTTGTAAGTCATATTAGCAGCCCCTCGGCCTGAGGTCGGCATATGTACAGCCTCATTCGTTCCTGCCAGGGGGATTTCGATCCACGGCTGCAGAGGCGACACAGCGGTCGGTGCCTGATCCACCGGGGGTGGCAGCGGGTCTTTCTCGCTTTGCCCTTCGTCTTGTTCTTCCATGCTGCTCTTGAGATTCTTGCACATCAAAATATCACTCTCTATTAAAATTGTCGTAAGGTTCCTTGCTTTGAAAAAAAAAAATACTTCAGAATCACACTGAAATGACCGGAGAAACAATTACCTGCTAGGATTTCATTGTGTCAAAAGATTTAAGTAAGTTTGGATCTTCCAACCTTCCACAAAACTTTGATCACCCAATGTTATATGAGTAGATAAAGAAGTTCACCTCTTATTACATTGGTTGGAATAAGGTTGAAATCTGTTTAGTTTCACATGTTGCCTTTGCTCTGAGCTTATCGAATATTTGCGACAGTTATTTAAATGGGGAACTGGCAGTATTAAGTGATTCTACTACCGATTTGTAATTGTTTGTATTGATCGTTATTGTACTGATGTGAAAACCGATTATGAGTCTGTACCCACAATATCGCTGTTAATAAACCGCCTGAACATTAGTTGATTGTTTCTTTTGTGCGATCATTCTCAGAGTGATTTTGGTCGTAACAAAATTGGGGGCTTGTCCGGGAAGTGAATTTAAAGCCAAAACTTAGAATTTGGAACGTTCCGGAAGCCAGAATATTGGTACAGATAAAATACCAGTGAGTTGATTGTTCAATTGCATATTGTGTGTAATACATTGTGACAATGTCAATCAGTACAATGGATGTTCAGGCATTTGTTCAGAGGACAGATTTGTCCCTCAAAGATTTGCAAAGGTTGCGCAAATGTGATTTGACTGCTATTGCACAGCATTTGAATGTTGATGTTCCACAAGGTGTAAGAAAGGCAGAAATTCTTGACTTAGTAGCTGGTCACATGGAGCTCAAAGAAGAAATTGACACTCCAGCTCAAGCTCAAATTTCAGATCAAACACGGCTTGAGCTTGCTAAATTGGAAATCAAGGAGAGAGAAAGAACAAGGGAACTAGAACTGGAGAAAGAGAAGATGAGATTAGAAATGGAAAGAGAGCAAAGGGCTAGAGAAATGGAAATGAAGGAAAGGGAAAGGGCTAGAGAAGTGGAAAGAGAAATTGAAATGAAGAAACTTGAAATGGAACAGCAAAAATTTGAAGTGGAGCAACAAGTAAAATTGCGTGAGATGGAATTGGCTCATGCACAGACTGTTGGAAATCGTGAAAGGGCTCCCTCTGAATTTGATTTGGTCAAGAACATTCGATTGGTGCCAAAGTTTGAGGAAAACAGAGTTGATGCATATTTTGTGTCATTTGAGAAGGTGGCTAACAGTCTGAACTGGCCACAGGAATTTTGGCCCTTGCTCCTTCAAAGTGTGTTTGTCGGCAAAGCAGCCGATGTGTACTCATCTCTCTCTGAAGAGCAATCACGTGACTATGCTACAGTCAAGAAAGCAGTGTTGAATGCTTATGAGTTGGTGCCAGAGGCGTACAGACACAAGTTCAGAAATTCGTACCGCAAACCAGGCCAGACACATGTTGAGTTTGCTCGTGAAAAAGAAATGATGTTCGATAGGTGGTACAGATCCCTGAAAGTGGATCAGGATTTTGATAACCTACGTGAGGTTGTTCTCTTGGAAGAATTCAAAAAGAGTGTTGCTTTCAGTGTGAGGTCACATTTGGATGATCACAAAGTGACAAGTTTGCATAAAGCAGCCTTGATGGCTGATGAGTACGAGCTGACCCACAGAAATGACAACAGACCACCTTTCAGGAATTTCTCTGGAAATAAGAGAGACAAAAATCAGTCGAGCAATCCAAAGAATGCTGGTTCTGAAAAAGGCACGAGTTCTGAAACTTCATCGGCACCAAAGCCTCAATCTGACAAAGGATCCAGTACAAGTGCAAATGTCATCAAATGTTTTCACTGTAACAAGACAGGGCATGTAAAGTCACAGTGTTGGAAGTTGCAAAACAAAACAAAGAAGGACATGGGATTTGTCATGTCAAAAAGTGTCCTACCCGAAAATAGTGTCCCGTTCAGTGAAACACAGGCCATTGAAAGTCGATCTCCCAAATTCAAAGATAGGACTAAGCAGGTGGATGAGAGCTATCGTAGCTTTTTGTTTGATGGTGAGGTGACCCCATGTACTTCTGGTGAGGCAGGTAAGCCAGTAGTCATCCTGAGGGATACGGGGGCCTCTCAGTCGTTGATGGTGGATGGTGGTATGACTTTTCCACCAGATAGTGCAGTGAATGCAAAAGTCTTGATTCAAACTGTTGATGGCAGTTATATGTCAGTACCACTGTATAGAGTGGATTTGAAGTGTGACCTAGTTTCTGGTCCTGTGACTGTTGGAGTTGTTCCTGAGTTGCCCATGGTAGGCATTGACTTCCTGTTGGGGAATGACTTGGCTGGGGACAAGGTGGTTGCGTCTCCAGTTGTTTCGGATAAACCAGTGGTGGTTGCTGAAACTGAGCAGTTGCAGGAGGAGTTTCCTGGGATTTTCCCAGATTGTGTTGTGACTAGGTCTCAGGCTCGTAGAGCTGTTCAAGATGATGCGGATTCTGTTGATGTGGAGGAGAATTCCGGTGTTTGGTTGGCAGAAACCTTTTTCAAGGATTTGAATGATGGGGTTGCTGTATTAGGCTCCGAGGCTAACAGTGATGGGCTGTTTAGCAAGTCTTCCTTGGTTGAAGCACAGCAGGCAGACTCTGAGTTGAAAGGCTTGTCTCAGACGGCGTGTTCTGAGGCTGAGGCTGAAAAGGTCCCTGAGTGCTATTATGTCAAAGATGGCATTTTGATGAGGAAGTGGAGACCTCCCCATAGGCCAGCTGATGAGGATTGGACGGTGGTCCGTCAAGTTGTTGTCCCTCCTAGTTACCGCGCTGAGATCTTGAGGATTGCTCACGAGTTACCTGTTGGCGGCCATTTAGGCGTCAGAAAGACAAAGGATCGGATCATGAGGCATTTCTATTGGCCAGGGTTGAATGTGGACGTGGCTGAGTTTTGCAAGACTTGTCACACATGTCAGGTGGCTGGTAAACCACAGCATTCAGTGAAGCCGGCGCCATTGATTCCGATACCTGCATTTGAAGAACCATTCAGTCGGGTTCTAGTTGACTGTGTTGGACCTTTGCCTAGGACTAGGTCAGGTCATAAGTACCTCTTGACAATCATGGATATGTCTACACGGTTTCCAGAGGCTATCCCATTGCGAAATATCACTGCCAAGACTGTGGTAGATGCTCTAGTGCAGTTTTTCACTAGGTATGGGTTGCCCAAGGAAGTGCAGTCTGACCAAGGGTCAAATTTCATGTCAGGCATATTTCAAGAGGTGATGTATCGTTTGGGTGTGAAGCAGCTGAAGTCGTCAGCTTATCATCCCCAATCCCAAGGTGCGTTGGAGCGCTACCACCAGATCCTAAAGACAATGATTAGGGCATTTTGTGAGGAGTATCCCGAGGATTGGGATAAGGGCATCCCTTTCCTGCTGTTCGCAACGAGGGACTCCCCAAATGAGTCGACGGGTTTCAGCCCATTTGAGTTGGTGTACGGTCATGAAGTTAGGGGCCCACTGAAGCTCATCAAAGAGAAATTCATGACTGAGGATGATGAGGTCCACCTACTTGACTATGTGTCAAAGTTTCGTGAAAGGCTTTCAAAGGCTTGTGAGGTAGCTAGGGAACACTTGAAAGTGTCACAAGACTCTATGAAGAGAAAGGCAGACAAAAATGCCAAAGCCCGAACCTTCAAACCAGGTGACAAAGTTCTTGTACTGCTGCCCATACAAGGTGAACCACTGAAAGCCAAGTTCAGTGGCCCATACTGTGTCAAAAAGAAACTCAATGATGTGAACTATGTGATCAGTACGCCAGACAGGAGCACAGATCAGAGAATGTGTCATGTCAATATGTTGAAAGAGTGCTATGACAGAAAGTCAGTTGGTGTGACATAGGTAGTGGATAGCACAGTAGAAGTTAAGGGTGAAAGGTTTTCACCTCACATTACACATACAGTGTTAAGCTTATCCATTACTGAGGTACCGGTATGCAATTTGAGTTTGACATGATTGTATAAGCTTCGAGAATCCAAGCAATATCATTGTAAATGGTATCCATGAAAAGAGAACATGGAATTAATGCAGCTATTCAAAAGGCATGTGATAGTATGTGATTAGCTTGATTTGGATTTTACCTCACATTCGTTGTAAATAACAATGAGAAATTGTGAAGGTAAAAGAAACCCTTGCTACGGCAAGGCTTTCTTTTTCCCATGGGGGATGGTGTCACAAATGTACACACAAGTAGTTATGTACACGTTTAATGTATCAAGGCTGTGTGCATGGTTGTTTTAATGTGTACATTGTATGTACACAGGGTGACCAGAATAATGGAGAACATTCTATATGATATAGATATAGTACATATAGGCTGACCAGATCAGTGGAGAATTTTTTATGTGGTATACAATGTAGCTACACTACAGTACATGTATGCATCTGACAGGAAATACATTATAGCTCACTCAATCTAGAATGATTTAACCCATTCCAGAAAATTCTGGGAAGTGCTGGCTGAGTGAGGCACTGCCCTTGTAGCCCAATGTGATTGGTAGTTAATTTTGGCAACTGATGTTATGCACATATTAGGCAGTGAGTCATCCAGGATTCCTGGAATTTGGACTTGCTAGTATGCTCAGGTATGTGGCCCCAGGTTGGAGAAAATTACAGAATGTACTAGAAAGGGGTGAATGGATAGTATATAAGCTGGAGAAATTCTGCAGTAGGCAGAGTACCCAACACCACTGCTCTGAGGGTTACGTCACTTCTGGCTCTGAAGCGACTTGTTATAGTCAGTCCTGTGTTACCTGCTTACCTGCTATACAAACTGTGTTTGTGGAGATAAGGCCTGGGAGACATTTTGCCTGCAGAGAATTAATTTGCCTACATTGGAGATAGACTCCATATATTAGTGTCAACGGACATTATTACGGCAAAGCTGTGACGGGCTGGATTCCTTGCTGGACATTATAAAGTGAATCATCATTCAACGCATCAACTGGACGTGGTCGTCATAACTTTTGGATTTTGCATGTTTCGCCGTGGACACACATTGTGGATTTTACCCCGGATTAATAACGAGGATTATCACAACCTGTGCCTCTGGATTTACGTCTGAGGTATCATTCATCGGTGCATCGCGGATCATTCATCTGTGCATCGAACATCGTATCTGGACACTGTCAAAGGGTTACTTGCTTTCAAATTTTGGACTGTAATGCACGTAAGTGATTCTACTACCGATTTGTAATTGTTTGTATTGATCGTTATTGTACTGATGTGAAAACCGATTATGAGTCTGTACCCACAATATCGCTGTTAATAAACCGCCTGAACATTAGTTGATTGTTTCTTTTGTGCGATCATTCTCAGAGTGATTTTGGTCGTAACACCATGGAGATATGCTCTAATCATTTGACGATATCAGACACCATTTATTAGCTAATTTCACACGATTCCTGTTACAATGCGTATCCCCATTTGAAGCCATAAACAAATAACCTGTTCAATTTCTATACATAGAACCTTTGTCTAGAGCTGTCCCATATGGCATGCTATAATATCCGCCAACATGCTATATCTATCGCTTTTCAATTTTTGATTCACCTTCACGGTAAGCTGGTCATAAAAGAGTTCTTGTAAATACGACTCGTGCGGTGTTTTGTCTATCGATAGATTTTGCTGCGTGGGGTATACGAATACTGGTGAAGAACACAACACGAGGAAATTTGAGAAATTCGTAGTATACGATCCGTTCATATTATAACATTTGTTTGAATCCAAGTGCCATATTATTGCTGTATATGGACAGAGGGACAGAAGAGCTGCACAAGTTTGTAAGATCACGGAAGCGCAATATAGAGAGATTAAAAAATATCTATTCAATCGTCATGAATAGCACGTATAAGTAATCCCTGGACTACTGACATGATAAATGTAAAGTTTAATGATATTCTCCGTGCCTTTCACTTTACGCGGTCCTTCATAATAGGGCGTACAGGGAGATAATCACGTTTGAAATTAGTTTTACATTTTCACAAGTAATGTTAAGCTATTGTGAAATCATGCATTTCATCCTCGTTATCCAACTGAGATGTTATTCAACGGAAACTTTGAAATTCATAACTTTTGAAGGGATTACCTAGAATCCAATTCTATCGCACTTCGTTATCAATGTGTTCTCTAATTTTACTGCATTCAACGAATCCCCATGCTTTGAGTTAAAAATTCTCTTTAAGCGACAGTTTGCAGACAGGTTCGGCCCGGCTGGTTACAGGCAGTGTGAAATTTTCACGCGGCATTAGTATCCTTTCAAACGTGCATCAAATAGTGGAGGATTCTTTATCGTGATGGTGAGAAAGCTCGCTAACGTGACCATTATTTGGAATTTGATCGAGAAAACACCGTGAACAAAGGTATACTGGGAACTTTGACTTACATGCACTGTGCGGTGAATTCTATGACCTTTGAACTCTTGTTTTGTAGTCTGCAGGAAGAAAATACAAAAGAGAAAATGCCAATTTTGAAAGACTGCTGTTTGCGTATCACAGGAACACAGGATAGCGCACCTGCCTTCAGCACAGTATATAGATAAAGGTTTGATAATTGGCCTAATGGAGTTATTAGCTCTAGAATCTATAGTAGTATTTACTATTGAACTTTCTTATTTAGATGTGGAAGGCCTACATGCTGTGTTTGGTAAACATGCAGGAAAAACTGTCATGATGAAAATTTCAATCGATTGCACTGATTTTTATATTTGGCTGTGTGATTCGATTTCATCCATAAATGAAGTAGGCTTACCACATACAAATGAAACTCAACCAGAAAACAGTGATGAATATGTGCTTCTATATCTAGTGATATTTTACTTTTCCTTTACTTTTTGGTGTGTCTCTGTGATCGAGTGACGGACACGAGTCTTGAGTATAAACAGGTTTAACCTTGATACGTACTAGAATGCAACGCACAGGGGAATCACACATAATTATATTCTGTGTTGTACGAGTACGTAACAAGGTTAAAATGCTTGCAATAACGTGATCACTTAACCCTTTGTGAGCTTTGAGTACAGTTTGGAACCAAAAAAAAAAACAAAAAACAAACACAAAAAAAAACACCCTATGGCGTTGCACACACTGTCAAAAGTCCCTGACACATAAGAGGGTAAGCAGCAATCATCATAATCAAAACCAAACGCAAGGATGATGTTTCAACAAATCGTGATTGACTTGTAGTGGGGGGCGCAAGGGATTTTTGGTTCAAAATTTTCCAAAAGCACCAAAATTTGGCACACATGTAGCCCAAACCATACTATTTCGATTTTTGATGGGCGCCAAGAAGGGCGCCCCCTGGGGCGGCCATATTGGCAAAATCCAATATGGCCGCCATATAGGTTTAAAGGTCACTTGCATTTGAAAACATAAAAGGGCTACAATCATTTAAAAAGTCAGGTCAAGAGGTTTTTCGGGTCAAGGAATTCGAATCTGAAGTTGTTTTTATGGTCTGAAGTCAATTTTTCCTTATAAGGTCACTTTAAGGTCATTTAGGGGTCAAGCCATTGTATTCATAACAGTTTATTGAAAAAAATGGCTTGCCCATGGTCAATATTCCAGGAATGCCAGCCTTAGTAATAGAATTGCAGTTGTCGACGGCTGAAAAAAGGCGTATTTCTTGTGAAGGGCGCCCTCCGGGGCGGCATATTTGCAAAATCCAATATGGCTGCCACCTACAGGCCAGTCCATAACAAAAAACCTTTAAAGTGTTACAATATTTTGAAAAGTCAGCTTTACAGGTTTTATGGGTGAAGGAATTCGATTCTGAAGTTGTTTTTAAGGTCTGATGTCAACTTTTCCTTATAAGGTCTCCCTAAAGGTCATTTGGGGTCAAACCATTATATTCACAATAGGTAATTTAGAAAATGGCTTGCCTATAGTCAATATAGGAGGAATGCCAGCCCTGCTAATAGCATTGCAGTTGTTGAGGGCTATGGGAGAGGGAGAGGTGGGCTTTCTCACGAGTAACATCAAAATATCTGCTTTCGTGTGAAGATTTCAAACACTAGGTATACACTCATGAATTATAATAAGAACCCCTTTCTGAGAGTAATTAGGTTTAAGGGATCTTACTCAGATCCTTATTTCACAATCAAATTTGAAGACTTGGTAACCCTTCAATTTCATTTTTAATGATTACTTACGGTAATTTTTTTTTTCTGCATCATTTCAATTATGGCCTGTTACAATATGGCTACACAAGTTATTAAGTGGGGTTCTGAACAAAGCTATGGAATATCATAGTTCATGTTACAATCATTCCATTAATTATTTTTACATTACAGGCGCTAAGAGGAAATATCCTCACCGACTGGTCATATTTGCGGATTATTTGCATTTGCTTTAATGAGAGCCAAAAGAGCTAGTTAGAATTATGGGTAATGGCCTTTAAAAGAGTTTTCAAGTTTTAATTATTGGATTATTATCTTCATCTTCATCTGCAAGGAATGCAATAAAAACATACATATATGAGAAATAGAATCCTATCGCTACCTAATATATTAATCGCTTAGCAATAAGGGGAAGGGGGGGGGGGGGCTACTCTCTATATTACCAGCGTCCTTGACATTGCCATTTAAAAGAGAAGTGTTTTTATTTCTCTGTTGCAGTTTAGGGATCCTCAATCACAATAGATATTCATAATTCAGATTTAAATTCCATGGAATAATAATTATGAAGATCACTCCTAATCTGGATGAAAAAAAAACTGTCGTGTTTAAGGGAGTTTTTAGTACATCAGGTTGGCATCAATTTGCTATTTTCGAACTTGTGTAAGAAAGTTCGATTCTAAAGTCCTTCGATAGGAAATTTATGTGCCTTCACAGCTAAATATGCCGTTCAGAGAACATGACGGTCCTGGTGACGTCATGTAGGGAACAAGCATATTTCACAGGTGCCACAGTGACACCATTAACAGGGTTCAGATTAGATATGCCATAGTATAACTTTCATGACACCTTCTAGGGTCTATTAAGATTCTATCCAAAGTGTTTGGACGCAAATTGGTATGATATCACAAGACTTTATAAGTTGGTATCTCGTTAGTCTGAAGACTATAGGTTGCAACTGTACTCTCCGCAACATCTCTATACGACGCACGTCTCCTGGAGACGAGCCCAATCTCCAGGATTCGCAGGAGAATCGAACATTTCCGATTTTTGCAGAGACTATTTCCGTCTTCCAGCTTGTCTCCGAGACGTCTCTGCGAAGTCTCCATTACTGTGGCCATGTCGTGGGGACTAAATTTGTCTGCAACATCTTCGAGATGTCCCCGCATCTTGTGGAGACCGTAATAACATAATGGCGACGAAAGGGAGAAATCGCTGAGATAAGACGTCTCTGATAAGTCCTGCGACTGCAAAAGCCGTGCCAACAGCCCCGTGACTTCTAAGCAAATAAGTTGTCCCTTTGTTTGAAGACGTCTTGGACGTCGCCATGGAAATCGCGTTAGTTGTGACAGCGAAAATAATTTCTTCGAGACGCTGGCATTGCGACAATGTCTCCTCCCGTCATATAGGCCCTCAATCCCCTCTCCCCCCCCCCCCCCCCACTTTAAGTTTGCAGCAATATCAAACTACTGACCATGGCTTGTCTGACACCTGCTGTACATTGTGCATTCTCACCTTCATTCATTCATTCATTCATTCATTCATTCATTCATTCATTCATTCATTCATTTATTTCATTATTTTTTTTTCCATTTCCATGTTTTCCACCTCCCAATGCATGCCTTAAAACAGCTGTGGTGCAGAAGAATGAAATTTGCGGAGAGTGGCTGATAGTACTAGTAATTGCCATGTACCTGTGCCATCTTTCCTCCAACTCCATCACTCCCTGAAGTCAGGGATCACATCAGATAGGGTGGTTTCTGATGATCTGCTCCCACGTTATGACCAGATGATGCCTACCCTCGTTGACGCAGGCTGCCCCATAAACCTTTTTGCTCATCAGTCCTTGCTGGACATGAGCACGATTATTTGTGTCAGTGAGCTGGCGTGGTTTGCTGACCCATACTACTTAGGCATTTTGCATGCCACATCAAAGCAAATCTGAAGTAATGTCGCACCGTGTCAGTGCCTGATGTTGGGCTCTGGAAGAGAGGTAAGCTGTACAGGAAAGAGCTGAAAAGGCCTTTATCTTTTCAATACCACGACCCACCCGCAACTCCCTCAGATCAAAGGGATTAAAAAAAAGCACACTACCGAAAATGTGATATTATGCTCATCCGTGAGATTGTATACTGTTTTCAGAAAATGCTTTCAGAAAACATCATGTCATCCTTTGTAAGGATATCTTTGCTTAGATAGCATCTAAGTTGTTGGAAAGCTGAAGGGTTGTGAGATCACAATTCCTGTTGGATATTTCCGTCTCGAATCAGGTGCTCATTTATTCTTGGATATCTGTGCGCTGATAAATGAGGGCAGTTCTTTATTTTTCAATCTTAATTATCAGGAAGCCGATACGCTCTTCCAATCATAATTTTAGATTTGAGTGGTGGCATCACCATCTCTTGTCAGAGGACTTCACAGTGTTGCTGCGCAAAAATGTTAAGATTATTTTCTTCAGGATCAGTATCCCATACAACATCAATAGGTGTTCAGTTTCCCTAGTCATTTGCGCTTTCAGTAAAGAAACGGTTTCGTTTGATAACAAGAGAATAAAAAAAAGATAAGAAAAAAAACTTCAGCTGAATTGTCTTCACCTACTCTCATACGATATTGCCATTAAAGGACTTTAATGATCGAAACTGCCCCTATTAATACTGGTCTGACCTGGATTGAGGAGCTCTATTCCCCGTAAGCAAGGGAGAGCAGGCATATACACCAATTTCAGCAGGAGGAGAATCATATCGCTTGCCAGCTGGAAAGTTATATAATTGACCATGAAAGGTGACGAAGTGGCTCAGTCGGTAGCGTATGGCTTGCGGTCTAAAGACTTGTGTTCTGGCGCGGGTTCGAATCCCACTTATCTCAAGTCTGGCTGAGCAATGGTGTGTGTTGTCATACCGTCCCCTCTAGAGGCACAACACTTTGCACCTCATCACATGGATATAAAAAGTGGAAGTCCCTTGTGTGAAAGAATCACAAACCCAGACACATATAAAAATCCCGAATCGGCATTCCGTTATCGGAAAGCTCAAGGTGCATAAACCGGTAAAGTGGTCCACCCCAAGTACATATAACTGACCAGTTAGTTGCATATGGGCTATCCAGCTATCTCGTCAGAAGGAAAAACGAAGGCAAAATAAGATTAGGAGTGTTTATTACCCTCTTTGCCATTGGCTCCTGATTCGGCACCTTGGAATAGGATGGCGGCCGTATTTAAGCATGTATATGTATATATATATATATATATATATATATATATATATTGAAACAAAGAAGGGAAAGACTGACCAGAAACAATTGATAAATAGTGAAAACTTTGAGCAAAGAAAATGAGAAAAGAAAACGAAACCGATGGAAGCCCATTTTCTGTGCTCAAAATTTCAACATATTTATGTATATATATATATATATATATATATATATATGTATATATATCTTTAAAATATTTTTTTCATTTATTTGTCATAATCATTATTGATATGGAACCCCTCTTTGCCATAATTGACCATTGAAGGAGTATGGAAGAGATGACAAATGGTACAAAATAGGGGTACCAGTGAATTGCAGTTGAATGCTCACAGACGCCATTTCGAAAAATGCACAAAATGCCTGATTTGACCCTTATTTGACCTTTAAAGTGAACTTGAGAGGTGATAGTGACCTTGAATTGCAGAAATGATATTTAGAATCACATTCTCTAACCCCGTAAAATCGTCCACATGGGATTCATTACATTAAACAACCTTTTCAATTTGTAACAGCAGTTGACCTTTAACCCGGATGGCGGCCATATTGGATTCCACCAATATGGCGGCCCCAAGGGGTTTTAGTCTTGGCGCCCATCAAAAATCGAAAGAGTATGGTACAAGGGACCTATGAGCCAAATTTGGTGCTTTTGGAAGAATCTGAACCAAACAACCCATTTTGAGCCCTTAGGCCCCCAACTATTGAGTGTTTTAGCAGGAAATTTTCTTACCCGGTATCTTATGCAGGTCTTCAGTTGAAGAGTACAGCACGCACCCAACTTGACAGGCTGACGTTCAGTGCTATATGGATCGCGAGGAATTACGTAGGGCCTAGCAACTAAAGATAAGTACGAGCTTTTGCGTTGGGCCTTCTGTCGAATAATTGTTAAAATCTGTGTCATTCACGCCCGTAACCAGGGCAGAGATGCTCAGACTACAAAGCAGCTCACCAGGCGTGAGATTATGCGTCTGAAATGCCGAGGGAGCGACGCATGGGGAAGGATGTAGGAGGGTGTGTACGACCCATGGGAAGGGTGTTTGGGAGGGTGTGTACGCCCCTTCCATGCACGGTAAGGAGATTTGGCTTTTTCAAGCTGCAAATCGTGTTATCTGGTGCATAGGCCCTACTGAAATAAGTACGTGGATTATGGGGAAGGGGGAGGATCCCTTTGGAAAAAAAAAAAAGGGAAACGTGAATTCCAAAGCTCAAATGCAATTGAAGAGTACATCTCTTTTTAGCAATGTTTAGTCTAGACTTCAAAATAGGCATAAATCCGCAAGGATCATTCTTCTTCTGAGAGGGGCTACACTGGATTCAAATTCTCTAAAAATGGAACGTTTGCTTGTGCAACTCTCAAATACTGAAACGAATAAAAATCATTAAATTCCAAACTGCGACATTATTTAATCCAAGACTTAAAATACATGATTAATTCAACTTTTCTTTATTGTTGAAGGACCTTTACTTAAATGCAAAGCAAATGCATGTTGACTTGTGTTGATTAATGATACCCTCAACATCACGTATGTCAAGTCATTCATTGATTTTGGTCACATTTTGGTTTTATTTGGTTTGTCGCCAAATGAAGATCTAAATACGTGCCGGATATTTTTGATTTCACATTTAATTCATAATTACCTAGGGTTTTCCTTTTAATATATTTTGAATGCACCCAGTGAATTCCTTCCAAATCAAGATTATGTCGATAACATAATTTGTTAATCACTGTGCTAAATAATGCTAGAGCACCATAATCATTAACAGAAGAAATTGGAATGCACCTTTTTCATCCTTTCATTTTATTCATTTCATTAATTTCATTTCCAACAAAACGCAATTACAGCATAACATTTATACTTATATATACGTTGTCATACAAGTCAAGATAGGCAAAATTAACATAAAGAAAAATATTGTAAACGGAAATACAATTACATACTGTGACATATGCAAGTGTACCAAAACAAGGTTGTAAGAAATGGAGGGAACTGCTGAAAGGCAGCTGGGGCTTGTAGCACAGTCCCTTAATGAACTCTGACTGAACGAAGAAAACTAAAGCAAATTGTCCAAAAAAGCCAAAGAAAAAGAAAAAAGAACATGCATGCGCCCACGTGCACACACACGCCCGCACACACACACACATACACACACACGAGGTATAGATCTCGCAGGGAAAAGGGAGCGAAGAAAAAAAAAAGAGTTCAAGGGTCAATACCACCAATGTAAGCCACAATTAATATTGGATGTTACTATTGTTGTAACGGGATGCATGATCCCCGTGTATGTGGGTCTTTGTTGTTCGTGATATTGGCGTAAAGCGTATCATTTACTTGGTGATAATGAACTACAGTATAGCGTTGAAATTTCATCAAGTCGTTTGATAATCATGATAATAGGTATGCCGTGGCTGCCACACTTTGGGAGCATGAGAGTGCATGTCTTTCTCTTTAGCCAACGAGATCTGGGCTGCGGGGAAGAAGCGGACATTTTTACTTATTGTCTGTCATGTTTGTAGAGGACTTGTCGGCTTGTGGCAAGCTTACATGTTCTGCAGAAGGCCATAGAGGTATTCGGATACAGTTGCAACAATTACGAATCACAAGCTTTCTAACATCTAAAACCTTCGGTCATCGTACAACGTCTTTCATTAAACTGTCGTCTTGGCCATCTGATGAGTCTGTCTCCGACCTATTTTCCACAAATACGTCACTCGTGTGAAACTTACCAATATCGGAGCGAGGCTGAGGCAAATGTTGTGTGACCTACTGGTGTGTGGCGCTGGCAATGACCGAATTCAGAAATGATTATTGGCTGAAGTCACACTTGACTTCGACAAGGCTCTCTGCATTAATTGCCACCGCCATTTAGGAACAGCATGGTGATAGAATACATGTGTGGCGCCCGTCTCACAACCAACAAACAGCGACGCGCAAGCTGCAGGTAGCAAATGAGCGGGACCAAACCTGCTGGGACGTGATTGACTAAAAGTTCTGCGACTGAACTAGCAAGAGGTGCATCTAGTCAATGCAGACGACCGTTTGCAAGAAAAGGGTGCTCCCAAGTACCACCCGGACATGTATTTACACCTGAACTCGGAATGCTAAAAGATGTTTAAGTTACATTGAGCCTGCACCACGAAAGTTTGCAAAGGCCCGAAAAGTGCCACTGTTTTGTCGTAAGCAAGTCGATTGTGATCTGGATTGACTGCAAGACAAAAATGAGAGGACCCGTACAGCACTCAAAATGGGCGGCAACGATTGCCCCATCAACAAATCAGATTATGAAATCTGAAATGGACACATTGTTTTCAATGTGGAATTGTTATTAGGGACTCTTATCTTTTTTAGTTATTGATGTAGATCACGAAATGGTAGAAGTGGTGCAGGATATTTCAAGTAGGATTTCTTATAAACACACAATTTAATAGACAATAAAAAAAGTGATCTAAAAACAGATAAGAATATTAATAGAAATAATGAAACAAAAACACAATTAAATGATATTTTAATTGAAGGAATTTAAATCAGAGTGATATTCATGAGTAATTTACAAAGTACTTCGACACATCATTGACAAGACTGATGTTTAAAGAAAAGAACTTTATTATAAACCAATTTCAAGAGGATGAGATGCAATGTATATGCCATTGCATGAATACAGAATGCAGATGATATAATATGTAGTTCAAGTGCACCTAAAGAAACGCAAATTATATTGTGTATATATCTAATATGTAATATTTAGTGACTTCGATTGTCTCTTTGAAAAAAAAAAATAATGTCCAACCCTGAAAATACAAAATACAATTTATATAATCCTCATAAACAAAGGTGTGTGTGTGTGTGAGAGAGAGAGAGAGAGAGAGAGAGAGATTGTCTATTCTTTTGATACTCAGAAATATGCATATAGTCAGGGAGCAAGGACACTTGTTTCATGTAGTATGTAAAGCATATACGTATAAGTTTTACAAAATAATTATAAACATCTCTGACTTCATCAGGGACAGAAAACATTTTATTTGAACATTACATACAGTACCTCAGTGTATGAATAGAATGATACAAAGTCATATATATCACCACATTCATATGTATATATACATATATTGTGTGTATATGTATACGTATATATATATATATATATATACAGTATATATCGTACATCCGTATATTGACAAACTAAAATAAGCATGTACAGTAAATGACATCTAATGTAAAATCAACAATAAGGTAAAATGTAGAATACATTGTGTAGTTTGATTGTATTTTGCAGGCCTTATTTCAAGATCTAACCATTGTAATGCGTGAATTGCGTAACAGGGCCGGCAGAGCATTTTCAAAAGTGGAGGGCCCACTTTCGGGTTTGATGAGCTAACAGAAAAAAAAAAAAAAAAAAGGCTCAGCTCATGTATCCCCCGTCCACTTCCGGGTTTTTTCTTCGGCTGACAAGTAAAAAAAAAAAAAAGTCCTCAGCTGGTCTTTCTCCTCCCACCTCCGGCCTTCTTCAGCTGACAAGCAAAAAAAAAAAAAAAAAAAAGGGGGGGGGGGGTCTTCAGCACAAACACATAACCTTACTACACTCACACTTCTACATCTCTACATATTTCTTTTTAGTGCCACTTACTTACTTCCGGGTTACAAAAAGTGTGGGGCCCAAAGTGATAACACCTTATGTATTCTTTTGTATGGTGCACAAAAAGTGTGGGGGCCGAGCCCCCACGGCCCCCACGGTTCCGCCGGCCATGCGTAAGACCCTTTTAAAGAATGCAATTGAGTAATAGAGAGAGGAGAGAGAGAGAGAGACATAATATTGATAACATACATGCAAATATATGTGACAGGGTGCGCTAGACATTCACAAAAGCTATTCTATGTGCGTTACTAGAGGCAGTAAAATATCTTTGCGATCGAATAACTTGCACAAAATTAACACAACGGACCATTTCGTGATGCAATAAGATCAATCATGACGATGTCTACATTTACATTGACTGACAACATCGTTTACTCTTATCAAGATTGCATACATAATCATTATCATTACAATTGATATGAAATACAAATGTGAGAGTTACATTGAAAAAAAAAAGCTGATTATAATCGCCATTGATACATCTATCTTGGACAATGTCATGTTTGTTTTGGTTTTTGCTTTGTCTGCTTTTTGTTCGATATTTTTAGGAATTTGTTTGAATAAGCCAGTTCGGGGTTAGCTCATGTACAGATGGGTACAAATGACCTTTCTTCTTTTTCAGTTAATTAGGCACTCCACTAGTCTTCAAGCAACAGAATACATTAGCTTGCCCGACGTAACAATTCATGGAATTCATCAGTCATGTTCAAACAAAGGATGTACTAGCGTAGATCAGGTGATCAGAATGATCCATCTTGGCACTTTGGAAAACATCCATTTATTTTGCATTGAATGTAATGACAATCTTCTTCTATTGCTATTGCCAAATACTGCTTTTGCTGCCAGGTGGACTTGAATAATCATTACATCACAGATGCTTATCTCAGTGAATTTAAAAACCAACATGTTCTGCTGATACAAATGACCTTTTTCTGTTCATGCTCAAAGTGGAACCCCGAACTGGCTTATTATATAGAGCTGACATCCGCCCATTGTCGGGCAGCTTAAACGTCACACAATAGTTTGACACGTGAATTGGTCTCCTTGGTATGTTAAGCATGTTCAGGCCACCATCTGCCATGGTCACGTGATGGTAATCATGGTAATGGTGAGAAATTTAAAAACTCAGTAAACCTGAAACTGATTATTTCTTCCCGATGAATTCAGTAGTCAATTTATATCTGTACAACGAAATGTGTGTTATTTACAGCTCTCAATACTGAAATCAGGCGATATTTTAGTTGAGACCGTGTTCGACAGATGCTCACTTTCCAACTGTAAAGTCCAAGTGCGAAAAACAGAAGAAAAGGAAAGATTCTTGCTGCTGGTGAGGAAACATCCTCTAGGGAGTCATAAGAAATTGCGAAGTGTAGAATTTTCCTCCATGCTAGGATCCGGCTTTATTTTTTGCGGTACTTCTTCCTCTCGTAATAAGCAAATTCCTGATTTAAAAAAAATAGAGAATAATGAAATAAAGACACAATAATTTATTGAACAAACACATCTTAGCAATTATACACTTTAGGAGACTGCATAATAGAAATGAGAACTGCTCGTGACATTTGGATAGAGGAGCGGAGGCGGATCCAATTACTCACTAAAATCGAGCTACCTGAAAAGAAATCCATCATCAAAACCAATTTTGCCTTCGGAAAGATATCAAAACCGTGTTTATTCCTCATATTCCTCTTTCTACCTCAGTTTCCTGAGAAGTTCACACACGAAGGGAGCGATGTTAAAAGCGAGATTTCGTCGTCTGGTGATGCTCCTTATTCCGAAGGTTCGTTACTCCGAAAACGAAATAAGGTTCGTAATTCCGAAGATTGGATAGTGCGGCAATGGAAGAAGGTTCGTTCATCACAAAGTATAAAAATGCGTATATATACTGTCGAGTCTTCGAAATTACGAACCTTATTTCCTTTTCAGATTAACTAACTTTGGGAATGACGAATGGTATTTCATTTTCGGAATTACAAAGTTTCGGAACAATGAACCTTCGGAATACGGAACTGTAACTATCGTCGTCATAACCATATTAAATAAAGCAGACAAACTATACAAACACACACACACACACACACACACACACACACACACACACACACACAAATAGTATAAACTGGCAAATACGAGTTTGTGTGTCTGTCTTTCTGTGTGCGTGTGTATGTATGTGCGCGTGTATTTAAGCTGTATATATGAGACGTATGGAAAGAAGGTCTTATCTATAGCCAAGATCGCCCCTTAAGTATTTACACTGTTCTACCAAACGCCAGAGGACTCATGCCATTATTTCTTTCCCATTACTCTTATAGGGTTCCCATTTTTCAACTTTGCTAAGTGAAAGCATTATGAGAAAGGAAAATAGAGCTCTATACAATGTACACTAAATGACTTGCCGATGTTCAGTAGCTTAGCATTCATTCAAATCTTTGCGTTGGTACAACGATACTCACGATCAAAAACATGGCGGCCATCAATGTCGCCTTTGTCCTCACATCCAAATCTTGTGGAACTACAAAGGAGAGTAAAACAACAGATTTTGCACGTTTTCAGCAAATTTTCGTCAAATCATCTCGTCCGTCACCAGAATTGTGTTATGCCTGACAATCACCACAGAGCAATGTTCTTCAGTTTTAAATTGTTTTGCACAAATCCACAAAGAAGTGTACATTACTAGACAGCCATGATTTCTATATAGTGATTCCCTATTGCTTCCATCATTAATTCCGTCTCATACAACAACAACAACAACAACAAATAGAGAAGCTGATATATCTTTGGACTATAGAAATGGTTAAAGTGAACTCGGGTATCATACTCACAGGTCATGCTGAAGTTATCTGCCTTGGTATACATCTCTCGGACCCAGCCTCCCCACTGCTTGCTGATCGCACCGATGTTATTCTTCAAATCAGTCGTTTTCACCTTCAGAAAAGCGGATGTAGCATCAAGGTAGATTAAGAAATCAGATTGTTTTGTTTAAAGAAAGGAATTTGCCTAAAAAAGACACTTATCTTGAGATGAAAATACTGTTATTTACGTAATTGTTTAGCTCAAATCCGGTGCAATAAGACCAATTTTACGGACAACTTTGTCGTCATTCAAACGTCCGTTCATCCCAGGACAGAGGTATTATGAGCACGTCACAATGGTGAAGGACCAGGCCTGAGTATGACGTCGCGTGACATCACATATCGTTTGATGTCAATCATTTTCATTGTTTCTTCACCTTCTCAAACGCTTTCCAGTTAAATTATTTAAGAGCAACATTGTATGTCTTTCAACCCGCCACAAATACATGCAGGTTCACGACAGCCATATCAGAAAATACTCATCGTTACATCTGTGTAATATCCTTTTGAGTGATTAGGAATTCAATTAACTTTCTTTATAATGTTTCTGCGTGTGCTGACGTGTAATTAACGCAACTTACTGTAACGAAGAGAGAGATAGAGCTAGAGATAGATAGAGAGAGGGAGGGGGAGGGGGGGGGGGGAGACAGAGAGGTGAGAAACTCCAATACCTCAAAGTTCACGTCGTCCGTACAACAGATGGCCTGACACGGGCAGCAGGGTCCGCGGACTTTGAGAACTGTGTTGCCCTGGTGATCGAGGATGTCCAGATGATCTTTCCACGCGCTGATGCTACATCCGGGTCAGATTGAAATAAAGCATGAGATGCGATGATGCGACGAGCTTCTTGTTACTTTTCAAACTGAAGAACAACACGACTCCTAGATTTAGCGCTCACCTGAGCACTTTGCTGTCGTAACACTTTAACTGAGGCAAACTACTTCAAAAAAAATCTTCAGATTTGGGGATTACTGCAGACGCCTTGGCAACACCCTCATAATTCGGGGCATTGGGAAACAACCTGAAGGGCCCTATGGATTAGCAAGGTCATGTGAACAAACTATTTTATATTCCCTCCCTGAATCGGTGATTACTGGCAAAATAAGTCAAAATCTAATCCCTTGTTTTCCAGAAGAAGATTAAAGAAAAAAATCGGAAAATTTTCTAATTGGGAGTCTATGGGCCAGCACCCTATAGGGCCACTACCACCAGTTGTATAAACTACAATCTCCTCTTCCACTGGTGGTTTTTGTCAAGCTTTGTCAAATTCCAGCCGCATTTTTAAGGAGATGAATACGAATAAAAGCAAACAAAACAAATGAATAATGAAAATATTATGTGAAAAACAGAATATGCAATACGCACTTCCTACAACGGACGCCAGACTATGCGCGCTCACAATAAGTTACTTGAATCGGCTCTGGTGAGCTGGTGAGCTAGTGCGCTACAATTGTGTCAGGGTTGACAGTATTTCTCGTTTTGTGGTAAGGCTGCTATATAGAATACCAATGAGTGTGGGTCTAAGTCGAAAGATCAAACTTAGGATCTCACGTCTGTCTGACTGAGCCGATCACTGTTCCCGGAGGTGATTCCACATCGATGGTATAGGCGCAGGGATTGAAGCAGGCGCAGCACGGCCAGCCGGCACAACACTTAAAAGGGCGAACTAACCGCATCACCTCCTGGTTGCCACAAAGGTAGAGAACATAGTAAGTTTACAGTAATGACGATAACAATAGTCGCTATGGCGACGATTAATGATAAATGATGACGGTTGCAGTGATAGCTTTAATGATGTTGAATGGTGATGACGAGGATGATGGTTATGATGATGGTGGTGATGATGATGATGGTGATGATGGTGGTGGTGGTGGTGGTGATGATGATGATGGTGGTGATGGTGATGATGGTGATGGCGATGATGGTGGTGGTGGTGGTGGTGATGGTGATGATGATGATGATGGTGGTGATGGTGGTGGTGGTGGTGGTGGTGGTGATGATGATGATGGTCATAGCGTTGAGAATGTTGATTATGTTATCCATGATGATGATGATGATAACGGTGCTCGAAACCATAGTGATAATGATGGTGATGATAATAATAAAAAAAAAACAGATGAGGATACGTGTATTTGTTGTGACTATTGGATGACAATGCTGATGTTAAAATGGTGTTGGTGATGATAAAAATGTACAATGGCGCAAGCAGTTTTGCAGATAAAAACAACGATGATAATAGCGTTGGAAATAACGACTTAAAAAGAATACCTGGATGAATGAATCAGATTGTAAATAAACTTTTATAAAAATGGTATCGATAGATATAAAGACGTGAGGAATGTTGATTTGCTTTTTATGCAGATGTTTCATAAATAACAAAACTGATGGGCAGTTTTGCGGGCTCTTTCACTCGAAGTTACATCATTACCTACTCTTGGATTAACATGCTTATAAAGATAACAAGTTTATGAACAGTGACAATTAAATGATGAACATTACAGATAGATGACCAAATAAAACGGACGTTCTGCGATAGACCGATGTTCGAATTTATGTCAGAAATTAATGATATGCATCACCGTGATTTTCAACATTTTCATTATCACTTTCATTTTCATTGCTATCACCTTATATCTTAGCACAGTAAATTCAAGATCACATAATTTTCGTATATTCAAGTATTGCAGCATTAATCATGACCTGGGGACCAAAAGAAATGAACCAATAATATTCGTTTTGATAACTGTCGTTTGAGATGTCTGAGGTATTGCAGCTACCACAATATTGGAAAAGTAGGAGTGAGTAAGTGTTTTTGTGCAATATTTGTTTTCATTTCTCTATCTGTATAATAATTACATCTGAAAATAATATAACATTTGTAATCATTTGCAAAGTGCAGGGTTATTGGAATTTAATTGGAAAGGCCTACACTTTGATCCCTTCGCTGTTTAAATGTTTCTGTTGCAAGATTCGGGGATGCTACGTGTTTGTTGACCGCGGATACGAAACAAGAAAATCCTGACATGACGAGTCCTTGATAGATATCAGTCTATACAGTCTCAGCATGTATCACCATACACCCTTTGTCGGTTGATGATGGTTGTTACACTGAATTGTGACAAAACAACGAACACAAGGGCTTGCTTTTGGGGGTATAGGGAGTATATGATTACCATTTTAGGTATCAGTGTTTTTGTGTGCATGGCGTGAGCTTAATTGGTGTATTTGAGTACAGTGCTTGTTTGTCTGCTGAAATTACTGGTTAAATAAAACGTATTTACCTGTTGTGCGAAGTCAATGAATTTGAGTGAGAATCCACGTTCTTTTCCACAGCAATTCCTATGGCACGGCTCAGACTCTACAATGAAAGAGAGGATTCAATGATGGAAAATACTAAACACACTGGATTGCGACAACTTTCTCGCCAAACAGACACATACAGTTATACAAGTAAATTAAATACTATAGCAATTTACGAGCACATCTACAACGTATATTCTATCATATTTGTATATGTATACAGGCCTATAGGGATAGGTTCTACTGGTATTAATGTCTATTCAGCTAATTTCAAGCGTTTATTGTGTGATTACGTCACCTCAAGGTGAGAAAGACTTCTTTCTTACATAATAAGATCTATGTGTGTACGGGTTATCTGTTAACATAAGCTGTGTCGAAATGTGAATGTATTTACTTATCATTGCTCATAGCTTGATCACGCCCAGTAATACCGATTACGTGCAATGCAAATATGACAAACGCTATGACGTGTGAGGGTTCTTTTTTTCTGCCCATCACTCATTCCTTCAATATCTTTTATCATGTATTTTTCTCTCTTTTTGTTTTGTATCATCTTTTCTTGTTTCTCCTTTAATTTTTTCATCCATACCTTTCCAGACTGAGTCAACAAATGTTGCACATCGTTCATTCTAGTAGCGTATTTCAGTCAGTCTAACCACTTTTCATTATTTGTCGATCTCTCCCTCAGACTTTTATCCCAATCAGGTGACCACATCAAAATAAGCAAGTTAGATAGAAAATCTAGCCAAAATATGAGTTTGCTTGATAAAAAAAGATGGTAAAATCTTACGAATTCACAGTAAGACTTTGACTGAAATCGGATGAAAAAATAAAGAAGTTATGACATTTTAAGATTTTGCTAATTTCTGCAAAACAGTTCTTGTACAATGGATATAAAAATAATATACGAATGAGTGAGCTAACCATGTCATGTACCCTCACAATATTCCAATTGATCTTGTTCAAAAATGACGAAATTCAATGTTTCTGTCATTGAAATCTGAAACATGATGTTATTCCTCGTTGAATAACTTCAGAACAGTGATCAGTTAGATATACGGGGATTTGAGCCTCGGGCAATTGCATTTGAATGAAAAACTGGAAATTTCAAAATTTTATGTACAAACTATATGGTAAGTTGTAAGGAAATGACATGCTTACCTTGCCATTTGCATATTCATATTGACTGTTCAAGAACTGTTCCCCCCCCCCAAAAAAAAAAAAAGATAGCGAAACTTCAAAATGTCATAACTTCCTTATTTTTCATCCGATTTCGATCAAAATTATACCGTTGATCTCGTAATATTTTACTCTTTCTTACCAGACTAACTTATATTTGGACTGGATTTCCCCTTTAAGGATAAAAGGCCTCCTTATGACAATATTTGAGAAAGAGACGGGCTCACATCAACATCAGGACTGCTGTAAGTAACATCCTGTCCTTTGCTGGTACTACCAAGTTAGATGATGAATGCTATTTTGATAATGTTCCATATAGATTGGAAGATTATACATTTGTTATAACTTTAAATCGGCATGGACACTATTTTCTATTTCTACAGAAAATCAAAGATATTTTCTATCTGCAGCTGCACGATCTGTTAACTTTGAGCTATGCGTCAGACACCCTATGGTATTCTGATGGATTATCACATCGAAAAAAAAAAAAGCCCAGTAAAACCTTACAAAACAGTTTATCCATTGGAAGTTAAACACTGTGTGATCTTACCCTCAAAAGCGTAGTATATCTGTTGTCCCATTGAGTTTTTGATGACGTACTTATTCTCCATCTCAAATGGTGTCACGACTGCGGTGGAAAAAGGTGACGCAGGACATCATTTTGCTTTATTACCGTATAACGTGAGTTTAAAAATCATGAGATATACATGCATTTCTAATAACCAACAAAACTCGCATTTCGACGCTATTCATGCCACATGCGAGATTTACGTACAGTCTGACAGCTCTTGAAGAAAAAAAGAAGAAAATAGCAACCTTCGTTAATTGTCTCTGTCAACTGTCTGCGAATGGAGTTGATAGTTTCTCTAAAGTATCATACAGTGTAATATCTCTTCAGACGGCCTTCTAGTTTCCAGTCGTAGAGATCATTTTAAATTAAATAATCATCTATTACTACCTTTGGATTATCAAGATACGCATCTTTTGAGGTCCTATTTCCATGATTTCTCAGCGGGTTTTTTTTTTGTATTTTTTTTTTACATCATGTCATTTTACTGAATCAATTCAATTCAATTCAATTCAAACTTTATTTCATTTTTCGAAAAGAACATAAACATTTCACTTTCATTGGTAACATAGAACATGGTTAAATAATCAAAACAAAGTAAAATTGAAAAGAGAACATAGTTGTGGAACCTTGGGGTAACAAATAATGTTGTAATGAAAATTGACTGAAGTGATAATATAGACGATATAACATTACACAAAATATCGAAAAATGGAGGGACCCACTAAAAAGGCAATGCTTGTAGAATGTGGGGCCCTCAGGTACAGAATGTCAATAGAAAATGAACT
This sequence comes from Diadema setosum, assembly GCA_033980235.1. Classification (NCBI taxonomy): domain Eukaryota; kingdom Metazoa; phylum Echinodermata; class Echinoidea; order Diadematoida; family Diadematidae; genus Diadema; species Diadema setosum. The sequence continues at coordinate 35,371,288 of CM067077.1, read as the reverse complement.
GATGCAAAAAGGGGAAAAAAGATCGGGAATAAAGTCAGATTTTAAAAAAAAAGGTCTGGAAGCCCAATAAGAAGACAGAGTAACGGACAGACTCACATACACAGGCGAATGAACATTAAACGAGACTGAGACGGCAAAACTTATGAAAGGGGACTTCAATACAAGACAGAACGAGACATGGTTGACATAATAGGAAGACAATACAGCGGACAGAAAGGAAAATCAGGACCATGCAAGCACTTGATATGTAGACTGTATTGATATTTAGATAAAATATCCTTAAGTACAAATGATATCTGTTTGATATTCAGAAAAACATGAAAATGGTACGATAGACTTGTGATTTGAACAGAACGCCTATACGAGAAACGTCTTACGTTCAAATAGCTCGACGACCTGGTGTACGAGAACCTGATCGACGAGGGCAAGATATTCGAGACCAGGGGGACAGCCGGTGACTCCACCTGGCCTATCCATCCACTCCACAGGGGGTGCTGGCGGTCCCATACTGACCGTCTATCCAATTTGTCAAATTTAGCAGAAAGAATTACGGAAGGAGGGGAGAAAAGATAAGATGAAGATATTGGCAAACTCGATTTAAGACCATGAGTTTGAAAGTGGTGACAAAAGTAAGCATGGTAAGACAAGAGTGAGCTTTGGCAAAGTGTTGACAAGATGAATACTAATAGTCTGCAAGAGACGTCTTTTTTAAAGGGACTGTACAGTACTGGTTGAGGTAGGGATTCATGTTTTGAACATTCCTAAGTGAGATAATGAGAAACCTCTTATGAAATATGAAAGAGCATGTAATTTTAAGAAGGATTCATCGTTTATTTGATGAAAATTGGTTTTCAAATGGCTGAGATATCAAAAAAAGTGCTAATAATAAAAGGCGACATGCCCCAACTTTATTAGTACCTCTTTGTTTCACCTTGTTTTTGGATATCTCAGCCATTTCAAAACCGATTTTCATCGAATAAACTTTTGATACCTCTTAGAATCGCATGCTCTTTGACATCTCATAGAGTGGTTTCTGAATATCTCGCAAAACGTTAAAAGCTAAATCTCCACCTCGACCAGAACTTTACACACCCTTTAACTTGCCAGGTCATATAAATTTTATATGGTTTATATAGCAGAGAGATAATTCGACGGCTCACAGTGAAAGTCAGTTTGCTCAGTTTGGATAGGAATTCTAATTATTCGTCTTCTCATCGTATAATCCTTTTTATTCACCCAAATGCTCTGTGATAATTATGCTTTCATAAACCATGTCGCCTTCTGGCCTGTAATTGACACTGACACTAAGCTGACTGTTTGTATCCCAAAATTCGAGTCGTCACACCTCCTACTCGTATTATTCTTGGTCGCTCATTTCTTTTCACTGACTGCAAAACAATATCAACAATGACAATATCAACGATAATGATAATAATAATAATAATAATAATGATAATAATAAAAAATAAAATAATAATAATAATAATAATAATAATAATAATAATAATAATAATGATAATATAATCATTTAAAGCCGTCTGAATGAATATCTCCTTACTTTGTGATCGTTCAGTCTTTGTCTTGAATGATGTAGGTAGGGACAGAGCAGATAACAATTCAGTTGGCAAAATATTTATTTTCTAACATGGAATGTGCAGAAAGATAGAGGTTGAAAGATAGCAGTATTTTCTTCGTTTTATTAAGACACGTGACCATGATCTATTTTCACTGATGAAGATTGATCTATTACATCCGATCCATTATGTGCCTTACAGTATCGAGAGGGGATAGTTCAAAATGATACAGATTTTGTACACAGATACTGAGTATATGGTACGCTGTATTACAATTTGTAATCTTTCTGAGCCTAATTAGTTACTTCCCATACCTGAGGGACATTGGAGGAGTATTTGTGCGTCATGTTAGCAGCTCCTGGCCCCGAGGTTGGCATCTGGACTGTCTCTGTCGTGCCAGCGAGCTGGATTTCGATCCATGGCTGCGATGTAGCGGTCGGTGCTTGATCCACCGGGGGTGGCATCGGGGCTTTCTCACTTTCTCCTTCCCTTTGTTCTAATTCCATACTGCTCTTGTGGTCTATTCAATGAAATTATGCATATATTCCTTGATCCTTGGGAAATATTGAAGCCTATTCATTTTGTTGACTTTTCGTTATTCTGAAGGTTCGTTAATCCGGAGGTGAAAACAGATTCGTTATTTCGAAGGTTCGCTATTCCGAATGAAAAACAAGGTCTGAAATTCCGAAGGTTTCGCTGGTACGCACCTTTTCCTTTCATTTTTGGATTAACGAACCTTCGAATAGCGAAGGTCGCCCCTTATCTCTTACCTTGGTACTGACACGTAAATATAAACAAATGAAAAAAAAATGAGCAGTTATGTACGATTGCATAGAAGGTTGACCGCTATACTAAGTTTGTGTCACCTATACCCTCTGTACAAAGTCTCGGTAGAAGAAACTTACGTTAAGACAAGTGTAAGCCCTGAAAGAGGCTTAAAAAAGGTCATCCCACTAGACCGACACCTATATGAGTCATACAGCCCACGAGTTCGACATTGAAAAAAAAAAGGTCCATGAGTCATTCATCCCATGAATTCGACATTGAAAAAAAAAAAATGTCCATGAGTCATACAGACCATGAATTCGACACTAGGCAAATGCCGCTAACGAGTTCGACACTGGATAAAAACAGGGAGGTGACAAAAACAACCTACGACATCATACCACAATTAAGGCTTAATATGTCAATCTCGTGAGCCTTGATTGCTTGATATCGAACTCATGGGCTATATGACTCGTTGGCTATTTACGTCGTGGGCCGTATGACTAGTGGGCTGTATGACTCGTGGGCGTCGAACTGGTGACGTGCACCCACCATATAGGCCTATTTTCGAGAGACACATTACAGCTCATAATATTCTTTGAGAATCAGTTTACATCCAACATAAATTTTCACCCATAGAATATTTACCAGTCATATGGCTGATTTCAGAGGTTGATTAAAAAAAAAATGACACATCCCTAAACTATACAATGTATTCGCGACGTAATTTCTCATTAAAAGCCATCCATGATAAACATGTTTCCCATCAGACTGCTACCGTTCCAATTTCCCTGGTCTGGGACGTCTAGAGTGCTTACTATATCGGTGGCTAACTTTTCCTCTGCTAGGTACACCTATGAACTGGTTGTGAAAGAATGTATGTAAACACGAATCCTTGTTACGGCACATTTCTGTAAAATGCACGATTTTGGTAAATTACCAAAATGTGCAATTTACCAAAATGTGCCGTAACCATTTTGGTAACTGCACATTTTGGTAAAAGAAATTTGTTACCAAAATATGCCGATAGTGCAAGTGAACCTGACGGGATCAACTGTTACCAAAATGTGCAGTTACAAATGGATTTGCCTGCACATTTTGGACAATGTTTTGGTAACTGAACTAAAAATACATGGATGGGCTTGAAAGTTGATTCGGTCAAGGAGTTAAGGTGATATGATCCTGCAGTAAAGACAGGCAAAACACTTTTTTTTAGCTCACATTGAGATCGCTTTTTAGGGGCCCCCTTGGGCCCCTAGATGGGGGTGAAAGTTTGAGGGGTGGTGGCTAAGGGGGAAAAACACATTTTCATATTTTTCTTCAGAACCAGTCGGCGAATTTCAGTAAAACTTGGTGGGGATCATCGATCCTTAGGGGGTTGGGTAATAAGGTTGTTCCTGTTGGGCATATGGCCCCCATGGGGAGGCCTCCCTCCCCCCCCCCCCCCCCCCGGAAATAGGTAGAAATTTGTGCTCCAGGCCAAAAGCATTACACGCAAGATATATATGTTGTAGCGGTTATCTTTACAGCTGAAGAATATAATTTGTTAATGGGAATACTTAGGGTATCCCCCTTGGAGACCCGGGGAGGGGGGAGGGGGGCAAGGGGGAAGCAAATTTTCATCTTGTTGTTGTTTTCATCTTCTTCAGAACCAGTGGGCGGATTTCAGACACTCAAACTTGGTGAGGATCATTCTTATGGGGTATATAAGATCCCAAAGTTGTAAGTAAGTGTGGGTCAAGTGCATTGGTAGGAGATTTAGCATTCCAGGAGTAAGAATTCAATTAAGGTGATGTTCCAGGTAGGACTACTTTTCAGTGCTAGTAATTTTGTGAAGGGGGGGGGGGGGTGCAAGTTGCTAAGCAACTACACCCAAACGCCCTTGAAACATCGCCAGAAAAATCGCCAGCCGGAGTGCGATTTTTTTGAAACATCGCAATGTTTGGGGCGAAGTTTAGCATACACCCAAGCTGCAGAAGCGACTTTCGGTATCGGATTGCACCGGGAGTTTACGCGCGCTCCCAATCCCTCTTTGGAATATGTAGAGAATGTCGGCGCTGGCCAGAGTACAGGGTACATATGCTGTACAGGTATACGGCCGATCCTCGACTCGAGATCTCTCACCTTCTTGATGAAACTATAAAATTGAAAACTAGTAACAAACCTGAAGTTCTCCAACCACGTATCATCACCCCATAGCTATACCAAAATAATGTTCTCCCAGAAATGCGTTGATTTTGGAGTGCCCATAGCTGCTCTCTGTATACGTTGACTTTGTGGAATACAGGAGTACGTAACAAGTGTCGGTAAAACCAGGAAGGTTCTAGAGAATGTAGTCACAACCGTCTTATTTCCTTTGCTAGATGTTCGAAGCCAACGATAATTCATTGTATGAAATTACAGCCGAAATGATTCATGAAATCATCGCATTCTCGCTGGGCACCAACAGCGTAAAAATACCTCGCAATTTACAGTAAACGACGCATGTATATGTTACTTTGAAATCATCGCGATCTCGCCGGGTGACAGTACCGTAAAAATAGTTGATCGAATAACGCATGCTTAAGCTACTTAATCGGTGTTCAGAAAAAGAAACAAACGCATGGGATAACAATTTAAATAGATTTGGGTTTGTTCATTATCACAATTCTAACAACGCATTTCACAATGAAGATTTTTCTTTCTCTCAGAATGGTCTACGAGGTACAGATTTGCGTAAAAAAGGATCACAACCTTCTAAATTCAATCCTGTCGCATATTTTTCAAGAACGGGATGTGCAAAACGCGAAGAGATTTCCGGAAGAAAATAAATAAACGCATTTGTAATCCCTTCGGGGGCAACGCTCATTATTACATTGTATAAAATTATAGCCGAAATGATTCATGAAATCATCGCATTCCCGCTGGGCACCATGCAACAGCGTAAAAATACCTCGCAAGTTACGGTAAACAACGCATGTATGTTACTCTGAAATCATCGCGATCTCGCGCCGGTTGACAGTAGCGTAAAAATAGTTGAAAAACGCATGCTAAGCTACTTAATCGGTGTTCAGAAAAAGAAACAAACGCATGAGATAACAATTTGAATAGATTTGGGTTTGTTCATTATCACAATTTTAACAACGCATTTCACAATGAAGATTTTTCTTTCTTTCAGAATGGTCTACGAGGTACAGATTTGCGTAAAAGGATCACAACCTTCCAAATTCAATCCTGCTGCATATTTTTCAAGAACGGATGTACAAAACGCGAAGAGATTTCCGGAAGAAAATAAACAACGCATTTTAATCCTTTCGGTCGCAACGATCATACATTGTGGATTACAGCGGAAATGATTCATGAAATCATCGCATTCCCGCTGGACACCAACAGCGTAAAAATACATCGCAGCAAGCTTAGTTACGGTAAACAACGCATGCATGTTACTTTATTTGCGCTTGTGTTCAAGAAAAACTTAACAAACGCATTTTATACAATCTGATTTTTATATAATATAGGCCTACACTTCTCAAGAGCATAATGTGCAACTATTATGCGAAGACATTTTCGGAAGAAAAATAAAGAATTAACCCATTTCAACCCCGACTTTTTCGCCTATTTCACAAATAATTTCCCTTTATTCTCTCAACAATAATGATCCATAATTGTGTAATAACAACGCAAAGCATGTTCTTAACTTTCATTGATGGTTATATTATGACATCGTGCTTTTGTTTTTCTTTGTTTTTGATGCGTACGGTTATAACGAGGTACCGGTTATAACGAGGTAATATCGCCGGTCCAACGGACCTCGTTATAACGGGATTTCACTGTAACACATGCGCACTGCCGACCAAAAAATCGCGATGTTTCGTGAAGCTCAAACTTCGCATGCTTTTGCGCAAGCGTAATGTAAATGGTGAAACCAAAATATCGCGATTTTAAAAATCGCGCTGTTAGTAGGTGTAGTACTAGTATATTATTAATATTACCCATTTTCAGGCATTTTAGGCATCTTCGAGCAGTTACATTACATTGTAAACTTCGGTTACTGTAACAAAATCCACTCGGCGTCTAGCCTTTTGTCAAGGCCCTCTCGCTGTATGGTGAAGAGAGCCCAGCTGAGTGGGGTTGCTGGCGCGCTCGGCTGGGCTCGCTTCGCTCGCCCATTACAGCGAGAGGGCCTTGACAAAAGGCTACTCGGCGTCAGGTCGAAAACGGAAAACGGTAAAAACCCTCAATGGAACCCCTTCCACCGGTATACCAACCATCCCAACTTTAAAAGTGAATGGGCTTCCCATTGTGGAAGATGGGAAGAAAGCAGATTACTTGGGAGAATACTATAAATCATGTGGACAGGAAGAAACATCTGATGACATAAATACAGCGTTTGAAGAAGTGAAATATTCCGAAAATACATCGATGTTGTCCGTCCTAAATGAATTGTTTCATATGACGGAGTTAGACAGGTATCTAACATCCAGGAAAATGTCTACCCCAGGAGAAGATAGGGTAGGATACGAAGTATATCAGCATTTACCTGAATCATCAAAATCAGTACTGTTACGAATATATAACAAGATATGGGTAACAGGGGACATACCTGAGTCCCTGCTGCATTCCATATTGATACCCATTTTAAAACCAAATAAGATGTCAGACAAACTGACTTCATATCGACCGATAGCTCTCATCTCATGTTTTATGAAAATCATGGAAGGAATGGTGAAAGAACGTTTGAGTATGTACATAGAAAAACATAATATCTTGATCCCAGAACAACAAGGTTTTCGGAAAAATCGAACATGTGTGGATAACATTGTTAATTTGGAAAATGAAATTCAGAAACATCTGAAAGTGAACGCCAAAACCTTGGCAATTTTTATTGATTTAGAGAAAGCTTTCGATTCTGTGTTGAATAAAACTCTTCTCATAAAGTTATCGAAAGTGGGCGTATGTGGGAATATGTACTTATTTCTAAGAGCATTTTTATTGAAACGTACTTTTCAAGTTCGAGTTGGGCATGAGTTATCCAAAACAATGAAACTACTGAATGGGCTTCCGCAAGGGAGCACATTGAGCCCATTGTTATTCAATGTTATGATGTCTGACATTCCGCTCAGGACCGACATCCACACCTTGTTGTATGCTGATGATTGTGTAATCTGGCAGTCGGGAAAGGACATTAGGATAATGACCACTGCGTTAGAACAACATTTGAACACCTTGGATGGGTGGTTTTCATCGTGGGGACCTAAAATCTCTCACACAAAAACCACACCTATGCTGTTCTCTCACACTCCTAAGGAGGCTATTTTGTCCCTCAAGATAGGGAGAGAAATTTTAACGACAAAGGATGATTATAAATATTTAGGAGTAATCTTTGATAAGAGGTTAAATTGGAGAGCCCATATACAAGAAGTGGCATCCAGATGCAAACGTAAAATCAATATACTAAAGAGTTTAACTCATGTGAATTGGATTAGAGGCTCCAATGATTTACTGTCTGTATATAGAGCAATAATTCGTTCTTTGATAGATTACGCCTGTGAAGCATATGATTCAGCTTCATCGTATGTAAAAAACATTCTCAATTCAGTACAATACCAAGCTCTCAAAATCCGTCTAGGAGCCAGTATAGGCACCTCTCTGACAACCCTGCAAGTAGAATCAGGTGAATTACCACTAGATCTGCGTAGACAGATGTTGACTGCTCAATTCCGTAGGCACATTGATACTGTTCCAAACCATCCCTTAATACAGGATATCAAAATGTGCTGGCAATTTGATTTTTACGAAAGTGAAAATCCCCACAACCCTTTCGGTGAAAGAATCCTGAAAAGTGAAGACATATTATTTTCCCAATGTATGGAAAAAGTACAACCTTTTCATCAACCGTTTTGGCACTGGCAGATGCCAGCAGTGTCCATGGAGTTAAGTTCAGACATGATGTTATCAAAGTGTGATCATGTTATACATCAGCAGCAAATGGCTCTTGAATTGATAAACAGGAAATGGCAACATTATGTTCATGTATACACCGATGGCTCAAAGTGCCCAAAAACTTGCAAAGTGTCCGCTGCTTTTTATGTTCCTTATTGGAAGTATGCACAAGCAAAACGCATACAAGACTTTACGTCTGTGTACAGAGCTGAACTGATTGCTATTATTATGTCTTTGATCTGGTTAGAACAAGTCTCGAATTTGTATGCTGGAGTGATTATTTTTTGTGATTCATTAAGTGTTTTACAGGCTATAAATTCAAATACGCCGGAGAGTTTTGTAAGTGAAATTATTATAAGATGTACGGAATTGAAATATAAAGGAATAGATATAAATTTTGAATGGATACCCAGCCATTGTGGCATTAATGGAAACGAAGTCGCGGACAAAGAGGCAAAAGCTGCTTTGTGTCGAAATGTTATCGATATTGAAAATGGTTTGAATATGGCAGAATGTAAATATATACTTAGAGAGCACTTTATGGAAAAAATGGCAAAAACGATGGGAAAAAGCAGAATCTCCACTGAAGTTGATACAAAAAACAGTTAAGAAAACTTTTCAATGTTCCCTAAGCAACTGGAAGGAACAGTCTATTATGCATAAATTGAGAATGGGAAATATTTCTTTGAATTATGATTTGTTTAGATTGAATATCCATGAAAATGGAATGTGTCCGAACTGTCCAAATATTTTTGAAACAGTCACTCATTTTTTATGTGAATGTCCAAAGTATATAATAGAAAGAAGTATGTTATTAGCAGAAATAGATACCACTGACGTGCGTCATATTTTGCTGTTGGTAGGAACTACTAACTCAAAGCATATGCGTGCTTTTGTTCAGTATGTCCAGAGGACAAAAAGATTTACTCAAACACATAATTTTACTAGATAAGTATATGTCTTCACTTAATTTTGCACATTGCACACAGCCCAGATGTTTGCTTTATATCTTAGCGTTGTTTTGTTTTTCTAATTTCATGTACATTTGTGATAAAATTCGCGTTAAGTACTCCCGATTAATCACGAGCACCGATCGAGCCCCTCTCGTGTATTGGAGTGGCCTAGGCAGGTGGACAGCCAATCACGGCCCCTCCTTGCCGAGAAGTCTGCTCAAGGTACCGAGCCGGACTGGCCAGAAAATACGATCGTCGATTGGGCAACTCGAACCGAGGCCAGTGAGGGAGATTTATTTGATTTGATATGATATATTAATTTTGATTTATTTGCAATAAAATGAAAATAATATAGGGTAAAATTTGGAAATTTTATGAATATAGATTTGGCGTAAATATTCCTCGAGGAATGATAAACGCCAAATAAATTCAAATAACAACAACAACAACAACAACAACGAACCCTACACCACTGCTCTCAACTACACCCACATGCTTGCACACAACCCCATGCGCAATCAGGTACGCACGATCACGATTGCGTGCAGATCGTGGATTCCCAAAAGTACTGTATCACGCCGGCTAGTAAGCAATTGCACCGTTTCCAGCTGCTCGTAGCTAGCTAGTAAAACTACACCATTTTCGTGCTCTGTACAATCATATGGCAAGAAGCTTTAAACATGAGGGATATAATAAAAAAAAATAACAGAGCAATAAGGAGGCGGGGGCAGGAGTGAAATGCTGTGTGGTATGCCGCCCGCTCACACAGTCGCAGCGACCGTCCTCGTGTTTACGTGCTAACGTATTGTTTTGTGCACGGTGTGTGCAACCGACACACAGCGACCTTCTCTTTGTGGTCGACCGGAATGTTTCCATGTAAAGTGAATGGCGAATGTAAAGCAGGGAGGTGGGAAGAGAGATTCCACTCCTTCTCTTCCCACCTCCCTGTGTAAAGTGAATGGCGAAACCGGAATTACTAGAAGCAAAATACCAACGAATATTGACTGCTGACCTTTTGCCCCTGCAAAATACCAACTGCACTTGCCTCGCAAAACTACCTCGCATAGGTATACAATAATCATATGGACTCGATAGTTCCCACCGTGTGCGCTCACAGACACATACTGGAGGTGGGGATTGTGAATGCGTCCTTGTAACAGCCTAAATCCGTTCTTACTGGATATGAAGTGTACTGTGCAGTGTACCATCCCATGCGCATGAAAGAATTTTCCAAAAGGGCAACTCCACAGAACTTGACTGAATAGTATCTGAATGTGAGCAATATGCCCTAAATTACAATACAGCTTGACTGAAACTAACCACCAACAGTGTTGCATTTTTGATGAGCCAGAAGCGATATACTTACCTGATTTCTTAGACGTAGAAGGGCCTATGGGACCATAAAGGTGTCTATCTGATGTGGGGCTCGGGAGGCTTGGTGAGACTCGAAGAATGGGGATGGGCTTTTTGTTACGTCATTGCTCTGTTTACTGTGCGAATACTTGTACGTGAAGAATGGCGACTTTCATACCGTGGACGTTCTTGAGAGTTTGCGTTATATGTGTGCATTGTTCGTGTTAGAATCCTTTATGACCTCACGCTCCTTTTCCGCGCTCCCATAGAAACCTGTGTTGAATGCAGCATATTCCATAAATCGTAAAAAATCAATCGAATCATAGAATTTTTTTTTTAAAATTGAAGCAGATGAAGGGAAATTTTCTCTGCTTTCAAGCAAACAACATATTTTGGGATGTTTTCCAGCTCTAAAAAAGTTAAGAGCCTCCATACGAGACTAGTCATCCAGTCACTCTCAAAAACGATAAAAATAGCAAATTACCTCATACTGTATATCAATAAAAATTCATTAAAATACAAAAACCCTGATTCATTCAACTTCTACAGAAGCTCCTGTCCTCAAGCAATGTCAAACACTACCAAAGGTGGCAATTTTTCACTTGACTGATTTTTAATGATTTTTTTTTTTTTTTTTGGTGAAAATTAACATTACCTCATCTTTGTACTGCCTTCCCTGTAGGCAATGCCCGAGTTGAATTAGGAGCGTGAGGCCTTATGCGAGCTAGGCCTTGTGAAAGACGGCAGTCGTGTACACCTTATCCTACACATTAAATTCCTCGTTTTATCGGAAATTTATCATAAGTAGGGCCTATGCCATGTTCATTATGATGTGCAAAATTATGAGATTATATAGACATATATTATTGTTATGATTATATTATTATTATTATTATTATTATTATTATTATTATTATTATTATTATTATTATTATTATTATCATCATCATCATTATTATAATCATTATTATCATCATTATCATTATTTCAGTAAATCAAAGTCAATCTTTGAAAATTTTGTTGACAATTTAATATGTTAAACAAAATACTATTGAGAAAGTTTTGACACTTGACATCGGTGGTACAATTAACCGATTATCCAATATCTTACTGTTGCCGGCATTGCATCATTAAATCTGTGGATCCCATATTCTCTGAGGATTAGTTTTGCATGAATGTGTTGAAAGTTTAATTACAAACATAGTTGCTGGCAAAAATCCCCAGAAATAAAAAGTTTATCCCCCCCCCCCTTCTGTATGTCTGTATGAGAGTGATGTTAATGGCGAGTTTATCATCCTAAGGTCTGTATTGGAAAACAAAAACCCACAATCTTGTACTATTTATATTGCTATAATTTTCGGAAGAACGTTCTCTTTGAAGTTGATTTAAATGATGTGAAATAAGAACATCATAATTTTCAGATTATTCGGTATTAAAGGGATGGTATGGGTGGAGATAAGGATTGGGCGTTTTAACATTTTGCGAGATACCAAGAAACCACTTATGAAATAGTACAAAACATATACCATTCTTAGAGAAATTCAATGTTTATTTGATTAAAATTGGTTTTGGAATGGCTGAGATATCTAAATACAAAGTAAAACAAAGCGATCGTAATAAAAGGCGAGTCTCACCCGTATTGTTATATAAATCTCTAAGATTTATAATGTTTGCTTTGTGTAAGTGTTGTCTGGGGCAAATTATTTGTATAGGGCCCCATTTTTTTTTCTCTCTAATTCTTTCTTTCTTTAAAACAACAACAACATTAGGATCGCTCTGTTCGGGATATCTATGTAGCCATTTCAAAACCAATTTTCACCAAATAAACGATGAATTCCTCTTGGAATTACATGCTCTTTCATATTTCATAAGAGGTTTTTCATTATCTCATCATAAAATAACAGAAACCTGAAGATAGGTCTAAACCAAAAATAGACGTTCCCTTTGATAGCCTTATTCATACACATAAATCATCAGCCCGGTGTTAAATCACACGGGATTGAGATGCGAAAATATTGTCGCATGGTGATTGGTTGAAATGACCGATAGTGATGGATGTGGGTAATCATATGTCATCATAGTCAAAAGAGATTTTTCTCCTCCTGGGGAAAAGTTCTTTGTCTTAGACCCTTAACTTTATTTGTGTTGCAATACAGCGAATTCAATAGCATGGGGAGAAATGGTGAGAAAGAACCATCATTGGCAATTCACATAGATACGTATGTTCAGTTTCAGTGTATCATTTTGTTGTAATTGTTATTGTTGTTGTTGTTGTTGTTGTTGTTGTTGTTGTTGTTTTTGTTGTTGTTGTTGTTGTAAAGAGGCTGGTTGAAGCCATTTCAATCAGTATGGTGAGAAATGAAAAGGAACACACAAGAATAGTAAAAATAAATGAGATATTTTGACAGGATGAATAGTAGTCTTTTACCAATATGTTTACTATTTCGAAACATTTCCAAAGATAGGCCTATTTTCAGGAGAAAACAAATCAACTTATAACTTCATAGTGCTCTCAAGATGTGTAAAGTTGTGTCTCCTTTTGTTTTCTGCTCCAAGTTTTTAGTAAGCACGATGTGATAGTCCGAACAGCGGAAACAGACGGCAAGTGATAAGCGCGCAGGGCGACCTCAGCGGGCGTTTCCATGACTATGGACTGGGCTGTCGGCTTTCAGCATCAGCAGATGGATGCTGGGAGAGGCGTTGGCTCATCGTCACTCACTCGTCGACTGTTAGTCACATCAGGAGACATAGCATCATCTGCCACCGGTGATCGACCCCGTACTCGTCCGTTGACTTCTTAGTACCTTCTTGTATTTCACTAGCCAGAAATATGCGTGAAATCGTGCACATCCAAGCTGGGCAGTGCGGCAACCAAATTGGCGCCAAGGTAAGTGTGCTGGGGATATTATAAACATGACTACTGAGGAGATTGTTATGATGTTTGAAACGTTGTGCACGTTGTCCTTAGGAGCTCGTTGATAGCTCCCTGCATGGTGTGCAAACATCAATGGTGTATTTTGGCTTGTTGTAAGGTCAGGAGTTAGGCCATGTGTAAGTTTGCATATGTGCGGAGTTGTCTTTACTTCTGAATATTCTTCACTTCTGTAATATTCTCTCAGATGATCAGCTCGATTTGACACTTAATATGCAAAATTTCCAATAACAAGTTTCATGATTATATAAGCAGATGTCGTCTCTACACGAACTACGAAATCATCCCATATTCTTTTCCCCTTTCTCTCTGTGTGAACTCTTTGGTCCCGTTGATTTAAAGGGGATAGCTAATAACTGATCAGTGGGAATGCTGGGGATGATTGTTCCAATCCTTGAGGGATTCATTAAGAGTACATTATATATCTATTGTTGTGTAAAAATCATTTGCCTCAGAATGGTCTCATATTCAAGTTATGTGCAGTTTAATGTTTCCAGGTTAGCATGTACAGTGACGGGGCGATTGTTAACGATTAACTGCACATTACTTAAATATGAGACCATTCTGAAGCAAATAATTTTCACACAACAATAGATATATAATGTACTCTTAAATAAATCCCATAAGGATTGAAACAATCATCCCCCAGCATTCCCACTGATTCCCACTAATCAGTTACTAGCCATCCCCTTTAACGAAGATATCTTTTTGTCGTTGACTGAAAATGAATTAATTCAATTCACAATTCTATTGGAAGTAGTATTGCGTAACCGAGAGGCCTTTTCCAGTAGTAAAGAATGTCTCAATGTTTTAAAACTCATGCAACCCATACTAATAACTTTACACAAATCATTACACTGCAGGGGCCGCGGAAGCGGGGGGGCTGGGGGGGCTGCAGCCCCCCCACACTTTTGGTTCGTAAAAAAAAAAAAAAAAAAAATCGAAAAAATCACAACCTTCATGAATTTCAATTCCCAAAGATTCAGCCCTTAGATTCTTCCCGTCTAAGCGGGGGGGGGGGGGGGGGGGGGGGGGGGGGGGTCTTGACCTTGCCACCACCCCCCCCCCAGTCCCGCAGCCCCCCCCCCCCCCCCACACTGAAAAACGTTCCGCGGCCCCTGCACTGTAGTTACTGTCTTTGTCGTTATTGTGACAAAAATTTTGATATAATCTCAACAGTGATATATATTGCTTTATCTTTACTGACAATAACACTGTTTAATACTTTCTCTACATGAAATAAGAACGTTTAGAAAAGGGAGAGAAGCAGATTTAATAGACTGCTCCAAGTGTATTTTCAAAAAGGATGAGAATAAGAGCTCTATTCTTTCATAAACACACACACACACACACACACACACACATTCAAAAAAAATAATCGCTCAAAATATATTCATCTTTACAAGCAATCATGACGGTCTACCCTTTGTGAATATGTCCTTTTCACATTCATCAGTAGGTTAGTGGCAGAAGTCGTTGTTCAGAGCTTGGGTATTAAATGTAATGGAAGTATATCACTGGTGTGTCTAAAACGATTCCCGAATAGTTTCACATCTTTCATAGACGAAGATGTTTGTATGAAAGGACATGCAATAAGATTGAGGCAAATTTTGAACAAATACTAAAGACTCTTTCATACCCCTTCTTTCTTTTCCTTCAGAAAGGTCAGTGAAAATTATTTGTTTTTTTTTTTTATAGTTTTATTCATTTTCGATAATGCATCTGCGGGGCAAGTTTCCAAAGAGAGATGAAAGATCTTGTATCAGTTAGTCAAATTCCACAATGTATCTCATTTTGTCCATGAGGGTGCTTCATGTCCTTGGTCTTCAAGTGACGAGATAGCAATATTTCCCGACATCGAAATGTGTGTATGTTACGATATGATAGTGCTCAACATGTCACAGCCGCCCCTTTAAAAAGGGATGGGGGGGGGGGGGGCTGACAGCAAGATACTATACTCAATGCAATATTGATGTGCTCTCTTGAATAAAAGCGCCCTGTTTCATTTGTGTTTGCGGGCAAATGGTTCAGACCGCGCTGCAGGGTTACCATGGTGATATACATTACGCTCAGAGAGAAATTCAATTTTGAGTGCTAGCCAGCATTAATGAAGCGCTATCTGATGAAGAGAAAACTAATCGATGTGCATGAACGGATCGAGGAGCTTGATGCGGAGCGGCGTCTTATCACGCACCATTCTCATTGACTGAGAGCGTCTGTTCGATGATGCGTTGTCATGGTTACGGGACGTATAACCTTGACTCTCACAGCCGTCGGCGCGATAAAAAGCGAACCATCACCGCAGCATATACGAACTTTGAATACTAGTGTCATCAATTAATCATGCCACTAAAAGCCACAAGGTAATTTTAGATTTTTTTTTTCATCCAGCGAGGAATACAGACAAAGTACAGTGCACCGTGAACACAGAAAGAATAATGATCAACCACCTGCGCTTTGAGGATTAGACCCAGGGAGATGAGAAGTTTATGACATGGCGGTAAAAGATCGCACCAATCTTTTTTTCCTCACCCACATTTCCAATGAACTAGCTGAATGCAGGATGCAGGTGTCCTCTGCCATGGGAGGAGAAAGGAGGACATCCTACTGGGAGATTGGAGAGTTTATTCAAATTGTGATTAGATGGATGGCCTCTTGATTACCCCGTCTTGTATTGTCAAAGATGGCGAGAGACACCTGCCAGAAATGGAAAGGGAACTGACCGTCCGTGTCGGTGAGGTCTGATAAATTTCTGTGACCCAGTGGTATTGACATCAAAGCTTCTATTTAACATCGGGAGCAGATATTAAAGAAATGTTCGAATTATCACATTTTGATGCGTATGTATAGTTCAGTCGTATACTAGTATCACAAACACCTTACCGTATACACAAAATTCACAATAAAGCGCAAATATAAGGCGACATCACCTTTTTTTCTCGATAAACCGTCACGGCGATGGTTTATTCTAAAAACGGTTTTAACAAAACTACTAACTGTTCATATTTTGTATCTAACAATACTTAAAATACCCTGACTGACATTTTCATGTTGGTTATTTTCATCCCTATCTCACATTTAAGAAGTATTTAGAAGCACTAAAGCTCTTTTTTATAATCTGCAAATGCTAGCAAGGGGCATTAATAAAAAGCACACACACACACACACACACACACACAGACACGCCCCTATACACACACATACACACCATCGTTCGGGGTCATCCCACTAGACTGACACCCACGAGTCATACAGCCCACGAGTTCGACATTGAAAACAGGTCCATGAGTCATACAGCTCACGAGTCACACAGCCCATAAGTTCGACACTAGGCAAATAAAGCCCATGAGTTCGACACTAGGTAAAAACAGCCCACGAGTTCGAGAGATACAACACGGGGCTTAATGTGTCGGTCTCGTGGGCCCTATTAGCTTAGTGTCGAACTAATGGGCTGTATGACTCGTGAGCTGTATAACTCATGGGCTGTATGACTCGTGAGCTGTATGACTCTTTGGCTGTATGACTCGTGGGTGTCGGTCTCGTGACGTGCACCCCATCGTTCACCTCATCATGCACAGTGTAATTTTAGCTGTCATTCACTGCCTGTATACTAGATGTCAGAACTTACACTGCTGGCAGATCTAAATTAATTCCAGCGAACTTTTCCAAATGATGATGAAAAAACAACAACAACAACAAAATGACCGTTTAAATACCCGAGTACATCATTTCCACTTCCATGGATATGTCAAACCAACTGTCTGATGAGCAAGAGGATTTGTATTAGTTTAAGTAGAATTGCAATTTTTTGTAAACAAACAAAACCGTACGCATTATGATTTGAGGCGTGATTAAAATTGCATTATCTATGAGTCACATCCAAGAATTTGAGCAACCCAGGGACCTCGATATCATTAAAGCATAATCACATCGGTATGGGGGGGGGGGCATTACTAGTTCACAAAGCTGTGTATTAGGCACGCGAGGTAAGGTAAAATCAGGGAGGTGAGACGAAACGTCTCACCTCCCTGGTAAAATCAATCGCTTAATTAATTAAGGTTGCACACGTAGCTTAGAAATGCCAACCCTTTGCCGTCTTACGTGGCTTGTTGACAACCATTCTGGCTTTCCATTTTATGTGTGACTTTGCTAATTCCTTCTCTGATCAGTTGCTGCCTTTCCACTTTGCGGTAAAATATCCTTCAAATCTATTTGCTGACTTCTTATCGGAATTATATCTGTAACACAAAACTAGATGGTGAAAAAAAAAATCGTGTGGCAATGAGTTGGTTTTAGATTACCACCGCATTCGTGTTGACGTGAACGCATTCAACGGTAAAACTTGAGCTACCTTTTGTTGATTTGTACCTAGAAATCAGACATACTTCGACTGGTGAGCGACTGTGTTGCTTAATCGACCTACTCATTGTGACATGCTTATTGAATTGATGTTCATTCCATTCTTGAGACGGACTCATGTATACCACATCGAACGAATATATCATTGGGAACAGAGAGAGAAAAATATAGTTTCTTCCTGATGTCAAGCTGGCACAATGGTAGTGTTTGCTGTAGTCATGGAAACGACTGAACAATAGAACTAGCTCTCCTCTCGCTTTGTTGAGTAATTTTCTTCCAGTGAATAATTTTGTCTCTGAGAGCTGTGGTGACCATGATACTTATTGGAAAAATGTTATCCCTGATACTGACTTTCTAAAATGATTGTCGGTTGACGCGAGGTATATGAAATTTTATAATCATAAAGGGAATTTCTAATAATCAGTCAATTACAACGAATATCCTGTCTTCTGCTGCCCAGCAGATCTGTTATCAAATACCAAAAATTGTCAGAAGGGAAATCAAATCAATGCGTTACTACTGCTAATTGCTACGGCACATGATGATAATAATTATATTATACCGATAATAGGGCGATATGATGACAATGATTATTATAAACATTACTAGTATTCAAATTTATGAAATTCTTCAGTCGAGAGGTTTTTGCAAATGATTGACAAATTGCCCTACATCGATGTACATCGACGTTATTTACGTTGATGTATCGCAATTCGTCAATCAATGGCATAAAGACCTCTCGACTGAGGAATTTCATGAATTTGAATAATTACACTGTACCCGCTGCACGCTATAAGGATTAGAACCAACACTTACTATCGGGCGGAAGCTCGGTGGTCTAGTAGAGATGACGCCTGTCCGGAGATCAGGAGGTCGTAGGTTCGAATCCCGCTCGAGTACGTATGCCTATGATTTCTTTTATCATGGCTAATACTAAAACACTGATCAATTCATCATTTTGACTACTATCATTGATGCAACACATTCTCATTTCAGTTCTGGGAGGTGATCTCTGATGAGCACGGCATCGATCCGACTGGAACCTACCATGGCGACTCCGACCTTCAGCTAGAGCGAATCAACGTCTACTACAATGAGGCCACTGGAGGCAAGTACGTCCCAAGGGCGGTGCTCGTGGACCTCGAGCCCGGCACCATGGACTCTGTTCGATCGGGGCCTTTCGGTCAGATCTTCAGACCGGACAACTTCACCTTTGGCCAGAGCGGGGCAGGAAATAACTGGGCCAAGGGTCACTACACGGAGGGAGCCGAGCTGGTCGACTCCGTGCTCGATGTCGTGCGAAAGGAGGCAGAGAGCTGCGACTGTCTACAGGTAGTTTGACGAGAAAGTCTTCGTTTAGTCAATAAGTGTTTGAGTGATCCATGATTTACATTGACAGCATGGTTTTTTCTACAAATTAGTTAAGACTGTTCCAGAACACTGAAGTCTAAATTTTAACTCTTCTATAATGCATTTTCCAACTCACTTTTGTGATCATTATTGTGGAACGTTTTACGTTTTCCACTTTTATTTTACTGTATATTGGATCAGGACCATTGAGACATATCCACCTCATCAACCACAGCCACAGCCATGCAGTATGCTGCCATTATTTGCAGTGATAATTCCCAAAAATAATATGAAATACCGCAATGTTCGGCTCCAAAGAGTTCTATATCTTAAGTTTGAACGTCAGTATTTGGCTTCCTTCTGAAATACAAGGAACGCAGTGAAATGCTCCGTTAAACTTCAGTTGGATAATACTCCTTCGTCGTTTATTCTGAGATTCGTCGTATAATTATCACAAAGAGATTACTTACGATATTCTTTACCCTTTCTCCCCCTTTTTTTTCTCTCCGTCTTTCTTTCTGGGTTTTTTTGTTTTTGTTTTTTGTTTTTTTGTTTTTTGTACTCCAGGGTTTCCAATTAACCCACTCTCTCGGTGGCGGTACTGGTTCCGGTATGGGGACCCTGCTGATCAGCAAAATCCGTGAGGAGTATCCGGATCGCATCATGACCACTTTCAGCGTCGTTCCGTCCCCGAAGGTGTCCGATACGGTGGTCGAGCCGTACAACGCCACCTTGTCCGTCCACCAGCTGGTTGAAAACACAGACGAGACATTCTGTATTGACAACGAGGCGCTGTACGATATCTGTTTTCGTACCCTGAAGCTAACTACACCGACCTACGGTGACCTAAACCATCTCGTGTCTGCCACTATGAGCGGTATCACCACCTGCCTCAGGTTCCCTGGACAGCTCAACGCAGATCTCCGCAAACTGGCAGTCAACATGGTTCCTTTCCCTCGTCTCCATTTCTTCATCCCAGGCTTTGCTCCTCTGACCAGCCGTGGTAGCCAACAGTACCGCGCCCTCACCGTTCCCGAGCTGACCCAGCAAATGTTCGATGCCAAAAACATGATGGCCGCCTGCGACCCTCGCCATGGCCGTTACCTCACCGTTGCCTCCGTGTTCCGTGGTCGTATGTCCATGAAAGAGGTGGACGAGCAGATGCTGAATGTCCAGAACAAGAACAGCAGCTATTTCGTCGAGTGGATCCCCAACAACGTCAAGACCGCCGTCTGTGACATCCCACCACGGGGTCTCAAGATGGCAGCTACCTTCATCGGCAACAGCACCGCCATCCAGGAGCTCTTCAAGCGAGTCTCGGAGCAGTTCACCGCCATGTTCCGGCGGAAAGCTTTCCTCCACTGGTACACTGGTGAGGGCATGGACGAAATGGAGTTCACTGAAGCCGAGAGCAACATGAACGACTTGGTATCCGAGTACCAGCAGTACCAGGACGCCACCGCCGAGGAAGAAGGAGAATTCGAGGAAGAGGACGAGCAAGAAGCCGAAGAGGCCTGAGGTTTCTACGAGCTCATTTCGATATAAACATAAATCATTCATCTGCTCTGTTGTTGAATATTAGTAGGTTTCAAAGATCACTTGCCTTTTTAGCCATTCACAATAGCTACAAATATAGTATCTTTGTTTGTGTACATTCGTTGTTCTTGATGTTGTTGTTGTTGTTGATGTTCTGCCGTATGTCATCAAATTGTATGCTGTAACATTTGTGTCGAACCGTTATTGATGAATGTAAGCGGGTTTTATCCGTCTGTAATGACATGAACAGTGCGAATTGTGTTAATGTGATGTCATTGGTCTGATTTTATGTTTACTTGTTAATGGGCGATTTGAAAGAGATATTCAGATAGGATGATTGATGGACTTGGGTAAGAATTGACTACCGTTATAAAGTTACGTCAGCTAATCACCGTGTTCTCGAGCGGAGAGAAATTCACAGTATTCCAATCATCTGGCTACTCACTGCCTTCGTCAAGTATCGTTATCATCATGCTAGGGAGTTTCTAAATCGTTTAAACTTAAGACGAGTGGAAGAATCCTTGAGAATTAAAGGGCAATTAATACGAGGACTCTTGGACACCATTCCATATTCACTGTTAGAAGAAAAAATGACGAGCAACACACAGAAGTGGTACATTATTAGTTGCCGCCAACAAAATGGTATACGGATGGAACTAACTGAATTTAGGGAGTTTAGCTTGGAGAGTGCCTGGATTATCAATACTTTAGGGTTTGAATCATTTCATTTCTGTCTCCAACTTATCTTGATCAGGAAATGTAACTGTACCTTGCCAAACTACTGTCTGTAACTTTTAATGTCCGTGTATGAAAATTATAGAACATGGCCATGACGGTTGAAAGGGTTTGTTACTTTCGTGGTATTGATTAGAAGACTTAAGTATTCTAATAAGAAAAGAAAAGAAAAGAAAAACAAAGAGAAAGGCCTAGCAGTCACTCAACCAAAAACATTTTGTACTTACCGTTCTGATGCCAAATGCCACCTGAAGGCAAATTTTGATTAAAAGTCACAAGTCTGGTAAGTAGCAATTCTATTGTGCAACTGTTAAAAAAAAACAAAGACATTGAATGAAAATAGTCTTTCATAGGCATACATTCAAAACGGAAAATAATATAATCACTGACCGCAAGTGGCAAAATTAATAATAATCTGTTCACTTTCCCTTTCCTTGATGTATTGTGACAATTCGTGATCTTTTCTGTCATATTTCTTACACCTGGAATAAAGAAACACTATCCTTGAATCTTCTCTTCTCCTCAGAGTCTATGATTCTTGTGGCAAAAATGAGAGCAACTTCGTACACATACGCGTATAGAAGTTTCATATTTTGTATTCCTATATTTATGTGCATGTATGCATAAATACAAATGCTATATAATATATATATTAGGCATATATATATATAATTATATATATATAATTTTGATACAGAGAGAGAGAGAGAGAGAGAGAGAACAAAATTTGTTTTGCTTGTATGACGATCGTGCCATATTTTGCCAAGTCGGGCTTCAAATCAAACAACAGTTCGTGTGTCAATCAAGAATGAGTGTTTATTTGATCAGGAAATTATTTTAGTGACGTCTTTGCGACCAGTTTTTATTGCCCGTTTTTACATTCAGCTTAATACATTTTATAGGATAATGAGTGCAGTAAATGTAGTCATCTTTCTTTCGTCATAATAATCCGAAGGTGGCAACAAAATGGTTAGTTACCCTAGTAAAGTATGGGGTATGACATAGAAGAACGGACATGATTAATGTGTTAGGATATAGCATGTCGGATTGGCATGCCTATTCTATATAGGACCAAGAAAATAAGGACAGATTCTCACAGCATACCACGACAATTATTATAGTGGAGACTGGAGACAAAGAGGATAGGAAATTAAAAAAAATACTCCTATGCTTTAATACTGAGTGCAAAATGTGCAAACTATAGACCATGGAGTATAATCAGAAGAAAATGTAAATACCTGTAACTATACATGAATCTTATGCGTACACAACATGAAAATATTTATAAAGGTACTTACGTGATATCAACATGTAAGATTCATCCGAATGATTTAGAGAGAATTAAAAGCACAGTAAAACAACTGTCGAAAGTAATATTACATGCCACCACTAATTAAAGACTAATTTCATACATTGGGAGCGCCATCAGTTTATTTTGTTTCTCACTTTTCGTATGAAATAATCATATTCATTTTGCTTTCTTAATTTAGTGCTTTTATGTGTTTAGGGTTTATCCCAACAAATATGGGGCTAGGGTGGTGGTACTTTGGAGCCTTGTAGGTTCGATGATCCCCTCACGCGCCCCTGGAAACACGTAACGTCTGCCTTTTCCTCATTCCATACGCATTGTACAAATTGGTTTTAGGAAGCCAAACAAATGCAATAAAACCCGTAAGTATCTGCTTGCTTACCACGGTTACCATGTGAACATAAATCGTCTGCTGCTTTTTCAAAGTTCCACTCAACCGTGAACCGCAGATTATTTTATAATGGTACGTTCATTGTTATTTGCAGTATAAAGAGTGTCTATAAAAACGGGTTTCATGGGCACTTCACCAATATAGTGCAGGCTGACACGGCGCTTGTGAGTTGATCGCAGTGACTATAGCTCAGGTAATGTCAGGCGACGGTCACATCTTCCACCGGCAATACTCGGTCTACATCGCCACAACAACCTGCTGCCCACGACGACTTGACTGCAACACATTGAAAGAACACCTTTTATGAATCTCTCCTGGAGTATATATAGGACATGTGGAATATAATGCACCATTCGTCAATTTTATGTACTTGACTTAAAGAACTTACCACTGGGTTCGTGATAAACCCGGAAGTTTCGCGAACTCCAACTGAATTGTCTTCCATGCAGCGCGATATGCATGATATTGTTGGCGTCATTGTCGTAAGTCCTGGATGGAAGAGCTTGGCCTAGTCACATCAATTTGCTGAAGCTTACTGTGAGTTCGAGAACTTTGCCTGCCTGAGGTAGTGAGACCGTTTTATGGAGTATCCCACCACATGAAAGTAAGTTAGCTTGACGTTGTTATCTCATGAATTGTCACTATAATGTTATTTATACGGACAATACAGCAAAATGTTGCGTGTGAGCCAACCTCTGGTTGCACTTGGTTTTGGTTCTGCTTGTATCTTTTCTGTATGATTGTTTGGTGTGAAGTTAACGTGGAAAATATCAGGAGCTTATACTAAAAAGAAGTAGTTGACCTGTTATTTACAGTGGTACTGGAAGTCAAACATTCATAACTATTGTATGTATGGAATATAATACTTACAAATATTTGCCATGATCAATACCCTTTATTGCTAGAACTTCTTTGAGCAAGGGCATATATCCACCTAAGCTTAAACGGTCATTATTTCCCACGTTTCATACAGTTCACTTCTTGATTGCTAGAGTTAGAGTTGCTACAAAAAAACAAAATAGGCAGTTCAAATTTGTCGTTCAATACTACAGTAATAGAAGATAAACAACATGCAAGCTTCTCATGCCTAAAGTAAATTGATTAAAAAAAAATAAAGGAATGTCAGTCGGCCTGCAAATATGTCCATATTAACGAATCGGAGGAACTTCATGTTAAGAGTGACCTGCAGTAGGTTACAGTTTACAGTGACGCAAATGCAAAACGCCAATATTTATAATTCTAATTTAATTGATCAGATCTAAGTTCCAAAGGTGTCGCAAGAAATCATTTTGCCATCAGTATACATAATGTACCTAATAAAAAGAAAAAAAATGTGTGTGTATGTGCGTGTATGTGTGCGTGTGCTTGTGTAAAATGCCGGATGTAAAACTGATAGAGGTTACACGTCAAAAACGATGACTATACCAGAGGTAAATTTGCTCGTTATATCGAATCAGTCTACATTTCTCCAGAAAATGGTCATGAAAATATACAATGTAATAATCGTTTTGCTGTAAATAAAGAATGAAATTGCAACAAGCGGACAGGTAATTTCGAATGTGGTTGTAGAAAACATGTTTACCCCAGAAATCTGCGTAGGCCTACATCTTAGATTCCTTCGTGACAAAGAAAGGAACTAAGACGTTTACTGGAGGAACTTTGTATCAAGAAATGTTTGTCAATTTTACCCATGATGTCTACGAATGCATTAAGCATGTGATATTTGATATTTCATGTTTTAATCAATATGGAATTAGATAAATAATTTTGATAATAACTGACGAATACAGGTGATGTCCAGCCCAAATTGATAATATAACGCCAAAACAATGAAAGGAAGCTTATTTGACATTGATTATACGAAAATAGCTTTCGCCAAACAAACCAACAAACCGAACACAAGTCACACTCATCGAGACAAACTTAGCCCACAATGAAGGCGGAAAGAGTTACCAAGCGTCGATGTGGTGTGTCACAAGCGAAATTGTCTGATGTGCGAACTTTACCCTCTTTTCGCCTCCTTCCTCATACTGTTTACCCCAGACTGAGTGTTAATTACAATTCTGATACAAAGTCCTCCCCGACGCCTTTTCATCGAGAGCTTGTAAGCTCTATTGTTACACACCGCATTGAAACTTTTGTTATGAGCTAGAGATGAGGGGCGAGAAGGGTGGATAGAATGGTAGCTTCAAATTCAGCAGATACAGAAAACAGGGCAATAATTTGCTCTGACTGTTCGTTCTTCTTCTCCTTCTCATCCCCCTCTCTCATTTCTTCTTCTTCTTCTCCTTCGTCGTCGTCGTCGTCGTCGTGATCTTCTTCTTCCATGTAGTATACAGTATAAGTAGCCTACTATAGTGTGTCGACAGGCAATGTGTAGATACAGTGCCGTTAAAATATCTACAAAATATGTAGACCTGTAGTAATATTATTATGGTCCTCTACAAAATGCGGAAAATGTGCACGCTTTGACCCGTGTCTCATTTAATGACAAAGGAGATACTCGTAGGTCCTACCTAAGTACATGCAAGGAGATACGTATACTTCCTGGGTCATCCCATACGACACCCACGAGTCATACAGCCCAAGAGTTCGACATTGAAAACAGGTCCATGAGGCATACAGCTCGATAGTCATTCACAGCCCATGAGTTCGACACGAGGTAAAAACAGCCCACGATTTCGACAGCTATACAACACGGGGCTTGATGAGTCAGTCTCGTGCGCCTTGTTAGCTTAGTGTCGAACTAATGGGCTGTATGACTCGTGAGCTGTATAACTCATGGACTGTATGACTTGTGAGCTGTATGACTAGTGGGCTGTATGACTCGTAGGTGTCGGTCTCGTGACGTGCACCCCGTACCTCTATGGTACAAGTATACGGTGTGAAGACGGTGACAGGGTGTGATCTTTTTCCAGTGAATAAAGCAGTACTCAATCCTTGGGGGCCACGGGGCTCTGAAACAAACATGTTCTCTGTGAGTTAAAAAAAAAGAAAGAAACAAAAACAAAACAACAACGCCAGTGACATCTAGTCGTTTCATAATCATATCATCAAGATAGAATATCGGTGATCCCTCGATGGTCCCACTGGATAAAGAGCTAGTTTATGGATCGACGGTTAATTTGACATATTGTAACCCTATATCATGTACTAGTAAGTGATGCACTATGATATCAGTATAAAATGTGGCAGTGGATACCTGTGATCACTGCATGCAGTCGACTGATTATGACAGGAATTTGGAGGAGAGTGTACTTTTCACTCCCATTGCTAAACAGATTGCTATTGTGACATCAGTTTTATATGCATGAAATTATAACTGCTTGCAAATGAGAGTCGCTGTAGCGAAGAGGTATTCTTCCTTGATTTTTTACAGACAGCGTCCTTGGATTCTCAATAGCATTTTCACTTCAATTTTTGTTTTCAGTTCAAATTCATCTATTTTGATGTATTATCAATCATCTATCTTAGCTAAAATATCAAATCAATTAATTTTCCTCCTGGTAATTAAGCGACCTGATGTTCCTGTTGGTTGATTTATTGATTTCATTTTCATTTGCTTTGCTAATTTTCTGGTACTATTTAACCTAGTTTTGTTGTAATCAACATTCCACTCGCTCTTTTTTCACAATCTGATTCACAGATTCATGTTCCCCTTACCAATAAATGTATTTGAATTAATGCCTTTATTTTATGGCTGTCGTTCAATAAGCTTATATTTTGAGATTACAAAAATCACGTGTGCCTTGAAGTATTTCGATGTTTGTTCATTTATTTTGTCACCAAGTGACAGTTAAAGGTGATTTGCCTTTCAAAGGATGCCCATTATCATTTTAAAAGTACGGTGAAAAGGGTGAAAAAAAAAAGAAAAGGAAAGAAGGAGAGAGAGAGGAGAGTATCCTGCTGCGTTGTAAATCAGAGACTTAATAGAAAACGGATTTTACGTATTCCTGACTCTGAAATACCGACTTAGCCATGTCTAGCTAGAGCCTCAATTTGTACAAATGAAACACCTTGTTCGAATGAAAATCCTTTTTGTGTTTATAAACTGTTGCATCTTTTTCGGCATAATAATTATGTTCGGAAGCACAAGTACTATCAATTAGAAATCAAACATACTCCAATTCCTTGATGGCAACATCACTTTCAACGGTACTTTCCCCCGAACTTGGTGTTTCATCTGTCTTGATATTGTGCATTTTCTTTCCTGCCAAGAATGAAATGTAATAACAACTTTGACAAGTGCCGACTAATGTTATTCATTGTTATCTTTTTATGGGACTAAATTGTTCCATCATTGTTGAATTCCCATCGCCCGCTGAATTTACAATTTCCAAGAATTTACAATGATTTCTTGTTTCATGCGCAGAGTAAGAAATATTTTCGTATGACCAATTACATACAAGAACATAGAATTTTCCAGATTGCTAGAAAATCGAGCTATGGCCAGTAAGGTACGTCAGAACGATACTTGATTACATCCCAATGCGTGGTCTACACAAGATAACAGTGGTAATGTCTTTTATTTCAATTGAAATCAATTCCAAACACATTTTGATGATGTTATACGATTTATATGATTGCTTCACTGATACTCCGTCCTGTCACCGCTCCGGAATGTTATTCAGCACAGGAATTAAGTTGACCATCTATTTTCTTCTTTTCTTTGTTACACAGGAAATCAGACTTCAAGATGTTAAAGATGGACGCCAATTCAATGTCACGTGATCATCACCTTCCCAGCGTGTTACTTCTTGTCATGTTGAGCTTTGCGACGCAATCGTCCGGACTTAGCATTGAAAACCTCAATGTCACCGATGTTGGCACGACGAGCGTCACATTCAATTGGGATGTCGTCGGAGACCTCAACGACACGGTCGACGATGACGGTCTGCTCCGTAGCTACCTGTTGCTCGAAACTGGCTTGGGGATCGAGATCGACTCGGCGTGTCTCGAAACGGACATGACGGAACACACATTCGATTCCGTGCAGCCCTACACGTCCTATGTGGGCTGCATCAGAATCGTACGCTTTGACAATCCCGACGATCGCTGCAACGACGACAGTACGGTCGTTTCCACCGGCAAAGATAAATGCAGTGCCGTTGTCACTGACTTCCAACCCTTCAGCGTCATGAACATCACTGCTCTTGCTGCAGCCGGCGGCATTGCTCTAGGAGTCATCATCGCAGCCATCATCAACTTTGCCTGCCCGAAAAAGAAACTCAACGACTCAGTCGACAGGGAGAAAATGAGGGAATGGTCGAAAAAGAAGCGAGCGGAGAGTGCTCGCGACTTCCTCAGGACGGTGCACGTCCAAAACGAGAATAATTCCATCAGGTCGTAATAAACATCAAGGATGTATCATTATACTCTAGACCACTGGGTGTCATACGATCACCCGCTACTACACAAGAGGGGTAGCTATTCGAGTTCGACGTCGGCTAAACATGTCAAATCTTTTACAGCTAAATATATGATGTAAAACTGACTCCCATTTGCGGATTTTCATATAAAAAGCTAAAAAAAAAAGAATTGTTTTTTTTATCATAGGTATTGCAAATTATACAAGTAACAGATTGTGCAAGAAATGCAAGTATTCAAAACAGGTTATCGACAATCGTTATTAATTTGACCATGTGAGTTGTTGTTTCAAACCAAATTATCCACTGGTTCGCTATAGAACTTACCACCCCTCGGTGCTTCTCACAAGGACGCGTCAACTTTTCATAATATCATAATATGAATGAAAAGAAATGTTTCGAAGTATCAAATCTAGAACGAAGAAAGTTGCATACTTTGCGTGGCACCTACTGTGGAAAAGACGCTATACAGTAGTTTGTTTAAATATCGAAGACGCAGAGCATCCCAATAAGACGTTAGTAAGCCTTCTTTTTTCTTTTTGAATTATGTCTTATTCCCTTTCTCTTGCCATACATTCACAATGCATGAAATAATCATACTACTGCGACAAAAGCAAGGGGAATGTCGCCCTCTTTTGTCATGTTTGTTTTCACAGCTGATATCGGGCATGATATTACTGAAATGCATTGGTTCTTATGATGATGAACTTGATGTTATTTATTATGTCAGTTTTACAAAGCTTCCTCAACTAACAATACGGTACTTTTATTATGTGTGATGTAAAACAACAAAAAAACACGATCGCTATTTACACAGTGTTTTATCATGTAGCATTTTGTAGTGTTGTACAAACATTATAAAAGTGCGACGTATTAGACAGTTGTTCATGAAGTACTTCCCCAAGCTGTAAGGTATATTACAAATTCAAACTATAGGGCCCGTATTCTACTGTAGACCAAGGTTTAAACCCATTTTAGACTCACCTATGGTTTAGCTAGACCCGAGGTTTAATTTTGTATTCTGCTAGCGAGGTTTAGTTAAACCCAAGTCTATTTCGGGTTTAAATTAAACCCGAAATAGTCTTGGGTCAAGCCACCATGGTGCCCTCTATGGAAGAAGAAATTCTTCCTCTCTGAGTACTTTTCTCTCCACAAATCCACTTAAATTTATTATTGGCAGTGTATCAGCCACATGAGCGTGACTTTCTTGGATTTTGAATAGTTTTTACGGGTATTTATGTCGAATAAGGGCATGCTGTATTTTTGCTTGCGATGACTCGTGAAGCACTGTGCATATACTGTACAGTTTGTGTACGTGTGCGACGCTATTATATTCTTGGCTAGCTAGCTTTGAATGCTCAGTACCAGCAGATCCATCGCGCCGCGCCGGCCGGCGGCACGGTTGCTGTGTGCGCTGGATGGGACATGGCTTTTTATGTCGATTGAATCGTGAATTCGGAATGGACTGGCAATTGATCAAACCAGGACTTTGAGGTAGGACATTGAATAAAAGCTTTTCTCTTAAGATTGTCAGTTAATAAAAATGGAAACCATTCTAAAATTTAGAAATAGATCTAGATCTACTGTCAACCCTGTCTCGATATTGGAAGTAGGCCTAAGCCTAACGTTAGATTTTACCTACCGTACCACACTAACCTAACTTTTAATAGATCTAACGTTATAGTCCTTACGTTACAATAATGTACTCTAGCGTTTAATAGCTATTCGAATAGGTTCTAACGTTAGTAGGACCCCACTCCTAGTCCTAACGTTAATCCTACAATCTAGGTTTTCGATCTAGTCTACTAGAAGTAGATCTATCTATGCCAAATCGACCTCATCTGCAGGCTCTACCCTCTAGTCCTACGTTGAGTTCTTGGTCTAGTCTTCAGATTATTTTCATCGTAAAGTTTAGACTAACGTATCTATGTAATACTTGGTAATAGTAGTATTTCTAACATTTAGATCTCGAGTCTCTTCTAAGTGTACAATTAGATCTAGTACGTAGTTAGGCGTATCTCGTGTGTACACGCGTGTGGCCGGCAAGCTAGCTGCTGTACGTATCCAGGCAGCCACTCGTTTTGTGCCATTGGCATTGGTCTGTGTGCTGGTACCCTTACCAGTCATCGTTAGACTCGATTTAAACTCAAAATAAACCTCCTCCTGGGTAGGTTTAATTTAAACCCAATTTAGACCACAGCTGGACTTAGTAGAATACAAATTAAACCTTGGTTTAAACCTGGGTCTAAACTGGTGGTTTAAACCCAGGTTTAAACCCAAAAAACCCACTTTAGACCCAAGCGTGGGTTTAAACTCGGGTCTAAGTTTTTAGCAGAATACGGGCCTAGAAGTCCAAGTTTGCCATTGTTTATTCAACTTCATATTTTGCCATTTGAAAAATTAGTTATCTTGAGTTGCTTGATTTTTATGTTTAAGACACAAGGTGATCCGAAATCTTTCATGAAGGATGCGTTTGTGTTAAATTCTACCGTTCATGCTTATAATACGCGTAAAGGTAATCTCATTCATCAACCCTTTGCAAGAACTCAAACTGCCCAAAATTCATTTGTATATGTTTGTATTAGAGAATGGAATAATTTGCCATTGAGAATTAAGTCAGCCTCATCACTATCCAACTTTAAACGTACATGTCGCATCTATCTTGAGGGAAATTTGTAAAACAAGAATTGATCAGGGAAGCTGAATTTAAAAGTATAGTAAAATAGAAAGTATCTTTCTGCAATTTCATGTGAATTATATGTATGTGCATGAGCGTTTTTGTGACACGTGTTTGTGTGATTGAATGTGTGTGTGTGTGTGTGTGTGTGTGTTGCTTGTGTTGCATCTGTCCTATGTAAATATGTTACTATTATACTTCTTGTTAATATGTTTAAAACTTTAGTATGTTTTGCTTTGTTTTATATGTTTATCTGGGACCCCTTTTTTACAAGCTCTGCTTCTTTTGGGGTCCCAAACCATTCATTATTCTTAATGCTGTATCATTTTGTAAAATGTCAAATGTTTAATGAATTGGTTAAATAAACTTGTAAACTTGTAAACTTGTAGCAGGGAACTTTAACGAGTAAGAACGATATAAATGTTTTATGCAATGTGTGTGTGTTTTTTTTTTCAAGCTTTTCATTTAATTAATGTACTCAGAGAAAGTTAAGTCAGGAAAGAAATTTTTACTTTCGAAAATGATTTTCAAGTGTCTCTCACTGGAGCTAATGAGCATCAAAACATTGTGTTCATGTATGAATATTTGTATTTTTGTCGTAATTTAAAAAGTTTTCATCATAGATCTCTCTTTTATTCTGGCTGTTTCATTTTCTGCGTCCCATTGTATACCGTACTAATCTCATCAACCTAACGACCAGAAACATTACACAAACACACATATGAATTCAAACAAAAACGTTAACATGCACGTACGTATAGCCTCAACTTATTAATAATGTGTTCAGACCAAGCCTATATACCTATAAAAAACACTCGTCCACACAGAAACATAGAATTATATTAACATATATACATGTATAGGGGCCTACACACACATACACACACTCACAGACACACATACATACACATTTATTTGAATATATACATGTGTGTATAATATGTGTATAAAAAAATATCTTTCGTATCAGGGTTTATGAAAGCTTTATCTTTATTTATTTATTTATTTTTTTTTTTAGCTCGGTACAGGCAAAGCAATGAGTGTAATGTTTGTGTGTGTGTGTGTATGTGTGATATGTGGAGGGAGGATGTTTCACTCTTTACGTCATCACATCAGTCAAAACATTATAAATGGCGAAAAAGAACATGAATTATACAACAGAGCTAATTTTAACAGTTAAAAGAGCCAACGCAGACCCATCAGTGAACGAAACAAGTCCATCAGTTCTGATGTGAATCATACACACACACTGCATCATAATGGCAGATACAGTGTATCTGATGGTCTGGAAAAAAAAATAGATAAATAAAAAGATACCAGCACATTGTTGCAACCATTGCGCAATATTAGCCCTCCTGTCCCACGGTGTGTTCAGCATTAAGTGTCGTGTTTTAAACTCATTTGGATGAAGAAGGTAAAACAAAATCACAGAAAAATGATAATACGTTAACTAACCACAACAGATGGACATGCTTAAAATTTTTGTTATTTTTAGTTGTGCCGACTAGATCCTTCCCTGGGTTGACTGTATATCAATAATTTTGTTTTGCTGTTCAACTGTCGATATACCGCGTGCCTGGACAAATATTTAACAACAGGTGACAACAACAACAACAACAACAACAACAACAACAACTTTTACGGGAAGTTATAGATGAAAACAGAAGTTCATGCCGAGACCATATGGTAGCTCATATGCTGAGACCAGCTTCTAGAATTCATTTTGCACATCACAGCGGTTGAGGGATTCTATTGAAGTATATTCACTATAGTATAGCTCTTGAGTAACCTTGATCTTCTCTGTTGACTTTGAAGTAGGCAAATACAAAATGGTGTCCTGTTTCATACGTACCTACACACACCATGCAAGACAATAACATACCACACACAAGCACACACACACACCTTGATTTGTCCACGCATTTTGAACACACCCTTTACTCCATCACTCACAACCCAAAGGAGGATATAAATAAGCACGGGCAGACTGAACAATACTCGTAACTGCAAAGCCTCACCTATTCTTTTGTTATGTACGACCAACGTTCCAGCCCCTCAAGCTGCCCGCTTTATATTTCTTTTTCCCCGCACCTGTGGCAATACACTACACACTCTATACGGACGCGCGGAATGTAAATCCGAACCTGGAGAAGAGACAACACGAAAACAACGAATGACGGGATTTCGCCCAAATCGCGTGTGCCAATAGAGAAGGAAATACTATCGGTGGAATAGGACGTATATCTACACATGTAGAAATAAACCATGACATCAACTACATGGCCAAGATATCGACTGCTACCAGGTGAGAGTTAGTTTCTTCTTTCTTCATATAATAAACAACTAATCATAGTGTTGCATGCAACACAATATTAGGCCTACGCCTGCTTGTAGCATAAAAATTATACTAGTCACCCTGTTTCATATTTTACCTTGTCTTGACATCACGCAGATGGAAAGTATAGTGCACCGTGGGCATAATGTCAAGTAGAATTTTCATGACAGTGAAACTTGCGCTCACTCGTCAATCTACGCATATATGAAAAATTCACTTTCCACAGGTAAAACAACTCCGAGTCAGTAATCATAAAGGTGGGCACGACGGTAAATTGCAGTGTCACGTTGTTTGGTTGTTTCGTCCATCGGATGGTGGTAATTAAAGCTTGCGTGGATATGACGATGAATTATGGATGTGTGAAAATTTGATGATAATCAATCGTGCTATATCCAATGAATATCACACAAGGGTTCTAGGAGAGTGGACGTTATCAATTAATCTCGTATAGTATTAACAAAACAGTTACTGTTGGTCAAAGACATTTCACGAGTGGTGCGGCCAGTTGGTTTACTTTCTCTGCAGTTATAAACTGACAAAAGGGCCAGAATGAAGACTACAACACTTCGTGACATCATGCATTGAAAGAGAAAGAAAATAATAATTATAAAGAGAATTCCACAAAATGCAATTTCTTATGAAAAATAGTACTATGACTAGAATTCCCTCCTCTTATCAATGCTGATATAAATTAAGGTAACTATAATTCCCCCTGCATGATTGCCTTTTTTTCAGTAGGATAGAAAAATGACAATGTTAAATTCTCGTCAGTTTGTTTATATCGTTGTCCATGCGTGACGTCACGCAATGTTGTACATGTAGTCTTCTCATTCATTAATGATATTTTAAAGACTCATAACTTTTAAAGGATAGCCGGCTTTTCCTCAAGGCCTTACTGATGTGTTCTACTGATATTGCTGCATCGACTCAATCCACATGATATTTGGGTTTTATTCCTCCTTTAAAGAGATATAAGACTACAAGATCCAAGCTCTCCATGGAGAAGAGGTAGACGTGTACAGACTGCTCGTTAATTGACTGCGGATTTACGCTCTCGACTTCCCCTTTCCTTTCCCGTGGTCATGTGATCAGTGCCATTTATAGAATGGAATGTGGAAACATTTCAAATTTAATTCATAACACTCGCTATGCAGTCGTATTTCCTGGTTTCACGATATAATAAGTCAAGTCCTGAGAAAATAAAACAACTATACTTTAAACGAGCTTTTCAAAGGATGACATGGCTGGGTTTATATTTGTTTGTTTGTTTGTTTGTTTGTTTGTTTTTGTATAATTTACCAGCAAAAAGTCTCCACTTTATGCCTAGTAATGAAATACTTCATGTTTCGGGACATTAAAGGAAACTTCTCTCCCCTCATTACATAATTTTTGACACCAAAATATTAATGCTTTGTGTTTATGCCTTATAATAATGTGTCAATATTTGGTGCATGAATGACGAAGCAAAATACTATTGTGTACTTTTTCGACTTGTGTGATATATAAATAGAATGACAGTGTACATGTATTTCTGAAACCAATGGCGTAACGAAGAATGCTCTAACTCTTCCCACAACCACCACGATTATGAATACTCTTTGATCGATTCATGATTATTGTACTTTGAAGTATATGCAATGTGAAGCTTGGACAGGAATATTGTTTAGTTTCTTTATCCTTGCCAGCTAGTGGACGACGAATTATACGCGGATCCTATAAATACGGATTTCACCTGATGAGAAAATGACAGAAAATAAGAAAATCAAATATATACTTGTATAATGCTTTCATGCAGAGCAACAATCCAAAGATTACAGATTTCCAAGTCTGTCCCACTAGGCTATACCTGGTCTCTGTCCCTCCCCCTCCACATCCTCCTCATATACCTGTAAAAGCTCCCCCCCCCCCCCTCCTCCACTCTCACCGTGTATGCCGTCATTAGTAGTCGGAAGGCCCCCTGGGATGCGGGCAAGTTCCCCCTCCGAAAATGTCAGAGGAAGCGGTGATGGCCACGGGTAATATCTCGTGGATACATCGATGCTGTCGTAGCCTAATTCAAGGAGACTACGGCAAGTGAAAAGGATCATCATCGGCTGTATTTCTGTTTTTCGTGTATAAATGGCTAAACACACAGACAGGTTAACTTTATAGATAGATAAATATATTAACCCTCTGAGTGCCACATTATTTTCTTCTCCATAGGTTTGTGTGTGAAAATTGTGCACATTTTACTCACTGGCACAGAAAGGGTTAACAGACAGAAGGTACTAAGAGTGAAGGGGAGGGGACAGAGAAAGAATGATGAAAACTTTGGAGGATAGATTTTCCTGACTCCTTTTCTCACCTTTCATCTCTCATACGTAGCCCTATAAAGAGATATATTACAGCACATATATATCCTTTCACAAGATTGATTTTTTTTTTTTTTTTTTTTTTTTTTTTTTTTTTTAGCTGAAAAAACAGTCATCGGTGCGTGTGTCTAACAAGTATCGCCTTACTTCGGACCGGACATGACCGACAAGGTGTACTGCTAGAGGGAAAGTTCAGTCTAAACAGTTATTCTGATAAACTAAATATCACGAGTTCACTGGACTAAAAATTTGACTGAAATCGGATGAAAAATAAGGAAGTTAAGACATTTTGAAGTTTTGGTACTTCAGAAAAACAGTTCTCTTACAGTGGATTTGAATATGCAAATAAGTGAGCTAACCATGTCATATACACTCACAATTTCCATTGACCGTGTACCAGAAAAAAAAAGAAGAAAATGATGAAAATGCATGCATGTTTTTGTCATTGAAGTGTAAATTATGATGTTATTCCTGGTTGAATACCTTTAGAATAGTGATCGGTTAGATAAACGAGGATTCGAGCCTCGGGCAATTTATTGCGTTTGAATGAAAAACTTCGAATTCTAAATTGTATGTACAAACTATTACGGTAAGGTGTGAGGGAATGACATGTTCACTTTGCCATTTGGATATTCACATTGACCATTCAAGAACTGTTTTCCCCTTAAACAACGAAACTTCAAAATGTCATAACTTTCCTATTTTTCATCCGATTCCGATCAAAATTACACCGTTGAACTCATAAGATTTTACTTTTTTTTTATCAGACTTATATTTGGACTGGATTTCCCCGTTAGAGTCGAGAGAGAAAGGTAAAAGTGATGGAGGTCTGGACCAAGACTATAGCATCCACTGCAAGATGAGAAGCAAATGCCAAGATCTTGCATGTGAAACATGTGTGAGGGTATAATGAAAAACGCTCTACTGCGGAGTGAAATCAGTGGAATTTATGACCGACCGTTAATGAAGTATAGATTTCGGGCGAAATGACTAATCCCGTGCAGCAGAAAGTTAAATGAATCGATATGATTGTCTGATAGTTCAGAAGACATTCAAGAACTCTGTGTCGAGTACTAGTACTTGTAGTCAAGTAATGTTTATATCGTCCATTCAGAGAATATATCAGTATAATCGATTAACTATATCATCAATTTAAACAAATGATTCCATTAACTTCACTTTTGCAACAAAAATGTGTTTTTTTTTAACTCATTCCGAAACCAAAGAGGCTTCAGTCATGTGAATGATTTCATTTACTTCGATCTAAGTTTCATCATCATTCTCTCTCTCTCTCTCTTACTTTATGATTCATTACATAAATATTTGAGAAGATATTCTAAAACATCAAATTTGGATGTGACTTTCTAATGGTTAAACAACGTTCTCCGTATTATGTTATATCACTTTAGAGATCGATCGCATTAGACTTAATCTAAGCTGCCGGTATTTCAAACTGGCTCCCTGTCTGACATCTTCTTCATGAAATGAAGACTTTTAAATTCCAATCTAGGTTATCCTGTCACTCTCATCTGATATTTGATCGGCCAACGTCAATATCTTCATTCAATGAGAAGCGTCATAAGAGAAGATGGCAAATAAAAAGAACCAATCGACTTGTGGAGAGACTAACACGGTCCTCGTGTGAAGAACACGCAATGCAAGTAAACAGTGCGTCTCGGAAGACGTGACACAATAAATACGTCACAATAACACTTTACCGTCAGTGTTTCGTATATACTTGACCTTTCCACACCCATCCTTGGACACGTTCGATACTAAATGGCCACTTTATAATGGTCAATACCAAATCACGACATTGCAGACGTACGATAGCAATGCGATTATCACGTCATGGTCACGTTTGTCGTTCAATTCATTATTATTATTATTGTTATCATCATTATTATTATTATCATTATTATTATTATTATTATTATTATTATTATTATTATTATTATCATTATCATTATTATTATTATTATTATTATTATTATTATTATTATTATTATCATTATCATTACTATTATTTCACAAATGATAGTTTATTGATTCATCAAAAGGGATGTCATAAAAGGTTTTCCTTTTATAAGGTTTACTGATGATTTTGACAGCTTAGAATACAATTGTAGTCGATCTTGTAGGCAACTTCATTATATACTAATACACTGTCTCCCTTATTTGTGTCATTCTTCAATAGCTAATCCGACTTAATAAGAGGAGAAAAGTGATTTTTTTTCTGAAACTCGACACTTTCAAATGCAGATTACAGACACTCCTCTGTACACTTTATATAATTCATTCCAAACGATTTGATTGAATAAGCGAAGATTCCAGTACACGGTTATATACGTATTTGATAATTTAGGCCTAATACGGAATAACATGAAATTAAGTTGAGCCTGAATATTCAAGGAATTTGATTTAACTCGCAAGTTTTTAATCAACAGATGGACAACCAACAGCTTTTAACGTAATACAGACTGCCGAAAAAGTGCATATTTTGTCATAATGTAAGGCAGGTCTACATACATTTTAGCAATGTAATCTAGTCTTCATGGATGTCAATATATTTTTTCTCTATTCCGTAAGGGCTTAGCACAAGAAATGTTTGTGTTTCTGTTGAATATTAATAGCCTATAAGGAAAAAATAATGCAACAATCTCCTCCTTCGGGTGTAAATCGCATGAGCAACATTCTCACCCCCTGATGATATTGTTGGAAGCAATCATCGTCCTTGCTAACCGTGTTTGACACTACCAAATGCATAAATAATGTGAATTGTTTCCTTTTGACTATCACGATAGTAGGGCTTATAATGCAAAAGTACATGTTCAAACGATTGTTTTGGTTTGACATTTGTTTTGCTTTGTTCTTGTTTTGTTTTTACAGGGTAATACATAACAAGCACGAGAGGTTTCGCGAAGCGATGACGTAACAAAACAATGTCATCCAGAATGATGAGGACTTTGGCGCTAGTCTCACTCGCAGTCTTTGTGCGGCTTTCGACAACCGCATCAGCCCAGTCCGTTTCTGTGACAAACATAGGACACAGCAGTGCAGAGATCGACTGGGATATTACTGTTGATGGTGCTATCATCGTCGGGTTTGAAATCAGTGTAGATTGCAACGAGTGTACTCCATTCAATGTGTCGGGCAATGGGACTGGCGTAACCTTGACTGGACTCAAGGACAACACGCCGTTCCAAGTGTGCGTGGCTCCATACACTACAGCGGGAATCGGGACACAAGAATGCGCGCAGTTCCGGACGCTGATATCACCTCGGACTGCGTGGGCGTTGGCGGTCGGTATTCTTCTCATCCTCTCGTTCTTCCTCCTGCTGGCCATCGACCTCCTGTGCAGGAGGCATCAAATCGAAGTGGAGGACGCGAAGAGAGATGAGCTCCTCGAGCAGGGCTGGCAGACTTTCAAGAGAAGGAGCACGGAGCGAGTGGCCAAGGGGAAGGAGCAAGCTCGCCGCGGAGGGCGCTCTCCATCCACAGCGCGACGCGCAGATGACGACTTTGAGAACATTGGTGACGTCACGTTCGAGGAAGAACTGCTTGACTGAGACGTTTTACGAATACATGTATTGATGATGTATTCAAAGGCTGTAGCACAGACTACGAAACTTGTTGGCGTCATATAGCTCAGCACCATGTGGTCATAAAAGTTGGGAAAATATATACCAACAATTAAACAATTAAAGATAGAAAAACAAAATGATGTTGTACAGTACCATTATTGCCGCATTCTTAAGTCAGGTTTCATCCTCAAGTTGCTCAACTCTAAATTAGTAGTTTGCAAAAACATCATGTGCACAGTGCAAACAGCAGCAAATCTGAAAGGGTAGTTATGTTCCATAGTACATGCATCTTCACAAAATTTTAAACTGTAAAATCAACGCAAATACAGACTGTACATTTGCAGAGTGCATAACTTGCACTCGCTTCCACAACGTTGTTTTCAACCCAAACGCGGATTGGTGCTCCATTGAGAATACAATACACCTTCGTTATGCACTGCGGTGAAACAAATTTCAAATGAATATGGAATTATATCAGAAGCTAGCAAATGCGAGTATATACAGTATACACATCATTACATGATTTTACAAATCGTTGATACATGTCATGTTTCTAAACTCGAAGCTTCCAAAATAGTAGTGTTTATATTCTAATAAAGAAGGTAAACATTAAAAACAATGCTTGTATTGCTTATTTTCATGTGATCCGTTGTAAATAATGTATATACAATATATAATATCATATATATATATATTATATAGTCTGTATATATTACATATATTACTTATATTATTAGGCGGAAATTATTTTATAAATATCTGTGTAATAAACACTGTTAAATTCCCATATTTATATCTATGCTGTATTCCAAGTTTGATAGAGTGTATGATTAAGAACTATTGTACATTGTATAGGTTTGGTAGTGTGAAGGCAAATTGAAATGAGGTAACACAGTGTACATGCATGTAAAGATGATTGAAAAAAATTGTACACTGCTTTGTGTCACAGAGAGAAGTGAGAGACAATACGAGAATACATTGTATATGAAAGTTCGTCACAAAATAAGTTTAACTACACTTTTGTTAATTTGACACAATTTCAATTAAAGCTCCTAAAACATAAAATACTAAGTTATTGGATAATTTAAACCAAAAATTCCATAGTTTTCTTTGTTTTGTAACAGGTAACATACTTACGTATTTGGAAAGATTCCATTTGCTCTGATGGACTGATTTTTGAAATATTTGAAAATGGCTCTTAACTCATTTTGTGTTCCAACTCCACATATTGTTTGTCTAACACCCCTTTGTATAATATTGTATATACTTGTATATACAGTGTATAGTGTGATAAAGGACATGTACCATGTATACACACACACACACACACACATATATATGTATATATATATATGTGTGTACACTGGACTCCCGTTATAACGAAGTCATCGGGTGTGGCAGTTTTCTTTCGTTATATCAAAATTTCGTTATAAGTGAACAAATAAACAATAAAAAAGCATGGAGTGAATAACATTGCAACCCAAATTTTTCCTTCGTTGCAACCAGAATTTCGTTATAACCGTGTTCGTTATAACAGGAGTATACTGTATACATGTGTAGTATATATATATATATATATAGAGAGAGAGAGAGAGAGAGAGATAGATATAGATATAGATATACAAGTGTGTATGTATATTATACATATACAAACACATTATCCTGTGTATATGCTATCTCTTTTTTGTCTATACATGTTGGTCTACTACATTACATATAAAACATAAAACAATGCAAATGTTCATCCTCACAGTAAATGTGTACATACATTTTGGTAGTTGTTATGTTGCACTGTATTGTGTATTTGGACTAAAAATCTAGCTTTTGAACATTCTCTCTGGTCTTACACACTCAAGAATAAATAAAAAGAGA
Organism: Diadema setosum; assembly: GCA_033980235.1. Classification (NCBI taxonomy): domain Eukaryota; kingdom Metazoa; phylum Echinodermata; class Echinoidea; order Diadematoida; family Diadematidae; genus Diadema; species Diadema setosum. The sequence continues at coordinate 35,329,924 of CM067077.1, read as the reverse complement.
ACTTCGATAGACTTTCAGCTTTATATATATATTTTTTAATATAATGATGCACATGGAAATACACGATCACACACTGGGTCTCTGATACACTTAAAAATCACATGACTTTTCATTAAGACATCACTAGGAGCCTCATTTGCTATCTTGCTTTTTGGAATACAGTGTACTTCTCTTTTGTTTAGTCATTTTTTCAATAATACACAAGACTTAGAAATAACTCTGATAAAAAAAAAATCAATTATTTGACATCTGAAGTGCATAATACACCCTGTACATCTAGTTTACTGCAGTAGGCCTACTTATGTATCAACTCAAAGATTATGAAAAGTAATGCTTGTAGGCATGTCATATAGTCCAGTGGGGGATCCAGGCGGGAGTGCACCAGGCACCTCCTTTTACCAGGGGCGGATCCAGGGAGGACCACAAACGGCGCACGCCCCCCCCCCTTTATTTTTTGTTGAAACAAAATAAATAAAAAGAAAAAAATGGGGGAGGGGTGCGTGCGCCCCCCCCCCTTTATTTTTGTAAACACGCCCCCTCTTTACGAAATTCCTGGATCCGCCTCTGTTTTACTTTTGGTTAACAAAAGAAACTAGATATGTCGCTATGGCAACTGGTATGCCTCCGCCATAATGGATGATTCTCCTAGTAGGTCTGTAGTACATGTGGACGATGTGTGATTACATTTTCACAGAAGGCAAGTGCCAAAATGTGTCTCGCCCATTTGTGTACAAAAAATACATGTTTTTCTAAATCCCGGAGGTTCATTGACCCCGTCTATGACCTTTGACCTTGTGGTGACCTTCAACTCCCAAAGGGACATCTAACAGCCAAGTTTGGTCACATACATGTACAGACATATGGATCAAAAGTTATGAGGTACAGTGAAACCCCGTTATAACGAGGTCCGTGGGACCGGCGATATTACCTCGTTATAACCGGTACCTCGTTATAACCGTACGCATCAAAAACAAAGAAAAACATAAGCATGACGTCATATACCCATCAATGAAACTTAAGAACATATCCTTTGCGTTGTTATTACACAATTATTGAGCGTTATTTTGAGAGAATAAAGGGAAATTATTTGTGAATTAGACGAAGAAATAGGGGCTGAAATGATAAGTTAATTCTTTATTGTAATTCTTGTTTGTTAAGCTTTTTCTAATAAACACCAGCGCAAATATATAGAGGAACATACAGGCCTTGTTTACCGTAACTTGCTAGGTACTTTTACGCTGTTGGTGCCCAGCGGGAATGCGATGTTTTCATGAATCATTTCGGCTGTAATCTTGTACAATGTATGATCGTTGCGCCCAAATGTATAAAAAATGCGTTCTTTATTTTCTTCCGAAAATCTCTTCGCGTTTTGTACGACCGTTCTTGAAAAATATGCGACAGGATTGAATGTGGGAGGTTGTCATCCTTTTTACGTAATTCTGTACCTGGAGACCATTCCGAAAGAAAGAAAAAAAAATCACCATTGTGAAATGCAGTGTTAAAATTGTGATAATGAACAAACCCAGATCTATTCAAACTAATAAATGCGTTTGTTTCTTTTTCTGATTTAGGTTAACATGCGTCATTCAACTTTTTTTACGCTAACTGTCACCTGGCGAGATCGCGATGATTTCAAAGTAACATACGTGCGTTGTTTACCGCTAACTTGCGAGGTATTTTACGCTGTTGGTGCCCAGCGGGAATTCGATAATTTCATAAATCATTTGGCTGTAATTTTATACAATGTATGACCGTTGCGCTCGAAGGGAATAAGAATGCGTTCTTTATTTTCTTCCGAAAATCTCTTCGCTTTTGGTACATCTGTTCTTGAACTGTTGAATGCGTTTGTTTCTTTTTCCGAGCACCGATTAAGTAGGTTAACATGCGTTATTCAACTATTTTTACGCTACTGTCACCCGGCGAGATCGCGATGATTTCATTAATTATTTTGGCTTTAATCATAGACACTCATTTTTAAATTATCATTCGTTAAATGATAATGAACAAATCCAGATCTATTCAAACTAATACATGCGTTTGTTTCTTTTTCTGAACACCGGTTAAGTAGCTTAACATGAGTTATTCAACTATTTGTACTCTGTCACCCGGCGGGATCGCGATGATTTCACTAATTATTTCTGCTTTGATCACACACTCATATTTGAATTATCATTTGTTAAATGATAATGAACAAATCCAGATCTATTCAAACCAATAAATGCATTTGTTTCTTTTTCTGAACACCGATTAAGTAGGTTAACATGCGTTACTGAACTATTTTAACGCTACTGTCACGACTGTCACCCGGCGGGATCGGGGCGATGATTTTATTATTTCGGCATTAATCATCCAAACTCATATTTGCTCAAAACCAGCAAAAGAACTGGAAGTCGGAACTAAAATTGGAAAGGATATAATAATGAGTTGCACACGCATTCCAGTTGTTCATTTTTGGTCACATTTGTCGCTACATGAAAAGTTTTTGAATGCGTTACACTTGTATCTATTTTTTTTTTCTCGTTGCGCTGTGGTCTGACCTCATATCACGCACTCGTTTCTCGCGAAAAAGAAATTCGAATGATTATGTTTAATAATTTAGTAGGAACATCGGAAGGTATTCCTGTGTCTTATCGCGTGATTAAGAAAACATGGAAGGAACGGTTCTCTGCAAAACGGAAAAAGACGTGGATAGCGTGAATTCGGTTTTCAATGTTTCATTTGTCGCGTGTTTGAAAGCGGCAATTTGGTCAAGAAATGGAACCTCGTTATATCCGATCAAAATGCTTATGTTTTTCTTTATCATGATTTACCGAAATTGTCCTCGTTATAACCGGAATCTCGTTATAACCGAGCTCGTTATAACCGATTCGTTCTGCCATAGGTTTACACGCAAAGGAAAACGGGACCGACGCGATCACCTCGTTATAAGCGGTTCCTCGTTATAACGGGGTTTCACTGTATTTATAATTGAAACGGGCAGTAAAAACATTGGGCCCTAACAGTTTGTTGACCCCTGACTGTGACCTTTCACCTTGTGGTGACCTTAATCTCCCCAAGGGACATCTACCATCTAAGTTTGGTAGCAAACGGACTTATACATCAAAAGTTATGAGCCATAATCGAAACACGCCGTAAAACTTATCAATGGGCCCTAAAAGTTCGTTGACCCCTGATTGTGACCTTTGACCTTTTGGTGACCTTCATCTCCCAAAGGGACATCTAACAGCCAAGTTTGGTAACAAACGGACTTATACATCAAAAGTTATGAGCCATAATCGAAACGAGCCGAAAAAACTTATCATTGGCCCCTAAAAGTTCGTTGATCCCTGTCTGTGAACTTTGACCTTGTGAAGATCTTCTTGTTTGGTAAGATGTGTAACTTTGTACAACCACTCTTCCCTCCAAGTTTGATTGAAATTGAAGTCTTCAGTAGAGAGTTATCTGAAGTTTTTGTAGCGTTACAGACGGACGACAAACGGACGACAGATGACGGACGGACGGACGGAAGATGGAAAGACAGACACGACAGGCGATCCCTTAATCTCCCCGCACCTCTGGTGGGCTTGACAAAAAGTGGCAAAATACTTAAATGACATGTTTGTCACGAATGTGTTGAATGTTCACCTTGACCAACAGTTGGTTTAATTGGATGAATGGGAGAGCATGTATTTGGGAATTTTAGGACGTTTACTTGACTTTGACCCTTTCATAAGTTTACGCATCATGGTATGGAGAAAAAGCGCAATTTCTGTATTGAATAGTAAATTGTTACCATTTTCATCTGGCCTCTAACCCTTGACCTTTGACCCTTAAATTCATAGGAGAATCACTGTCAGGCAGAACGTGCATAAATATGTACTAATATTCAAGATAACTCGAGCCACTTCCGAGATATTTAGGAAGAAGTAAAGTTCAACACTTTCACTTGATATTTGACCTTTTGACTTTTGACCTTTTTAAGCCAAAAAAAAAAAGTTCCCAGAGAATCTCTGTTGGGTTATATGCATATATCAAGTTAAAAAAAACAAGGAAAAGTAGAAATTACGCGGTGCGTAACATATGTCCCCGCCGGAAGTAGCATTTTGTAACAAAATGTACAATATAGGTCAAAGGTCAAAGAAGACAAAGGTCAAAATTCTGTGTAGAAGTTTTGAAGCCCTCACCTAGTGCTATCACATAAAGCAAACGGAATCGAAATCGGGTTAGAAATGGCGAAGGAGTAGCATTCTGTAGCAAAATGCACAATATAGGTCAAAAATCAAGGTCAAAGGTCAAAGAAGTCAAAGGTCAAAATTCTGTGTAGAAGTTTTGAAGCCCTCAACTAGTGCCATCATATAAAGCAAACGGAATTGAAATCGGGTTAAAAATGGTGAAGGAGTAGCATTTCGTAGCAAAATGTACAATATAGGTCAAAAATCAAGGTCAAAGGTCAAAGAAGTCAAAGGTCAAAATTCTGTGTAGAAGTTTTGAAGCCCTCACCTAGTGCCATCACATAAAGCAAACGGAATCGAAATCGGGTTAGAAATGGCGAAGGAGTAGCATTTTGTAGCAAAATGTACAATATAGGTCAAAAAATCAAGGTCAAAGGTCAAAGAAGTCAAAGGTCAAAATTCTGTGTAGAAGTTTTGAAGCCCTCACCTAGTGCCATCACATAAAGCAAACGGAATCGAAATCAGGTTAGAAATGGCGAAGGAGTAGCATTTTGTAGCAAAATGTACAATATAGGTCAAAGGTCAAGGTCAAAGGTCACGACTGAAATTCTGTGTAGAAGTTTCAAAGCTCCCATGTAGTGCTATCATATAAAGCAAACAGAATCAAAATTGGCTCATTAATGACAGAGAAGTAGCAAATTGAAGATTTTGATCACACACGGACGCACACACGGACACACGGACGGACGGACGGACGGACGGACACACGGACAAACGGACGGACGGACACACGGACACACACACGTACGGAGCCCGTTTCATAGTCCCCTGCTCGAACTCGTTCGGCGGGGACAAAAAAAAGAATAATCCTGCAGGCAGTGCATAAATATGAGGGAAATAATAAAATTTTGAAGTGTTGCCCTTGACCTTTGACCCCTGACCTTTGACCACATGAACCAAAAATTTCCTAGATAATTACTGCCAGTCATTTCATACATATATACTATGTTCCATGAAGATGCCTTGAACCATTTCCAAGATATGGAGAAAAAAGTGAAATTTTAACATTTTTACTTGACCATTTGACATTTGACCTTATGACCCCAAACTTTCAACAGAGATCTTAATTTGGTAAAACATGTATACACTACGTTTCAAGAAAACATCTTCAGGCATTACATACATATATCAGAAAATAGTGAAATTTTGAGCATTTCACCTTGACCTTTGACCTTGAGCATGTGCACCCAAAAGTTGATAGGCACAACTTCACCCCCTAATGCACAGTATACATGCCACATTCCATTAGGATACTTCAAAAGGTTTTTTTAGTTACACTGTCCAAAAATTCATTATGGACAGAAGGACAGATGGAAGGACAGACAGATGGATGGAAAGAAGGACGGACGGAAGGACGGACGGACGACCCGAAAACACGTCGTCTCCGGCACCACTTTGTGGCGGAGGCATAAAAAGAAAAAATATGGGGGAGGGGTGTGTGCCCCCCCCCCCCCCTTAATTAGGCGCCCCTCTTAACGGAATCCCTGGATCCGCCCTGTAGACTGTACACCAGAAACTCGGTACATGTACAATGTGCCCTACTCACCTCTATTCTATTCATACCATGATCATATACATCATTATCCATTTTTCATTAACAAAATCAAAATAATGGCGCATCAAGCATGAAATTACAGCCTCAAAACTACAATGCATAGAACTATGTTGTATCAAGTGCTGCTAATTCATGGTGACAGCTCAGTACATAATTACAGTAGACTCCCGTTATAACGAAGTCCTCAGGACCGGCAGCTTTCTTTCGTTATATCGGAATTTCGTTATAACCGAACAAATAAACAATAGAAATACATAGAGTGGATGACATTGCAGCCCAAATTTTTACTTCGTTATAACCGGAATTTCGTTATAACCGTGTTCGTTATAACGGGAGTGCACTGTATTCATGTGTGATGTACACTGATGTACACCGAGGTGCAGTGGGACATACAAAGAAGACGACATTACAGATGTTAAATTTTACTGTTAGGATACAGATGACATGAAATATCTGATATTGACTGTGACCACTGTTCTGTGACCTTTCACCTCATGACAGATAAATGAAAGAGACAACCAGTAATTCAAAAATAAATCCTACACTATGTGGATATGAACTGTTTTGCTCGCCCACCCCCCCCCCCCCAAAAAAAAACAAAAAACAACAAACAACAAACAACAAACAAACAAAACAAAACAAAACTTCATGACATCACAATTTCCCTAATTCTCATCCGATTGTGATCAATATCTTACTGCCATGCTTCAAACATTTTACTTCACTCTTTCTTTTTAAATTAACTTTTGACTGGTTTGGAATTTCCCTTTAATTTTATATGAGAGAAAACTTTACTGTATGCTTAGACCATCTCATAGGAGAAAACTTCTGTCACAGCATGTAGATATGTAGCAAAGGCCTACATGGAGCAATTGGTACAGCTGTTAAGTAACAGGAAGGCCATTTTCATAACTCCACAGCATGAGCTTTGAATACATGATGGCAGATAGGAAGCTTTGAATACAGAAAATACTGTTATCAACATCAGCTTCAAGCTTACACTTGTAATGCTACTAAAATGAAATAGCATAGTAGATGACTGATTCTGCTCCAGTTTGCTGTAACCAAAAGTTCTTAATTGTTTAATACAGATTACAATAATGAAAGACATCACACAAACGTGTGAAATACACAGGACAGTTCAACCTTTTCCCTTTGTATACATCCACCTGCAGATGCCTTACAAAATGAGAGAAAACTCTGAAATTCATTCTTGTCACTAACTGCCTGTTTGGGGAGTAATTTTTGTCAGAAAATGAAGAAAAGGTGTATCATAGACATTGTAATAGTCATTTGGTGGATGAATTTTAGCAGACATGATGTTCTAGATCATTAACAGTTGTGAAATTGAACTTTCCTGTGTCTAAATCCCACCTCTATCAGTTCTTCTCTTCATCTCCTCTATCCCTCATGTGGCTCCTCTTGTGTACCTCAAGGAAGTGCAGCCATTTGAACCTTCGTCCACAAGTATCACAGGAGAATGCAAAAGGCTCATCATGGCTTGTCATGTGTTCTCTGAGTTTCCGTTTACTAAAGCAAGGTTTCAGACAAATGTCACAAACCGGATGCTGGGAAATGTCCTCACTGCCCGACCTAGAGACTGACGTCACATCCCTGGAGCCGATCATATCACTGTCTTCCTCATGCTGTCCTGCCTTGGACATGCCTTTCTCATCTGAAAGGGCTCTGTAAGGTGCATCACCATCTGATGGTATGTTTTGAAGACCATCCTCATCATCACAGTTGATTCCATCGCTGGTCTCCTTTCCCTTTATTGTCATACCACCTGCAGTCAATTCATGACCTTCATGGACCTGTCCTCTCAGTCGTTCATTTTCATGACTCTTGAAGTGAGCAGCCAGGGAGCTACACCACTTGAATTTCTTGGGGCATAGATGGCAGGAGTAAGGCGTGTCACCAGTGTGCAGCCGCATGTGTCTTCTGTGGCGGGAGCTGTCCCGGCTCACTTTGTTGCAGATGTGACATTTGAAGCCTTTCTGCGGAGAAGCTGGGACCTTGGTGGTCATCTTGCTCCTCTTCCCAGTTGCATGACTCTTGGAGTGAGCTGAGAGGGAGCTGTGCCACTTGAATTTCTTGGGGCAGAGTTTACAGGAGTACGGAAAGTCAGCAGTGTGGCGGCGAACATGTCTCCTATGCTGATGCTTAGTCATGCTCACTTTGTCACAAAAGTTACACTGATAGCCTTGTGAAACCAGTCCACTTTTAGTTTCGGAAGGAAGAGTTACCTGTTGCTCACAACCAGGGCCTGCTTTGGTTTTAAACTTTCTCCCCTCAACTGCTGATAAATCACTCTTGGCAGCTAGGTCTTGGTCAGATTTTTGAGGAAAAGCTTCTGCAGCCTCCTGAGCTGGAAGAGGCACACGGAGAGTATCTCCAGATGCAGCTTCATCTTTGGTGACGAGTTTGTTGGCAGAGGGTGACTGCTGTTCTACAACCAATGTGTTTGTGGCATTGGCCATACCATCTGCTCTGTGTTGTGTCTCTCCTTTTTTATTTGAAATTATTCTAGTCCTCCCTCTGGTGTGGCTTCTTGAATGGGCTAGCATTGAGCTATGCCACATAAACCTCTTGGGGCACAGCTCACAGATATATGGCTTGTCATTAGTGTGTAGACGCATATGCTTAGTGTGAGAAGCCTGTGTTGTGCTCATTTTACCACAAATATTGCAAAGAATTGTTCTCCCCGGTGTCCTTTGCTTCCCTTTTGTGAGCTCCTTTGGTGTTTGCTTTCTTTTATGACTTAGCAAATGTGCTTTCAAAGAGCTTTCCCACCTGAATTTTTTCGGACAGAGAGAACAGTTAAAGGGTGTTTCAGCCGAGTGCATTCGCATATGTCTGCTCAGAAGGTATTTGTTTGGAAAGACTCTATGACACATCATGCACACAAAATTCTTTGAATGGCATCTGCTTTTTCTAGCTGGATCAGAGAGTTTTACAATACCATCATGATATGTGGACTCCACATGTGGCTCGGTGCTGTCCACAGAAGCAGCTGCATCGGTCTCAGTGGAGCTTGAAGGAGACATCTCACAGGCATAAAACATACTATCTGCAGTTTGTAAAACAATCTCATTATGTCCGTTGTCTTTCTCAAATCTGTCTTGAATCTCATAACCCTGTACAACCCTTTTCCTCTGATCACAACCAACATCCTCGGCAGGATCACCTCGCGTCTCATCCTCTGGACATCTCATGTTCTTCCTGAGGATGTTTAGATCAACTTCTCTCGGACCACAACCATTGTCTGTAGAGTACTGGTTGGAATACTGCAATTGCTGCTGGGAATCTCCAGGTGTATCTAAAGGTTCATGACAGACCTTACTCAGAGAAGGCTGGCGAGGAGTTGAGCTGTTGATGCTTACCAGTTTGGTTGGGGATGATTGTACTTCAGTAATGGGATCAATTTGTTGGTGCTGAGGTGCATAAGTAGCCCCAATATCCTGTGACAAGCAAAGTGGTGCTTGGCTGGGATTCTTGCTTCTGGGGCGATTGTCAGGATCTGACATCAATGTCCAGTGATCATAGAGCATAGCAGATGCTTCACGTGACTGGTGAAATACATCTACAGAAGACTTCTGATTCGAATCTGAATAGGTGGCAGCTGCCACATGTTGGGTGGTGTCCTCAATACTTCTTGGAATCATAGTATCATCTGGAAGATACTCATTCTCTTCTGATGATGATGGGGGCAACTCATACGACTCTGCTGGTCTACCAGAGGAGGATACTTCGGTTGCCTCTAACTTATCTGCAACACTACCTGATGTAATCTCATCTCCATAGCTCTCATGTGCACACACATTATCTTCAACTTTGACTTGGATTACACGATAAATGTCCCCTGCAGTCGTAGTGTCTACAGCAACAGCAGGAGAATGGAATTCTCTTGATTCCTGGGACAGATTGGCATCATGTTTGCTCGATTGGGGATGTGAAGAGTCCAGGTTTACATCCTGCTGCAGATTCTCTCTTGCTTGAGCATTGCATACTAGAAGGTGTTGCAACAGCATCCCTTTCCTGCTGAACTTCCGCCCGCAGATTCCACAGATGAAAGGTTTCTCCCTTTCCCCGTGAACAGCCATGTGGTGCTGTAAGAAGTAAATTCCTGTGAAGCTGCTGCTGCAGAGTCTACATGTGTATGCTTTGTGGTGGCCCTCCACATGTTTGTTCAAGTGTTGCTTGCAGTCAAACATTTCTCCACATCCATTACAAAAGTAGATAGCTGATTCACTATCTCTGTCCGCAGATGCTGGTGTATCAACCCTGTGCATGTCAGACATATGTTTAGCTGATTCACTATCTCTGTCCGCAGACACCGGAGTGTCAACGCTGTGCATGTCAGACGTATGTCTTGTCTCCATCGTTTCTGTCTGACTATTTATAGAATTTACATGTTGTTGACTTTCCATACTCGGCACTTTCTGCTTCTCATTACCTTCTGATATGTCATCTGGTCGACGTTGAGTCACTTCATAACTTTCAATGTGAGGACGACGTTTAACATTGATGGGCAACTTTCTCCCTAATCTTACGCATGGATTTAACCTGGTGTGCATCTTTGTGTGCTGCTTCAAGTCCTCATGATGAGAAAATGTTATAAGGCAGACGCCACACATGTATGGCACATTTCCTGATGTCCTGTCCATGACCTGCAATCAAAGAAGTCATGAAGACAGTAAAAATTAGGATGGTGAACATGCAGAAGACAACATAATTTCTTACATCAGCACAAAGTACCAAACGGGGCAGTACTGTACAAAAAGTCAATGAACAACCTCATACAAATTCTTTAAAATTCATTTTTATGTGGTACAAGGACTCCAAAATGGGGTCAAAATCTAGTAAGCTCAGCCTTAACGGTTACAACATATGTATGTTTTCATACAAATTTTATGGCAAAACTAGCACACTACTGCAGTGGAAGAAAGTAAAATTAATGACAAAAATGCATGCAGTTTTGATACAGACAAAGAACAGATCATATACTGATAGGAAAACTCTCTATCGATCAGAGTAATTTTCTTGGTTAGCATAATAAAAATAAACACAAATCTAGGCCACTAATGCCGACACACTATTCCACTGAGGAATTGTTTATGACTAGCATGCACAGTTGTGACAGTAGATAAAGTAATATCATTTCCAAGTCATAAATACATGTATACACTGTAGCAGATGACTACTGTTTTTTGCTGAAAATTGAGCATTGATGAAATTGACTCAAATTATGATATGAGTGGATATACATGGATGTGTGCACATTTGATTTTTGAAGAACACACATCTTACAGGAAAAGTGCATTTGTGACCCTGCACCACAAAACAAACAAAAAGTCGCCAGACATGGATTATTAGTTAAGGGCAGATTCTGAAAGAGCAGACTCTAAGCTTCAAAATGATGTATAACTCAATTCAAATGGATTCTCCTAACCTATCTAAACATTAGAAAGTGTGAACTGAGAAAACAGGCTCTGAAGTACAGGGTCTATTCAAGCGCTTGATTTTTACCAAGACATGCAAGCTGTGGGATGAATGGAACAAAAAACAGGATGTTGACCATTGGAGCAACAACAATGAAGGGGTTATCAGATTAAGCTATCAAAAATCAAGCATGCTTGATCAACACATTCTGTAGAAGATTAATCCCAACTTTCAATGCAGTAGCATCACTCTTTCGAAGTTATAAGATTTGAAAGTGAAGAGTATGGACAGGGTTTTTAAGAAATGAAAAGAGGGCTCTATCAGAAACACCCAATCACACTATTCCATCAAAAAGTGTGAGAAAAACTGCTGAAAACAGAAGTTCCTGTTTTTTTACGATCCCAAACTTTAACATAATGTAGAAGATTTGTTCTTTCAGAAAATATGAAAAACTCAAGATTGCTTAGGTGACCAATTTCACCTATTTTCAGTCCTCACACAAAATCACTGTGTGCGACTTTTTGTTCGTTTTGTTATGTGCGGTCACATTTAACATAGTGTAGCTCTTAAATATCGCATATGTCTGCATACTACATTTACAATGTACATTGTACACGTACGTAGTGAGAGCATACCTGAGAACAAGGGTTGTAATAAAGGAACAAATGTCTTGTGCCATTAAAGATACAGTACTGGTATATGAAATGATATGGAAATTATCTTCTAAGTGCCCTAATATAATGAGAATAAAATCTATTCTTGATATCTAACAGAAGCCCATACACACCCTACTTGAGTGTGTATACCAAGAACTTTATTAAAAATAGTATCCAGCAACTTACAAGTACAATGCATACTGTACTACACCATATACTATATACAGTATAGCGAGTCTAAATTTTCATGAATCTGGACTTCCCAACAATTGCGAAAGCGGTCAAATTCCCAATCGTGGAGTCAAGTTCTGAACTGAAAATGCATACATATACATCAAATTCATACAAATTGGGATCAGAGTCAATATTTTTGTGTGTCTTTAAAGTCGCAAATAGCATCCGACTCATGAAATGACAGTATAATGTGAAGTTTCTGTCCATAATTCCACCATATATACAACCCTACACTACCCTAACCTTGCTTGCTAATTGCAGGGCTGCAAACCTTGAGTGAGATTTTGGCGTGAGACACTGCGAGGGAGCAGGGAGCAGCACCTGGCGGCCTGCTGTGCGGCCGTACGTACTACGTACACAGTCAGTGTATGTAAAGCGATGTAAAGCACACATCATAGCCATACATGTACTGTAATTTGCCAAAAGTACAAGCTACGCTCACGTGGTATAGGTAGAAACCAATCATAATCCAATAGCTCGTCTTTGCGCGCAAACCAAAAACGATTATTATTGGTTAAGCTTTACACCTGCGCGGGAAAATCTCAAAATTTTGGGCTTGGGCATATCGATATTCGGAATATTTAGAGATATATTTATTTTTGTAGTCATGTACATTCCATTTTGGGGGTTTCGCGTGAGATTTTGTTTATCAGAGTGAGACAGTCAAAATTGGTTGAATTGCGTGAGTCTCACGCTCAATGCATGAGAGTTGGCAGCCCTGGATTGCATGGTTGCACGCACCCTGCATTGTGGGAAGTCTTGACTTTGGCCAACAAACCAACAAACCTACACTGTGAATTGAAGTCTCTGGCCAATGCACACGACAAGCACACTTTGTAGATCGTTGGCTTGGTTGACCAACTGTCAGAACTACACTACATACAGTACTCTAGTACTATTAGGCAGCCAGCCCCGAGGTAATTTACCCAAGTATTTTAGCAGATGGCTGGCATGGTAATCGGAGGACAACGGTCATGTCATGATGTAATATTTCTACGCGTTTTGAGATCGTTGGCTGACAAACACACGATCTCATACAGCCAAAATTGTGAAATCGGCCCCATCGCAGTGCACGTGCACCCATGCGTTAGCAAGCAAGGTTAGGTTTTTATAGGGTTGTATTTATGGTTGAATTGGCTGTAGAATTAGTCAAGAGATGTTCAAGAGTCCTTCCGAGAATAAATTTTAAAAGGTTGAAGACCAAAGAAAAAACGGGAGAAAGGGAGGACAAAAGATACTATGCTGTGGAAATCGGCCCCGCGGCTGTATCACTCTCCCATTACTTTGGTGGGGCCGCATTCACGAGTACCAGTATATACTGTGAAAGAAAGCCCCACCGCCGTGCTTAGTTTATTGTTACGTACCGATAATGAATGGCACAATAATGATGCCTTGTCACTGTGTAGGCTTGATGGTGTGGTGGTGGGGCGCTGAATTCACGAGTAATTTATAAACAGGCAATTGGCAAGCCACCGTAGTATTACTAGTATGGACATGCAGTGGTGGGGCCATGGGGCCTATTTCAGGAGTATGCCCTCAAACAAAAGAGCGGTGAGGTATTCTACAATTAAGTAGAGAACGGTCATTGATTAACTACACGCAGACGTTGTCATTTTTCAGTGTGATTGTGTGACTCCTTCATGAATATCTTTATTAATCATGGAAAACTAAAATACAAGGAATTATCGTAATCTATGATAATCATTCAATAATCTCGTATAGTGCCTACTACAAGTACAACGTAGGTAGTCGGAGAGGTACCTCTAGCTCTCCGACTACCTACGTTGTACGTTGTAGTATACGAGAGTGAATGCCATTCAAATAACACGCAGATGAGGAGTGAAGCAATAAGGACGTTTACAGACCTGATTTCAGCCACAGATTTCGGTGAGTTTTTGACGTACCGGTAATTAAACAAAAAATCGCATACCGATTATTGAATGATTATCATATTCGTGAATCATAAGATTACGATAATTCCTTGTATTTTAGTTTTCCACGATTAATAAAGATATTAATGAAGGAGTCGCACAACCACACTGAAAAATGACAACGTCTGCGAAGGAATAGAGGTGCAGTTCGCGACAGCGGCTGCGTGTAGCTACAATGTAGGTCATTGATTAACTCGTTACAGTTATTGGGGGCGGGGCGTTAGTTTCGTTTGCAACGCCTACTCGTATCTCTATGCCCCGGACTACAGTAAAGTAGGCTCCTAAGTCCTATAGCTTTGTATTAGTACTATACTAGTAGAAAACTTAGGCCTGTGCCTACTGCATATTTATGGGTAAATTACGAGGTGTTACATGGGCAACACAAGATTTAAGGAAAAATAATATCAGAGTACGATGTCTTGAAATATACATGACAAGCAAAACATTTCTACTTACTTTATTGTCAGTAAAATTTCTTCCATCTTACGATAATGCAGATCAGTATGACTATGAGCGCGATTGTTGTGTGCAGTATTGCGTAATCAGAATCGTGTTTATTCAAATTCATGAAATTCAGAATCGTGTTTCGCGAAAGTGCATCACACCGCACCGCGTGCGCTCGCTTTAGGGGGGTGTTTCATCAACGTTTGTCAGTGCTGACAAGTTGTCAGCGCTGACAATTTCAGCAAAATCCTTGGTTTTGATTGGCTGAGATGCTCTGGTCACTGACTGTTACTATATGGTGATTGTCAGCGATGACAACTTTTTGCGCTGACAAACGTTGATGAAACACCCCCAGCTGATCATGCATAGGCCTACTGTGTATTATGTGCGTGCCAGTGGTGCCCATCCCAAAGTAGATGACACCAAGGAGGTACTGTATGAGGTTCTCTCATACCTCCTTGATGACACCATCTCTTTGACCTCTCTAACCAGCATTCCCAGCAACCGCTGCACGCCTAGCACAACATTACGGACGCCGGGCAACTGATTTGATTAGAAAACAACATCAACAAAAATGATAGAAAATAGCAATTAGATAAATATCTGTAGTAAAATAACATAAGAGAACTCATTCCTCTATGTTCTGAAATAGGAATAAAAAAGAGGATCAGGGGGGTGTTTCATCAACGTTTGTCGGCACTGACAACTTACAGCTCCAGAATTAACACCCATACTCACAAAATTGTATAATACTAGCATCCAAAGAGGTACACTTCCCAGCGGATGGCTGAGGGCCAACATCACCCCAGTATTTAAAAATGGGAAGCGCTCAGATCCAACAAATTACAGGCCGATATCACTGACATCAGTCTGCTGTAAAATTCTGGAACATATAGTATATAGTCATGTTATAAATCATCTTGAGGACCACAATGTTTTATCTGATTATCAACACGGATTTAGATCCAAAAGATCCTGTGAAACCCAACTGATTACCACCATCCAAAGCATCTCGGATGCCTGTGATAACCCAAGTGTCAAGCAAGTGGATGCTATCTTACTGGATTTCGCTAGAGCTTTTGACACTGTGCCACACCGTAGATTATTGAAGAAGATCACCCACTATGGAATCACAGGGAGTCTGCACAAGTGGATATCCGCATTTCTTACAAAACGAGAGCAATCAGTAGTCATCGAAGGGGCAAAGTCCAGTCCTGCTCAGGTAACTTCAGGTGTCCCACAGGGGACAGTCCTTGGACCCCTATTATTCCTAATATACATCAATGATCTTCCATCTGGAATTGAGTCTAAAGTATGTCTTTATGCCGATGACTGTATTCTATACCATGAAATCCGTTCACCGTCAGATGGTGCTGTTCTCCAAAATGACCTCCAGCGACTAGAAAAGTGGGCTAAAACGTGGCTAATGTCATTCAAATTGCCAAAATGCCAGATGATCCACTTCACAAAAAGGCGTACCATTATTCCAACTTCATATACACTCTACGGTCACCGCCTTGCAGAGGTGTCACAACACAAGTATTTGGGAATAACCCTGTCATCGGATCTGAAATGGAATACACATATTGACAACATCACCAACAAAGCAAGCAGTATGCTCGGATTTCTACGGCGTAACCTCCATAGAGCCCCTCTTAATGTCAAAGTGCAGGCATATAAGAGTTTAGTCCGCCCTCACCTGGAGTACTGTAGCCCTGTTTGGGACCCGCACACTTTGAGGCATATCCAAAAAGTAGAAGCTATACAAAGGAAAGCTGCCCGTTTCATAACCAACGATTACAATTATGGAAGCTCTGTAACAACCATGCTCCAGAATATCAAACTACCTACCCTGGAACATAGGCGTCATATGAATAGTATCATATTCATGCATAAAATAATCTATGGCCTGGTTGATTTGCCTTTCGAAAGACATGGTGAATTCAACCCTGAACCACTTAGAAGGACCAGGAGTTGGAAGCCTCTTCAAATTAAGCTCCCTACTTCCAGAACTGATCTCCATCTACACTCATTCTTCCCAAGAACCACCAGATACTGGAATTCCTTACCACAAGCAATAACCAACATAGCTGATCCACGTTTATTTAAAGATACACTATCCAAACATTTTGAGTAATGTCCCTCCTACCATGACCTATGAACCAAAGTTGAGTGTTGCTCTACCAGGGCTGATCAACGTACACCATCAAGATCAAGATCAAGAACTTGAATCACCATAGTAACAGTCGGTGACCAGAGCATCTCAGCCAATCAAAACCAAGGATTTTACTGAAATTGGTCAGCGCCGACAGTTGTCGGTGCTGACAAGCGTTGATGAAACACCCCCCAGGGGGTGTTTCATCAACGTTTGCGGCGCTGACAACTTGAATCACCATAGTAACAGTCGGTGACCAGAGCATCTCAGCCAATCAAAACCAAGGATTTTGCTGAAATTGGTCAGCGCCGACAGTTGTCGGCACTGACAAGCGTTGATGAAACACCCCCCAGGAGATAACACGTAAATCATTTAGGCCAGGGAGGTGACTCACCTCCCTGTTTAGGCCTAGGTCTCGGAAAACACAACAATCAATGTTCAAATATCAACATATGCACTGGAAAACTCCAAATTCAACAGATCAAACGGGGCCTAGTGGCAGTGATAGATGAAGAGATAGATAAAGCAAGAAATATTTTGGAGAAGAGCAGAGAAATATCATCAAGGAAGCACTTATTTTGATATTCGCATATGTGCGGTTTTTGTTTTGTTTTTTACCCTCAAAGAAAAGATGTGTTTTGGATATATTGGTCCAGAGCGAGTGATTGCCTGCGCTTCAAACTTTTTTTTTTTTTCAAAACTTCAATTGACTATTTTTATGCACGATGTGCTAAAAATAATCAGGTGCTCCCCCCCCCCTCTCTCTCTCTCTCTCTCTCTCTCTCTTTGTACAATAACTAATATTGATGTGGAATCCTGTGATCTGATTGGTCAATCAACCAATGAGGTCATTGACTCAGATGAGCTCATCTTGCGCAGACACCAAACATGATAATGGCTCAAACCCGGCTGTGGACATCCAAAATTCATCAAAAATGTATTGCCCAAAACGAATTACATCTATAAGTCTAGATCTAAATCTTTGCAGAGTGTCTAGAAATAGTCCTCATATAAAACCGTTGCCCACTGTGCAACTTACATCCTCCTCCTGTTATCAATCAGAATATTCCCATGATATACTCGTATCATTACCGGTGCGTTTAGGAGTATATTGCAGGCTGAGAGGGAACTCTAGATTAAGAAGGGAGCATCAAATATTGCACTAGCCTTTGTCCTCAAATGAAGCATATCTTTACTTTTATACTTTTCTCTTTTCTTTATTTCTTTCCTTATGCGCAGTATAGGGTCCATTTTTTCTCTTTGCTTTCTTTTTTCTTTTAAATAGGCGTGTTAGATTCTGGAATCAAAATTCCGTCCACTAAATTGAGGAGAGAATCAATATTTTCACACTGCCGGGGATGGGGCTAGTGTACTTGATAATTGACATCACTTTTGTCTGCCTTTGTTTAGACCCATGGTATTAGCTGGTATTAGGCCCTATGTGACAAGTGAAGTATAGATGAATGAAGAAAGGCTGAATTCATTTCTATAATTTACCAATACTGAGATTAAAGATGCTGAAACAAAGACAATTATTGAATTAAAGGCCTATCTTTTTTAGTTTAAAAAAATCCTTTAAAAAATTCCTGTTAAATATAACGAGTGTAATATTACTTTTTAAAAAAAAAATTCTCCTTTCAATGTTAACCTCACCCTTAAAAGATAATCAAAAAGTCTATTTGTTTTTGCATTCAACTCTTCATTTCTGCAGCTACTAAAACAAGACTGAATACGAACAATTGCAGATCTTTAAAAATGATACTATGGTCGAATTATCGAACTGCAATACAAATTCGTAACATAAAAAATATAACTTGAATGGTAGAAACAATGATTCGACATAACAGTAGCACTCTTGAGTCTGCGTGGATACGAGTAAGGCCAAGGCCTACTACAGTATGATAAGAATAAGACAGTGATTTTTTATTTTTTTTTAATACTGGTATCGTACTGTATTTATTACGTTTTTAGACTCTTTGTACCATTGCAGACAGATATCGGGCTTGATTAGCATGAATGCTATTTTCTGGTACCTTATACTCACTTTTCCTGTATTTATGCACGTATTACGTACAGGTAATGTTAGTCGTGTATAAAACAAGTAGATTGATAAAAACTTAAACTTCAACCGGTAGGCCTAGCTGTTAAGATCTTTACCCCGAGGTGAAATGGTTGAGTACTGGCTCGCTTTCCATGTTACTGCAAGGTCCAGCAACAGACAAAATATGTATATTTAATACAAATGCATTCTACACAACATTGAAATTGAAAATTTTGAAGAGCCTTTGCAGGTGTATGTCTGAAGTATTGGCGTAGACAGCTGGCTGGACGAGACGAGACTATTGAGAACTCACCGTAGAGGGCGCTTAGTACAGATGCATGCGAGGATCATGTCTATTTTCCCTAGAAACGCACACAGCCAGTGTGTACAATCAAATAATTGGATGCCGTTGTTATGCTGGTGTGTACTAGTAAGCGATCAATGATCTACAATGGAACCAGTCAAGTAGACAAGAAATAACGCGTGTTTTACCTCTATGATCGTATTGAAGGGAAAACTTATACAGAGCGACCATCTTGGGTGAGTTTCTCTCTTTTGATATAGATTAATTTCTGCTGAATTTATCGTTAATGTGTTTTTTATCGCCAGTGCATTCCGAGAAAAGTGACGATATGATGGTAGCTCGTTTGTTATGTGTGCGTGTAGAGACGACAGTCTCCTCTGTGCTGTGCTGTCCTGTGGGTATTCTCGTGAGCAGCTGGTGCATGGTGTGTGTGTGGTGTACGACAACGAGCTGGCCCGGTGTTTTATGGCGGTGCTACTCCACACAGCACTGCTGCAGTGAGGTACAGGTAGCCTTGCTTGGGAAGCTCGCTTCACAATTATGAGTAGAGGCAGGGGCCTAGAAATGATTGAGCACAGTGTGGGAACCACACAGTGTGGGAACCACACACCTCACTTGTTTATATTAGATTAATATTACATAGCATTAAATTATCACTGAGGAGATGAACTAGGTAGACTCTATTATTCTTATTTGAGATAATTCCATTGTGATGAGTGTTAGAATCTTAACACAGTGTTAGGCCTAACAATAACATACTAATGTTACATAGGCCTATTGCTCAATATTCCCCAATAAACAATTCAAATGTTGTTTAAACGTTACAGTTTATCTAACGAAGTTACGAGGAATACGACTAATCCCTAGGCCTAACTGTGTAGTGTTAGTGTTGTTAAACCAGCGTGTAAACGTATATTACAAACTTACACAATGATGAATGATGGTCTGCATGCCGTGTCTCTCATCTAATGTTAACTGGGTCTATATACACTGTAGAGTAAGATTAGAACCCCAATTTTTCGGCCGGCCTCCAAAATCCGGACACTAACCACTTATGCACAAGGCAGCAAAATCTACTGTCACAACACACGGATAATCACCTTGTTTCACATACTAGCACACTCGTTCACCACAGGAAAGTGCCTGAAACTTTGAGTCACCTCCAAAAATCCATCTAAAATCCCAAATTTTGCCGTCAAACACGCAGAATTGCCGCAACTTTTCCAAAGCGCGCACAAATTAGGTCCTGTGTAAAGGATCAGGGTCACCGAAAAAGCGCTAAAAATCGAAAAATTACGCCGTTCTGTTGCGAAATTTTTCGCTTATTTTAAGCTCAGACTCAGAGTGTGATGGTATCCTCAAGAACACAAAAGAAAAACAAAATCTCTGTACGTGCCGATGCAGTGAATAAATGTACAGGGGCTGAATGCAAGTGCAGAGTTCTCAAAATTCGGACACGAACGGGCGCAGCAACGTCCCCAATGCAACCTTGCGCCAACAAGTTATGGCGCGAGTGGATTTTTCAGCTGCCTCTTATGCGTATTGACGTTGCATGCATGTCCGAATTTTGGAGTGGCTGTCCAAATTTTGGGGAATTGACAAGGTGATAATAATTGGGGATTCTGTGAAATTTTGTGATCTGTTTAACAAAATCAAATATTCGATTGGGATAAAGTAGGTTGATATATTTAACATACATTATTATCTATACGATAGATATAATTTTGTAGAGTTTTATTTGAGTTGAACAAATATAGCTAAAAAGCTTAAGTGTCCGAAAATTGGGGCTTTTACTCTAAACAGAGTCACAGCCCATGCATATCCCAGTTGCTATAAAAACGCGACAGGGCTGTACCAGGAATCAGGATGGTGCACGGCAACAAAGCGAACGCAAAGCGAACTTGCCGATCACATTGAGTTTTGATACTTGACATAATTTTTATCAAGAGACAATCTTCATTAATTAGACTTTATGTCTATGTTATCGATACACAATTTACAACTTACCGAATACAAAGATTATATGCAGCGTGTGCAATTGTATATTGGAGTTCATGCAACTGGAGCTGCAGCTCTGATCGCGTTAACTCCTGATTATTCAAAATGGCCGTCAGTGAAAGATGATGTACTGTCTTTGACTCCATGAACATCTTGATCATTTAAAGCTTTCATGCCAGTAACAGGGATGTAAAGAGCCTATCTGTGTATCATGAAAAGGTCTTTGAAAGTAGGAATGACAGGTCTACATTGTGCATTATGTGGGCTAAGTGGAATTTGCCTTCTTTTTTTTTTTTTTACTGTATTGTAAGGGATACTTGCTGTGAGTAGTCATAGGCTGCTAAAAAACCTTACAATGCCTGAACTTTTGATTTTTTTTTTTTTTACTCTTGTGTAGTGTGAAAGGTTGGACACTATAGCTGGTGGAGTCTGATCCATCACCCTCATCCAGCACTTATTTGACTCGGCCTCGACAAGATGGTGAAGGGATTCCTGCGGAGCCCTGATGGTCTCTTCCAGTTGTCACCGAGCGTCACACTGGTTGGAAGAGAGAACTGTGATTTCAATATCCTTGTAAGTGACTTTCATGGCAGTTTCGTTCTTGATTATATGAATACATTAATTTCAACTGTGATGTTATTCTAATATATTGGATTGAATCTGATCACAAAGACAGAAGTGTTGAATGTAAGTACATGTATTCATTTCCTTAACTCTATATTTTGTTTGAGAAATTTTCCCTTTTCAGACATTGACTTTTTAATTATTGTTTTTCTCTCCAAAACTACAGCTCCCATCAATAGAATTGCAGCATGCAGTGATAGAGTACAGTGATGCAGAAAACTGCTTCGTCATTCAGGACCTGAACACAGCACACGGGACATACGTCAACGACTGCCGTGTTCAGAATGCAGCCGTGCGGTTGGCTCCAGGAGATGTTATCAGATTTGGTTACTCAGGGTTGCCTCATGAATTGGAGGTGGAGGATGCTCAGGTGAGGTGAAACAGTGTGTGGTAGACATTGTTTACTTGAATCTCATGTTGAAGTTGCCACTGTTTAATGATATCAGAAACCATTTCGGTAGGATATTGTGACATTATCATCAGTGAAGTCAGCTCTTGATGTAACATGCAGAGGCCCTTTTCCCTTTGTCTTTGTCTTTGCTATGTAAGTGGATGAAGTATCTTTCGTCTATTCAGTGTTAACAGCAAAGCCATTAGAGTCTCAAACCCTGGTAGGTAGGTGATTCTGTATGCCATATTGTGAAAGAATTGTCTTATCAGTGCTTACCTCTGAGATAGTTGTATTTTTTAAGCAATCAAATTCATGCAGAGTACTGCAAAAGAGGTTATGACATTCACTGCAATTAGTAATCTGCAAGAATAACAAATATGCAAGGTAATTGTAAATATCAGCAGGCATAGGGAGTATTTGAACCAATCATGAGTGAGGCTCTTTGAATACTGGTTTGTTCTCACAATGCACAACTGCTAAGAGCATTAGCATTTGAAGCATTAAAGATAATAAAAAGTTTTGGTACCTCAAAAGCTTCCCTGAATTTCCTTGTCTTGGTTTGTGTTTCAGGTTAAAGTACGTTGTCTGTGAGAATTACTCGCCCCAAAGTGCTCTCATGTCTTAGTAATCATGCAATAATGGTTTCGTAACAGAGCCGACGCTGTACAGCGTCGATAAATATTGTACGAAACCACTGAGTGCGACCAGCAGCGTGCAGCCCATTGTACGCATAGCTAACTGCGACCAGCAGCCCCATACGCATAGCGTAATGGGGCTTCGCATTGTAGCATTCAGGATCATGACAGAATTAGTATCGCGGGTAAATGTCAACTTAAAATCCAAAAATTTCTTCGATTTGAAGACTTACCAATTAAGTTGAAGTATTGAAAACAGGCTTCAAACAACGTTTGGTTCTGCCAATAGTCCCTTTCTGTTCGAATTGATGACTGAATGTGACTCGGTCGAGAGGACCTTGGGAGAGCTACATACACTGGATACCATGGCCAGCGCATGCGCACACAAACATCTTATCCGTTCATGGATTTTAAATTTGTGTGCATGTGATGTGTTCGCATGCACTGGCTGTAGTATTCAGTGTACTGTACGTAGCTCTCCTAAGGTCCTGTCGACCGAGTCACATTCAGTCATCAATTCGAACAGAAAGGGACTATAGGCAGAACCAAACGTTGTCCGAAGCCTGTTTTCAATACTTCAACTTAATTGGTAAGTCTTCAAATTGAAGAATTTATGGGATTTTAAGTTGACATTTACCCTGCGATACTAAATCTGTCATGATCCTGAATGCTACAATGCGAAGCCCGATTACGCTATGCGTATGGGACTGCTGGTCGCTATGCGTATGGGGCTGCTGGTCGCAGTTAATTGCATGATTACTAAGACATGAGAGCACTCTGGGGCGAGTAAGTCTCACAGTGTTAGTTATATGAAAGGTACTTTAACCTGAAACACAAACTAAGACAAGGAAATTCAAGGACACTTTTGAGGTACCAAAACTCTTTATTATCTTTAATACTGACAAGAACAATAAAGAATGACAAAAAAATATCGTGGTTGATATCAGATAAATTGCAGTGTCTAAACTTTGCTGTGAATAATTTTGTTTTACAACTTAGGTCTCCTACCCACCCGTTCCTGGCCGGACTACATCTGGCTCGGGCATGAAAGTTGTTCAGGAGAGCATCCCTGTCTCGGATGCATCCCAGCATCAGCTGCCATACCTGGCTACCATCGCTGGTGGTGATGCAGCTTACAATCAGACCCAACAGTCACTCCTCCCATCCCTCAGTGGTAGCCCTGGTGCTCCCACTGCCTGGGGTACCCAACAGGGCCCTGGGGGAGGTCTGCCGTCTGGGGCAGGGGTGGTACCCAGACCCCCCAGGGCTAGGCCAACAAGCGCTGGAGCCAGGAGAGGTAGTGGGAGTGGTCCTGGTACTGGAGGCTCAGTGCATATCTCAAGTCAAAGTCCTACCAATAGTCCCCTGCCACCAAGAAGAGGTAAAGGTCCTTGCTTCCTTCTTCCAAATTTTATGAAGATGTTATGTGTAGTTGAGATATAAAGTTAATTTGTTATATTTAAATCATCTTTTGGAAACCCCCTCCACAGTTTATTTGCAGGATATGATAGTCTGCATGGGGATAGCAGTCAAACTGCAAATTTGATATGAAGTCAAATTTTGAGTTTTCACATGATGTTTTGTATGTGATGTAATTTGTTATTTATCTGTTGTCAATATATGTTTATGAATGTGTGACAAAACCAAATTTCCATGCCATGCTTTTATACATAATTTGGACAATAAAGAAATGAAATGAAATGAAATCTTCAAAATCAAGCAGATGTGTTCAACCAAAGGTGATCCGAAGGAAACTTTAAGTGCTTTGTAAATGTCCACACACATTAACTCAGTAACTGAAAATAACACCATGCTATGGATGAATTGCTTTATTTGTTAAATCAGAAACTATTTATAATGATTAGCCTACATCAAATCAACCCAAAATATCTGTTCCAACTCTTTTAGCTATTTTCAGATTTGCGTATCAATTCCCAGTTTCTTGATAATTGTGTTGTAAGTGCATCTTAATTTTGTCTAATTGGTCATTTGTTTCTTTGTTTACACAGCGGTGACAGGAGGTTGGGTGGGAAGCGGTAATCAGCGTGGCATGGTGTCATCACAGCAAGTTGCTGGAAGCCCCAACACCAGGGCGTCGCCCGTTTCAGAAGTCATGGCAACACATGAAAAGGTGATAACCCTCAACCTCTCCAACCCTCTTCAAAACTTTTGGATGTCATCACTATGTGAACTGAAATATGAACTGCACGATAACAATTCTTGCTAAACTTTATACTATGTACCTCCCTTATCTGCGGTACCGTTCCGTACTTGTAATGGATGTAAAGAAAGATAAGTTAAGTTCTTCTGGTGTATATACCTTTACATGTGAAAGATATGTTTTCAGTCTGATCCAGGGAACCTGAAGATTTCAGATGGTGTACTTCAGTACAACATTTGGTCTGTGGTGAAGACCAGAATGGTGCAATATAATGTGATATTGGATATGATGTGACAATATAATTTGTATTCTGCTTCCAATGTTTGCCTGTGTGTAGGACCAAAAACTTCTTCGCATGGGGGATGAGATCAACCGGCTGGCAGTCTTTGAGGCGGAGTCTCAGCGGAAGGATGGTGTGATCGGTCAGCTGCGGACAGACGTTGAGTCGCTGAGCGTACAGCTGCACCAAGCCCAGCAGCAGGCCTCACTGGCCACTCCGGCCACACTGACCAGGATGAAGGACCTGGAAAAGGAAGTCAATATCAAGCAGATGGAGGTCAATGCCCTCAAGGAAAAGGTCAGTCGAGTGCCACAGAGGTCACTATCTCTGAATACTACATTTTAAATTCCATAGAATATATCCTTTTTATTGGAGAATAGAATTGAGTGCCTGGAGATCATCCATGTTGAGACTTGTGAGCAAAAAGATGCCTTCCTCTGCAGAGGGGCTGTTTAGTGGAAAATGCATTGTGATTCTATGTCTGTGAATTAATGAGAGAGTTTGACAGAGATTCATCATGTTGTCATACATGTAGGCCATATACATTGTCATGAAGGGTGGGTGGAAGCACCATTATGAATGAATGGTGGTCTTATCTACTAGGACGAAAGAAGCTTAAATATCCCTTAAGCCATCAAATAGGATGATATGACTTTCTGGCTTTCTCTGTCAACTATCATTTGGAACTGACATAATCCTGATAATTACTGTTGCTTGCAATTTGCGAGAAAGGGCTCTTCTATAACATAAGTTTTGTTACATCAGGACAGTCAAGCCTGATTGAGTAATTTTACCCCAATCCTTGCGTTAGATGTCTAAGATGAGGACAGAGAGCTCGGATCCCATGGAGAACGTGGCCCACCTGCGATCCCTGCTCCACCAGCGGGAGAGGGAGTTAGTCTCCCTACGGCAGGAGCTGGAGAAACTGAAGAAGGAGAAGGGTACCACCTCGGCCCTGATGACCAAACTTCAGCGAGACTTGACCACCCGGGAGGGAACGGTCAGTCGGCTGAAGGGCGAGGTGGAGCTGATGAAGAAAGAGCTGCGAGAGAAGGAGGTGGCTCTCTCAGCTCTCGCTGCCAAGTTCTCCCGGATGCGGGAGACAAAGAAACATGAGGAGGAGCTGGCAGCTAGGAGTAAGGAGGTGGTGACTCTCAAACATGTGAGTTCCAACCCGAACTCCTTTCTTATCTTTCATACAATCAACCAGGATGGTTTTGTTTTTCCACATTGTAATACAGGTTTCTGATAAGTCAAGCAACCTCAAATGTGCTTCTTGTTTCAACATTTAAAGGTTTAATGTCTGTGTTACTGTAATCACAAGATACTATACTGAAATGCATGAGGAGCCGTAACAGCTTTTATAAACTTTCATCCATTTGATAAATATTTCCTTGTCTCTGTACAAGTACATTATAAATGTCTCATATCATATATCATTATATATGTCTTCATATCATAACATAATTGATTCATTTTTACATTCTTTTTATCATACCATCATACCTCATGTTTCCTGTCTGTATCTCTTCTAAAAACTTTGCCTACTGACACATACTACCAGTCTCAACTTGAGACTGCTCTGGCCAGTTATCAGAAAACTCTGTTCGCCAGAGATACTGAATACTTCAGCCTCAAGTCTGTAAGTGCCAAGGCATGGCTAAAGGTTGTACAGTAATAGACACTTTAGAAGCGTGAGTGCATGGTAGCTGTTTCCTCTACTCTTATACACTTCATATCACTGCATGCAGTACTTTGTGTTTGTAATCATATCGTAGAAAGCACAGAGAAAGTTTCCGAAGTCAGGCTCCCCTTCCCAATCCCTTTGATTACTTTGTCATATGTATCATATTCATTGTCAGAAAGATCACCACAATCTGTTTCTCTTGTGTGCAGTAAATACTGCAGTTTTCTGTTTTTGCTAGAGATAAAGTGAAGACACAATGTACACAAAGGAGATGTGCCATTGCGCTGTTCGCTCAGAGATGTGGCAAACGTTTCCAGAACCAAAAAATATATTGAGATGTCAAAGCTTGTCTGTAGTTCCTTTCTCTTTAACATCAAAAGGGGGAAGAAATATAATTTCCGTACTATATCCGTGAATATGAACAAGTCCTGTATTATTCACATTGTATTTTTTATCATTTACATTTCAAGTCTATATGCCTGTTTGATTTTCTATCCATCTATCATTCATCTATCTATCTATCTATCTATCTATCTATCTATCTATCTATCTATCTATCTATCTATCTATACCATCTTTGTATTAATCTTGTTAAGGTACAAGGGTATCTGTGTTATATTTTTGTTGGGGGAGGGGGGTGGACTGGGTAAGAATGAGTAGGCATGTGTTCATGGTAGTCATGATGGGTCAATTGATGAAGGTATTTGCCTTTTGTCCCAACTAGATTTCACAAGCTGGTCACTATTTAGATAAGACTCTTAGTAGCTCAGCAAACATTGACTCTCTCCACTACTCAGACAATGAATCCATCATTTCACAACAGTGGAAAAACATTTACCAGACTCTACACACAGCATTCCACAAGGTCTAGATGGTTGGGAACACTCTACTCACAGTCCACAAATTCTTTATCAGGCTACAAATAGTAGTGTTACTAGTTGATGAGAACCACTCATAAGTAATCAGTGCATCAAAATCACTGGGTTACCCTACACCATCACTACTTATAGTGCATGATTGTTAGTATGTATACTACAAACTGATGACAGCAGAGAATGGGAAAGCAGACATGGAATCACAAATAGATCAGTTTGTTCAATTGTTTGTTAATTATGACCTTTTTGTCAAATCTTGTCAGTTACTATTTTTTGTTTCTTTGCTTTTTTTTTTTTTCTGTATTGATAGTTTTGCATCCATACAATATTTGTGTCATACCCTTACTTAAAAATTATGTTCTCTTCTTTTCAAATTGTTCTCTCTGGTACAAAAAAAAAAAAAAAAAAAAATCAAGTCAGTGCATCCTGGCTGTGTATCCTTAGAGTAGTTGGTACTGAAATGTATACTGAAGACTTTGCTCAGTACAAATTTCATGTTGTTTTGAACATTGCATGCATACAACACCATCAACAACAGCAAGATGTGGAACAAAGTAATGAATAGGAGCACTACACAGTATTTCTGCACTTGCTTTATTGGCAGTTTATCATTTTTTTTTTTTCTGAATGACAGTCTTTTGTACAATTTATGTTACAGTATCTATGTCTTTACGCAGTCATTGACATATTCCCTGTTGTATTGCTTGTAATATAGTTTAGGGACATACTGAAAAGGATAGATGATGGAAACTGCAGATTAATGTGCTGAAAGAGTGACTAGTGTGTAGTTCTAGTAAGAACCAACAACATGTATAAAATGACACATTGATACGCTGTATATGTACCTTTGATTTGTTTGATGTACGTAGCATAGTATGTCTAGTGGTGAGTCACCTTTATAGGCCTTGTTTGTCTGTTTGTTAAGTATATGTTTTTTGTTGTTGTTGAGTACAACACTAAACTTGAGATACACACATAACATGCATATAAAGTTTCTGATACATGTACATTCGAATTCAATTTGAACATCACTTTGATAAGATAAGATAAGATTTACAATGAAAATCTTTAGTATACATTTTGTCAAGGTTATCCACTTGCTTACCACTAAAGTTGGTTTCATGAGACCTGATATATGAGTGTGTAATGTTTGATTCACCATGCAGAAATTGAAAGGTGCCGAGAGTAAGATTGAGACCCTTACTCAGCAGATTGCCTCACAGAAGGAAGAGATCGATGAACTTCAGACACAGAATGAAGAAGGCAAGAAGGTGAGTTTCCTTTACAATTAATCTAATTAGTCCAACCATCCAGTTCCTATCTCTTTGAAATATAGCCAAAGTACCTACATATTGAAAGTCACAGGCAATATCCATATTGATATGTACCTACGTGATTTCACATAAGTCTCTCTTTTAACAATTGAATACCTGAATATAAGAACAAGCAAAGTCTTTCACAGAAAATTTAGAAAAATAGAAATCATTTGATAATTTCCCGAAGTTTTTTCAGTTAGTGGAATGTTATTTTTTCACTGTGTGGAATGTTATTTATACAAATTTAAATGTAAAACATTCATTTGACTGATTATCTATCTTTGCATGACTTCGTAAGAATCTCCAAAGACGATAGCCAAATTTGGACTTGGGTTGTTTTTACTTTCACGTATTCAATTGTAACATCACACCCTTTCCCACCAAATTTCATATTATTAATAGAAGCATGATAGGGAAAGTCATAATGTTGCAGTGCTCTACACACTCGCTCAATCTATCATTTCATCAATTCAATCCACCAAGAGTCTGCAATAAGGCTAACCCAACTGTCCAAACTGAAGTAGGAAAGAAGAGTACTGTACTTTCTAGTTAAGTGGCATGTATGTAATTAGGAATTAAAAGCCAGCCACTTTAGTGGGTCTCATTATTTGTATCTATGTACACAGATTTCTATAACAGTCCAACCAGATATATTTGAAGAGGCCAAATTACATGAATTGTTAGACAAACAAGCATTATTTGATACTGTGCTCTGTGCTCTGGAAAGTAGCTGTCTTACAGTGATATCATTATGTGTACAGTATTGCTGATGTTTGTAGGAAGTGATGTGTTGTTGTCCTACCAGCCTGTTTGTAGAGAGAGAGGAAAAAAAACCCAACTCATCTCTCTTCCTCTTCCACAGACCCAAGAGAGATACGTTTCTGAGAAGGAGGACCTCAAGAAGAAATTCTTGGAATCTCAGCGAACTGAGAAACAGGCGAGAGTGGACATAGAGCAGGCCAGAAAACAGGTTGGTGGCAGACAGAAACCTTGGACTTCAGTTTATTGCCTTATGATTCAAGTTAGCCATAGGCATTGAAGTTAGTGCAAAACCAGAAACATTTCCAGCATGAAATTTTCACATATTGGAGCCGACAGCCTTTTTTTGTGGCATGAAATTTTTGTGAATCACCACTGGCGTACAAAGCATTGTGTAGACAAACACTTTCCTGTGCATCTTACGTCAGTTAATCTTGGCTCCTCATAAAATTCATGACCGTTTTATGCATGCAAAAATGTCTGGTTTTACAATATCTTATGCAAGCAATCAAACTTTTCATCAAATTGTTTTCTAGTAATATTTTATGTTAATATTGTCTGCAATCACACTTTAGCCATAACAGTTGACAAAAACAAATAATTAACAACCCACTTCACATATCTTTGTATAATTAAAAGCTGCATGTTAAACATAAAAGTGACATTTCAAGAAACACCTATTGGATGATTGGATCCCAGTGGAGATTAAAACCAAGATCCTTCCACTTTTGAGTCAGACATTTCACCCACTGAACTAACCTTCCTGCTAAGAGTCTGTACCTCATCTCTATTCTCTTATCTTACATCTCAAAGCTGGAGCGGTTCAGGACCCGGGTGATGCAGACGGCATTCTCTGCCCCAGGCTTCAGGGTACCTGATGATGAATCTGAGGTGACTGATGACAGCCTCGTGGAGACAGTGAAACAGCTGATTGCCGAGCGGACGGAGGCCCGCGGCAAGGTCCGAGAGCTGAAAGATTTGATGAAGGGTCTGGAGAGCTCTAGTAAGGAGACTAAGAGTAGCCACAAGAACCTGAAGCAACATTTGATCGCTGCAGAGGTAGGCTTTCCTTCCATTTCCTGGGGAGACTTTGTTTATAACACCACACTGATTTTATGTTCAAAGGAGCTCATTGACACGACATGCTTCATATTCCAAAATTTAAGATGGGTAACCTTAAACCAGAGACTGATCCATGGATTAAAAGTTAATAGTTATGGAGGTTTCATACAGAGTGGTAGAGCAGTGCAAGTGCCTGTAATTGGATGGATACACTTATTACAGACATTAAGTTAGTTGTAAATCTGTTACAGCTTATGAGTTTTCATCTGGTATCATAAACTAGCACATAGACTGGAGTACCCCCCCCCCCCCAAAAAAAAAAAAAAAAAAAAAAAGAAGATGTATTTCTTTTTGAAATGCAACAAGGGGCAATCTTCAATTTTAAGATATTGGGTTCTGTGATTTATTTCACTTTCCCTTGAGAGTTAGAACATTGTTTGAATTTTGTCTTTGGTAAAGTGTACATGTACTTGTGTGATATAAAGGCAAAAGTTATGTTTTTTTAAGATCACCAAAGATGTAGGCTTAATGCTTCTTCCCAATATGGCTTTTCATAGAAACATGTGGCAGTCTGCAATGTATTCTGTATATGGGTCAAATACTTTCTGAGTGTCAAGACTCATATTTGCCTGACGTATGTAAAGATGCAGGAATTGTCTTCAGGGCCGACAGCGGGGACTGAATTAAGTTTTATTAGACCAAATGACAATGAAGTTGTATGTACATGATTGTTATCACAGCTGTTACTAAAAAATGAATAATTGATTTGCATATTCAGGTTGACGAAAGGCCATTTTTGGATCACTTGCAACAGACCTTAGCTTGTGGGTACATCTGAATTTGTAATGGTCACAAGAGTTTGGCAGGGCCATCTTCTTTGTAAGTCGGAGGGACAGAGAGATTAGACCAAATAGTTGTTAATTAAAAGTGTAATCTGCTTTATCCAGGAGAATTGTGTTCCTTTTTTGCTTGCTTGCTAGTTTGTTTGTTATTTCCTTCCCTGCTCTCTGATGTCATTACATATATTTTTCTTGAAGCACAATGAGCACCAAATGATGGGCTTGTGTGCTATATACAGTGAGTAGGCACTACCAATTATTAAGCCATGTTCATGTCTCTCTGTGTTTTTCAGAAACGGTTGGAAGAGGGCGGTAGAACCTGCGCCCATCTCAGAAATGAGATCAAGCTCCTTCAGTCTGTCACTGTGGATGAGTCTCTACAGAATGTCAAGGATACCATCGCCATGATGCTTCAAAATGAGTTGTCATGGCAACAGGCCTTTGAGAGCACCCTAGAGAAATGTGGTTTTGATATCAAGACCGGTGGCAAAGGTAAAATCTTTGCAACAGTTTAAGAGTTATGGATATGTGTCACTGTAATTTGCCTTGTGTATCTAGTACAAACTTTCCCCTGATCAGTTGTGCATAGATGATAAACTCAGAATGTTTCATGGGATGAAGGAATGATTATCTGTAGCATTTTAGTTGTTATCAAATTGTCATTTATTATGCCTCCGCCACGAAGTGGTGCCGGAGGCATTATGTTTTCGGGTTGTCCGTCTGTCCGTCCGTCCTTCCGTCCGTCCGTAATGAATTTTGTGGACAAGGTAACTATCAAAACCTGTTGAGGTATCCTAATGAAACTTGGCATGTATGTGTATTAGGGGGTGAAGTTGTGCCTATCAACTTTTGGGTGCACATGCTCAAGGTCAAAGGTCAAAAGGTCAAGGTCAAATACATAAAATTTCACTATTTCCACCATATCTATTGAATGCCTGAAGATATTTTCTTGAAACTTAGTGTATACATGTATTACCCAATTAAGATTCTCTGGTGAAAGTTTGGGTCATGAGGTCAAAGGTCAAAGGTCAAAAGGTCAGGGTCAAATACATAAAATTTCACTATTTCCACCATATCTATTGAATGCCTGAAGATATTTTCTTAAAACTTAGTGTATACATGTATTACCCAATTAAGATTCTCTGGTGAAAGTTTGAGTCATGAGGTCAAAGGTCAAAGGTCAAAAGGTCAAGTAAAAATATTAAAACTTCTTTTTTTTTCTCCATACCTTGGAAAATTTTTCAGGGTATCTTCATGGAACATAGTATATACATATACTGACTGGAAGTTATTATCTAGAGAATGTAGGGTTCATGGGGTCAAAGGTCAGGGGTCAAAGGTCAAGTGCAACACTTCAAAATTTTACTATTTCCCTCCTATTATGCAATGCCAGCAGGGTTATTTTTTTTTTACACTTGATGTATGCATACATGTGTAACCTAATAGAAATTCTCTGGAAATTTTTTTTTCTTTTTTTTGCCTCAAAGGTCAAAAGGTCAAAGATCAAGTGAAAGTGCTGACCTAACTTTTTCCTCCATATCTCGGAAGTGGCTCAAGTTATCTTGAAACTTAGTACATTTGTTATGCATGTTCTACCTGAAAGTGATTATCTTATGAATTTTAGGGTCAAGGGCCAGATGAAAATGGTAACAATTTACTATTCAATTCAGAAATTGTACTTTTTCTCCACACCTGTACCTTGAAAATTACTCAATGCCTAAATGTATGACTGGGTCAAAGTCGAGTTAAAGTCCTTAAATCCCTAGATACATGCTCTCCTATTCATCCAATTAAACCTAGGTCAAGGAAGGTGAACATTCAACACATTTGTGACAAACTTGTCATTTCAATATTTTGCCAATTTTGTGAAAATGTAATCACACATTGTCCACATGTACTATCTAGACCTATTGGGAAAATCATGCATTATGGCGGAGGCATACCAGTCGCCAAAGCGACATTTCTAGTTTTATTTGTAATTCAATCTTTTAAATTCAGAAATTTGCCATGTCACGAAACCTTTGTATGTCTATGTATTGTGATTTAGCACTCGTAAAAACAGTCTCTTTAACCTGTTGAAGACGGTTTGATTTTGCTATAACACGCGTTACCCATAGACACTTGCCCGAGTATTCTCGGGACTCATCCTCAACGGGTTAAGTGTCCAGAAGCAGTATGACTCAAATAGAAAAGATTTTTGTTAACCCTTTCAAGGTTATTTTAGGGTTATTTCATGCAAGTGCATCCAAACCTGAGTCTATTGATAGTCACATCTGTGATCTGGACAAGAATACTTAGAAGGCAATATATGAAGGATATGTAAGAGACAATGATGCGACAAGTGTGTGAAGTGTTTCCTTTCTCTTCCACACCATCAGATCTTGAGGCTCATGTAGAGAACCTTAGGGTACAGTGTGAGAAGGAGCGCAAGTTAAAGGAGGATGCCCAGGTAGGCATGACCTCCGCTGCCTCAGAGGTCAGGTCAGAGATGGAGCGTAAGCTAGAGAGACAACAGACAGAGTACGAGACTACGATGAAGGACGCCCTCGAGAGACTGAAATTAGAAGGTCAGTGCAATAGAAAGCAGGGATTCCATTTAGTTCAACTTTACATTAGAAGAATTGCACTTATGCAGCGTTTGACATAGACCTGTGATGGCCTGGGGCCACTAAAGATTTATTGCGGGCCAACATATTTTGAGCAGAGTTATCTTTTTGTGGCTGGATCAAGCAACTAAGATTCAATATGGAATGTACAGTTTTCTTTTATTTCAGGAGGATACACTTTATAACATATTCTGAACAAAAATTTGAATATGTTAGTGCCTGAGCAGGCTACCAGAGAGAGAGAGAAAAAAAGTTAGTGTCAAGCCCTTACTTATGTATCATTTTCATGTGCTCAAACTTGAATGGTGTGCAAAACTATTTGAGAAGGGACACAAAGCATCCGTGAGTGATATCTGAGAACTAAGAAAGAGGTCATCTCGGGGATATCACAGATAGAACAAACCCCTTTCATTACGTCATCTTTCAGTTGAGCCCCATCATTGTTACAAACCTCTTTAACATCATTTCTCTAAACACCATACTGCATATGTCACCAATCAAATTTTAAGTTTTGTTCAGCTTATTCTGTTTACTGTGTTGAAGCAAGAGTAAAATATGATTTGTTCCACATGAAGGTTTTGTATTAAAAAAAAAAATGAAGTTACATGTAATGTAACGTGTAATGTACTCATTTGTGCGTGTCTAGTGAGACTTTGGTGTCTTCCATGTGTAATTAAGAGTGATATACAGAATGACATAAATTCATTGACTGGCAATGTGAAAATATTTTCTAGTGCAGAGAAGACACTCTTTGGATGCTTTCCACTTTTCTTGAAGGTATCATTTCCAGCCTTTGTGCTCCTGCCTCACAAACAGCAGGAAATGGATCAATTTTTCTTTCCCTCTGGAGTCTGCACATCCTTTCTTTAGAACGGAATCTGTTTTATCTTTGTTTGATGTTAAGACGTGTTGATTGTCGTGACCAGGTGATCAAAAGATTGAGGCAGCGGTGGAGGCTGCCAGGGAGAGAGAGAAGAGCAAACTGGAGGAGACTCTCCATGCTGAGAGACAGAAGGTACAACAGCAGGAGGCCAGCCTAGAGCAGCTCAGACAGGTGAGATGGGTTTCCATGACAACAGTGGTCTTTGGCATCATGGTGGTGATGATGATGACAGTGATGATGGTGATGATGATGATGATGATGTTTATGGTGACAGTGATGATGTTGATGATGATGGTGATGATGACGATAGATGGTGATGATGATGATGATGGTGATGGTGATGATGATGGTGATGATGCAGAGAAAATGTTTCAACTCAAATTTGATTAGCAATTTCAGCTGATGAATAATTTTGCAAATGGTATCCTGTACACCTTCATGGAAGAAAACTGCTGACAAAAATAGTTTGTGTGGCAATGGTATTAAATTGTGATGTGATACCAGGAAAATTATTTCCCATGATGATGATCATGATGGTCATGGTGATAATGAGGATGGTGAGGGTGGTGATGGATGTGGTGATGATAATGGTGATGACAATGACAGTGACATTGAAGGCAGCCATACATGCAGTAATGAGTATAGGTCTACATAGTCTATATATGTTTATATGACTATAGTCTATATATGTTTATGTGACTATAAATATGCGGTCCAGAGGTGATGTCATAAACCCACAATTGAACCTTGAATTCTGTCTAAAGGAATGTTTGTTTGCGAATGAAGCTGAAGTGAATGTTTTGTTGACAATAATGAGTGACAATTATCATTATAAATGAGTTCATGCAATGCTGACATTATGATGATGACATCATTCTGACATAGTTTACATGTGTCATAAATAGTAACCCTTGTCTCTTCTTTTTCAGGCACTCATGGAGAAAGGCTCAGACGAGGAGAAGTATGTTGCTATGGAAACCGGTCTGAAGTCACAAATAGATGCACTCCAGCAAGAAGAGGTGAGATGAACAGAAAATCTGTTGAGGGAAAGGAGTCTTATTTTTAAGGGGCTGACCAAACTCATCTACAATGTTTTTAGTGTGAAATTTACAAATGTTGACAAGAATTGTGACCTTACGAAAAACAAATATTAGAAATTGTCATATACTATCAATCCATATAAGTCTTTCATTTTGATCTTTACATTTGTGAGTGCGTGTGTTTTTTCACACTTACACAACCTTGAAGCTCAGATATTTAAAGCAGCGCTGTGTGTTAACATTTGTCAGTTTACACGAGTTTAAGCTCTACTATGTCTCTACATGTCTATCTGCGTGCATGCAATTCATCTTTGTTATCATAAGTTATGAAAGTTTTGAGTTCATATAATTCTGACAGCTTGATTGAATTAATACTAGATTAATAGATCAAGTGTAGAATGATACACAACCAAAAATCCCAAGATGAAGCATGATAATTAAACTTGTAAAATAAGGAAAGAAAACAATGGATTCAGCTGGAAAGGGAGAGGGAGGCAAGTGGGCAAATGGCAAGAGAGAGAGAGAGGGAGAAAGAGAAGGAAAGAGATCCAATTTGCAGTAGACCCTGAGGGTAGAAGCTAATATTGGCTCATTAACATGTTTGACCACAAGTTATAAAGGGCTCAATTCTCCAATATTCCATGTGACTGCCTTTGTTTGGTGAAGTCATTCATATGGGTTTGATTGACACATCATGTCATTATTACAGTGGAGCTCTCTATTACAAGACAGATCTCACGTTATTCATAAAAAATAGCATGGACAGGTGTTCTATGCTTGCGGCCTTGAGATAGTTCACCTATTGTACCACGGCTGTCTAGCATTTAATTGACAATGAATATTCCCAGCTGCAGTTGTAATATTTGCCAATGGTGCAGCCACCAGTGATTAGTGGCGTGATGTTGCTATGGCGACCCAGTCGAGGCAACCATTGTGTCCTGTCTGACACGATTGTTTGCATTCATGAGCAAATTATGCCAGCATAGGGGAGCATCAATCCAATCAAATATTCAGTCCCAAGTCGGCATGCAGTAGAGTATAGCAGGCTCAGGAGATAACTCTGTTGCCCATTTGAAAGTAGTGTGCACATTCAGAAGTCAGGTATGCATCAAATGTTTGTTACCGATCTCACGTAGTGCTTATATGTGTCTGGTTTGTCCATGAATTTGTACCATGCGATATGTTGCCTTGATGCCTTTTCCTGACGCCATCCTAATTTGCACTCAACATTGCAATCACCTTTTCCAGAGATCACAGATCGATATAGTTTGATTAATTGTTTCTTATCATATTTTGATTTTTTTTTTCAAGTCCACTACAGTAATGAATGAATCTTGAAAGAATTTATCCTTAATTTGAATTCAAGTCCATGTAATAAATTTCAGTCCAAAAACCATGATAGGAAGAGAGAGACATTCACAAAGGTCCATTTTGTGTAATTGCTTTTTCGAGCGCTAAACAGCTTCTCTGGTACAGTGCACTCTCGTTAAAGTAAATACGACTATCATAGCAAAATTTTGTAACAATGAAGTGAACATTTAGATCCAAAAACTATTATTTATATATATTTATGTACTCTATTTACTTGACTGTAACAAAATTTTGATATAGCGAAAGAAAACTGCCGGTAACAAGAACTTTGGTATAACAGGAGTTGCCTGTATTTGTTTGTTTGTTTTGTTTTTTTAAATCTTTAATGTCTTCCCTTTTGTGTGTGTTGCAGGATTGATAAGCATGTGTATTGTTGTTTTTGTTTTTTTAATGCTGAGACAGGAGTTGGAGATTTTCATTGAACAGTGTATGCCCTAGTCTAAATCACCCCTAACGTTTCTCTCTCTTTCTCCTTCAATCCAGAGCAAACTGAGGGAAGAGCTTCGTCTCCAGGAGGAGACCCGTAAGTCATCAGCCAGCCAGCTGGAAGGACAGGTCACTGAACTCATCTCAAGTCACGAGAAGCAGGTGGCTGCCTTCAAGGAGCAGATCCACCAGCACGCCCTCACCATCGTCTCCCTGGAGGAGCGGGCTAAGAAGGCTGTCCAGGAACAGAGCGCCTCCAAGAAGGAGGTGAAGGAACTTGAGAAGAAACTTACTGGTGAGTTGAGAACACATCTCTCTTGTCATCAATATCTAATACCTGGACTAGAATATAATATGAAGAATTATTTCAACTACAGTGTAAACTTTTCTTCTTACGAAACTACAAGATAAGTTGACTTTGTTTCTAAAGTTACGTTCACACGCAGTTGCCAAACTTGAAGTTTAGGTCGAAAACTTAACTGTGGATGATTAGCTCCACTCGTGAATTCATGACGCAGGTTCACACATGCACCTAAACTTTAAGTTACATCTTAAATAAAATCATCGAGCCCCACTCGATGATTACAATGGAAGTGCAGAGTCTTTGCCAGATGACCTTATGCCCATACAAAATAGCGCAGCGTACGAAAAGCAAGGTTCACGCTAACTCACAAGCTCATTGATTATTGTGTCCACACGGAGCGAAACTATGAGTGGGGTCCCCCCGTGGCTCGTGGAGAGACCGTAAGCCCTAGGATGTCTTGTGGTTCTAATCATTTACTAAACTTTTAAGATTGCTAACTTTCGAGTGCGTCCACACGATGCTAAACTACAAGCTAATCATCAAAAGTTAAGTTTTTGACCTAAACTTACAGTTTAGGAACAGCGTGTGAACCTAACTTAAGAGAACCTGTTGACCTACTGATTCAGATCATGTTGATATATCTCAACCATGGTGATATTAGATAATCCATGCTCGTAGGTCTACCAGCCTTTGTTGTCACTAAGCTGTGTAAACAGTTGTGTCAAATGACCTATTGTAGCATCAGTGCATACTGACACTATCTGTTGTTATTGTCAACAAACTAAATGAGACCAACCCTATTATCAGTAGAGTTGTTTAGCTGAACTGACCTGACCTCCACCAGACTTCTGTAATCTTCATCCCTTATCACTCACTGATTCTTCCATTTGGACTTTGACATTAAACATGTTATTGTTCTGAGGAGGTCTTGAGGAGGAATGATTTCCAAACCAAGTGCATCACAATGTTTTCAACCAAGACTTGAATTGCTGGGACAGAATGATGTACAGTGAAATACTTAATTGTTTTTAGAATGTGTCCTTATTTGACTCATGTGGGTTTGGTTTGTTTCTGTGTTTGTTTTGTTTGTTTGCTTGTTTGTTTGTTGTTGTTTTT
The DNA here is from genome assembly GCA_033980235.1 of Diadema setosum. Classification (NCBI taxonomy): domain Eukaryota; kingdom Metazoa; phylum Echinodermata; class Echinoidea; order Diadematoida; family Diadematidae; genus Diadema; species Diadema setosum. The sequence goes on along the minus strand of CM067077.1, from coordinate 35,290,578 downwards.
TTTTTAAAGAATGGGTTAGGAAGATTCTGATGGCGTCTGTTACAATATCATCTGACATTGATGAATTGATGCACAAGTTAAAGAAGAAAATGGATTATGCAACAAAAAGACACGAAAGTAGTCATACAGTGGATAGATGTGGCAATCTAAACATCATGTCTTGGAATCAGTGGGAGTATTTCTCATTCATTAGGTGTGCGCGTCGACACCATCGGTACGTAGAAAATTGACCATATGCGATCAGAAGTGATTTTCACCTTTTTCCTCTTTCCAAAGGATCATGTAATGACTGCATAAATCATGGATTGATTCTACCAGGAAAATTTTTCACCTCTGTCAAGAAATGATTGGAGTATTGGAAAGGAGAAAAAGAATTATGATGTGATGTTCATGTGTTTTTTTTTTTTTTTGTGAACCACTGTCTCCCACCCCTCTCCGTCCCATCCCACCTCCAGTACAAGCCAAAGAGGCCGAGGAGGAACTCAAGAGGATCAAGGCCTCCACCCCTGCCAAACCAGTCATCGTCACCCAGCCCTCAGCTGAGGTTCCTGCACTCCAGCATACCATTAACCTCCTCAAGTAAGTTTGCAATATTCTTATCTCTTCATACATAGATCCACCTTACTTATGTGCCAGGAAAATTTCTTGTAAGACCTACATACGCATACTCTAACCCAAGATCAGAGTTAAGTTGAGATGCCTGATGTGTTTATTTCTTATTTGGGGCAAAATATGTCAAAGCAGTTAAGAGAAAAAAGTCCCTCATTACAAGATAGCTTGTCATCATGATGAGTTATCGATAATGATTTCAAGACTTTGTTAGGTAAAGAAGTGAGCAGTTTGCTGTATGTATGTATGATGTTCATGATACCTGAGGACTGGTAGAGCTGCTGTTACATGTGGTCATATGGTAACTTGAAATTGTTACACTTAATGATGTTCATAAATATGCACAATTAAAAAAAACTTTTTGACTTCAGTTGGCAGACAAAATGTTTACCGTGTAGTTCATCTTGTTAGAGGTTTGAGTATTTGTGTACTGGTCTTTTTGTTATTTCTCCACTATAATTTGTATGTTTGTTGTTTGACTGTTTGACTATTGTTATTTTTGTGTCTTATGTGGAAATACATTTAATCAAACAGTGTTAAATTTTCTTTTCCAGGAAAGAAAACGGTGTGTTGAAAAAGGAGATCCAGGACCAACAAGATGTGGTCCTGGCACTAAGAAGAGACCTGGCAGGGGCTTCAGCCAGACTATCTGACCTGACAGGTTAGCCACAATCTCTCTCACCCCAATGCTTACCCCAATCCTTACCCCATGCCATTACCCCTCCCCTCTGTCCATCCCAACCCTCACCCCCAGCCTTACCTCAACCCTTACCCCAGCCTTTCTCTCACAGTCTCCTTCACACAGTGGTAGTTTTCATGCTCAAACGTTAATACTTGTGCTGTTTTATAAAGACTGCACAACATCAAGATCTCCAGATAAAGCATAAAAGTCATGTACATTGTAACACTACAACAGAACCCAGTCTGCTAAGGTGAAAGGAGCTTTTGCTAAAAGTATCAGTGATACACTTTTAAGAGGAAATCACGTTATCCAATCAATGTATGAGGAATGGCAACTTGTCTGTTTTAAGACTAGTGACTATGAAGCATTTTTGGCTTACTAAATGTAATGATGTTAATGACCATTGCCACTCACACTCTCCCTCAAACATGTAATGTGAAACCATATGTATGCAAATTGATGACTATGTCCCTCCTCCATGTTTCATTTTGTGATTTGAGCATTTTCATGGATTCCGTTTGGAGGGGAAAATACATAACAACAATGTACTCTGGTTTATCACAATCCTTGTCGGCGTCAAGTGAGAATCAGGGGGGTATTTCATGAAGCATTTTGTCCGACAACTTTGTCAGACGAATTTGCTCTCAGCCAATCAGATGCAAGGATTTCAGTAGATTTTAACAATTTGTCAGATGAAATATCTGACAAAACGCTTAATGAAATGTTCCCCAATGTGTATAGAAATCATAACCCTTTCTGTGTCAGGGACAATGAACAGTGCATACAATGCTATGGGGTTTTCTGTACCAGTCAACAGTCAAAGCACTCAAAGGGTTCAATTGTCTTCATTGCAGGTGAGCTGAGTGAGAGACAGAAGGAGGAAATGGAGAACCAGAAGACGGTCATTCGGGACCAGGAGGCCGAACTGACCACTCAGAGACAGCAGCTGGTCAAGCTGTCTGAACTAGTGGACAGGAAGTCACAGGAGATAGAGAACCTGACCAAGGAGATAACGTGAGTCTCACACACAAGCTTTCTCGTAACTAATCACATTTGGCATGGTAGAATGAGATAGAAAGCCATTTATAATCAGTAGTAAATAGCTGCTATGGTAGTTTCATTTCATTTCTTCATTTTGCAGTATTTCAAGCCTTCACACTGTCATATACACACACACAGATTGATAGATAGGATATAGATTGTTGGATTTAGGAATAAGCGATTAAAGTAGACATACATGTATACACAAGTACATTGCTATGTATTTCAAAGACTGGTAGTTCCATCATATACATTGAAGGATACGAAAATGTCCAATGAAGTGCTTATGTAAGATGTATTTCAGACTGCAAATCTGGTATAGTTCTGTTCTCAATAGTATGAGTGATCTAAATTGAAAAACAATAACAAACAAATCATAAAATGGCCTCTTTTTTAGTACCTGCAATTTCTGTCAGTATTGACACTTGTACAGTCATGAAAGATTGTCACACATGGATCTTTAGTGGATGCGCTATTTAGTTTATTGCCTTGTCACTCTCACTTGTATATCTAGAGATTGTAGTCTGAGATATAAAAAGTATGCATACTCAAATGCCATATATGAATGGGCACAACAATTGTCATATTTAGCAATACATTGAGAAGAGTGGGAACCAATTGTGGAAATACACAGTCTCAAAGCCATGATCCACCATAGATGCCATAAGTCATAGTTTTCATTTTCCATCTTTCCCCTCAGTGCACAGAAAGAGCTGCTATTCAAACAAAAGAAGGACACTGCTCTCAAGGATTCCGAGTTAAACAGGTTGGCTCAGCAGCTGAACCTTGAACAGGAGCAGACAAAGCGAGCTAAAGAGGAGGTGGAGCAGGAGGTGAGGATTCAGAGGAGGGGAGATGTAGAGGAGGAGGGAAGATCAAGGGGGATGGGGAGATCGGGGGAGGAGTAATGGTCCAGGGGAGACGGATTGTCTAGGGAGGAGGGCTGATCTATTGGGAGGGGAAGATCTATGGGAGATGGGATGATATGGGTGGAGGGGATGATCTAGGGAGGAGGGATGATCTAGGGATGATCTAGGGGTGGAGGGCTGATTTGGTTGAGGGGAAGATCTAGGGGAGGAGGGAAAAACTAGGAGGGGTGATATTTTTTCTTAATCATTTCATTATAATAGACATCCAAGGATGGGAGTGTAGGATGGGTGGGTAGAATATTGGTTGGAAAAACAATATTTTTTTGTCGTGGATCTAACTGTCCAAAGGTGTGATATAATCTCCCTTGTAATTTTTCAAATGAACAAGAAATTCAGCATGTTTCACTTGGGACTTTCCCCCCAAAGCTGACTGTCCCTTTAAACTTTGTTCACTATGTGCTCTGTTTACAGGGTCTGATCACCAGTGAGCTGTCGTCCGCTGGAGCCCAGTGTCGCGGTGAACGTCACATGGAAGTCATCGCTAGGCAACGAGAAGCACTGGGTGAACTCAGAGGGAGGATAAAGGGACTGGAGCAGAACAGACCACCAAGTGAGTATCTGATATGATCTAGCCTACATCTACAACAGCAAATTAAAAACTATCAGAATATTCCAGCATGTAAAAGTGTTTCAGAGTCTGTTGTATAGCTATAGAAGAGGCCATATCTTCAGTTAATAGACAGACCAAACTTTAAAACATTCTCATCTTTACTTCTTGACATTTGATTGCCATATGTGTCTTTTTAATGCTATATTTTGCTATATGCATTCATATCTTCAATCTTCACAAGTCTCCGATGCATAGTACAATTTGTTGGCAAATCCATACATGTTACCTGTTACCAGCAATCTCTCAGTAGTATGTGATACATGAAGTCGCTGAGATAAATTCCCCATTCCTGCCCCTGCCAGTGCCAACCCATGACCAAGCCTTACAGCAAGTGATCCTCCTGAAGAAGGAGCTGGCTGAGATGAGAGCTAAGCAGGCCCAGCTATCAGCCCTCTCAGGTCAGTCCCATACAGCCGAAGCCATGCTGGAAAGAGAAGTGGCCAAGGCCAGGGGCCAGGTGTCTACCTCCGTTTCTGATGCAGCCATTGAACGCAGTGCCAGGGTGGAGATCCAGCAGTCAATGGATAAGAGTGAAACAGCTGTGAGTTCTCACACACTTCACTTGTTATTACTCTGATTTTGATGAGTGTTTGATCTGTATGTCTGTCTGTTTGTATTTCTGTCCTAGGTCCTCTGCTTTCTCTTCTCTTCCTTAGCATACTCTTCCTTGTAGTCAACTTGGTGTTTTTCTATCATACTTCATGCATAGAGAAGTTGTAACAATACAATGATGTATATTTGTATCTTAACATTTTCTCTTGTCATGTTTCTTGCATGATTTTGCATAGAAAGTGAAACATGGTTCTATAATGAAAAAAAAAATACAGAATTCAGATAATTCTTGGCTACCTTTGAGCAGAAAAAAATATGTCTAAGGGATATTGTCATGTCATGAGTAATAAGTAATGAATAGTGCAGTCATGAAAATGCTGTAATTCTGTTTGGGTGTTTCTGTCCATGTTTGTCCACAGTACATGGAGCTGATGTCTACAGTGGCTCGCCTTCTGGGTCTAGGGGAAGTACCGGGACAAGAATCCCTTTGTCACCTGCCCCGGGACGAGCGGGAACGCATCATGGGGGAACGAGGCAGCGCCCATGAGCTCATCACCAGCCGGCTACGCACCCTCAACCAGCGGCTGGAGCGCAAGGATGCACTCCTGCAAGATTATGAGAAGGACCTTGAGAAACTGCGATTGGCTGAGAGAGTGGCCAATGAGAAGGCTGGGCAGGTCGAGAGTCTCGCTGTAAGTCACTGACAGCACGCTAAATAGTTTGACATTTCGAAGTCAAAATGGTCCTGAGCTTTCTATCCTAACAGAATCTTTATCAGAGACAAAATGACAAAGAGGCAGGGACAGCAATCACATATAAGGACTACACACAACAAGAACAGTCAGTGGAGGGCTAGGGACACAGAACAAAGAGAACAAAAGGGGAGGGTGGAAGATCATGGGCAAGGAGCCCAACTGGTAAAGGGAGGGGGATTAAAGGAAGGTGGACACACAAAAAGCAGAGGAGGGTCAGTGTGATGATCCCGAGAGGACCGTGGGAGGGAGGGGGGGGGGGGGGGGTGGGCGGGCAACCTTTGAAGGATAAGGATGAATAGGGAGGCAACATCAAACAAGATGAGGAACAACAGAGAGATAAAGAAAGGAAAAAGAGTGAAATATCATCAGCAGGGGGGGGGGGGGGGGTGAGCAAGCAGCGAGCCCTAACTTGGTGTACCAAAAAGAGGCAACGAAATGAAAGTAAGAGTCAACTAACAAATGCAAGTTATGAAACATATCAAAGTGTATATAAAATGGAAAAAAAAAACAAAGAAATGAGAATGATTTATGTCATAGTTTGACGTTTCATTACATTTCTTTCATTGAGATTAGTAGAGGCAAAACACCCTGTCTCTCGGATAGGACATAAAATGTAGGTCTGAAGAGCAGGGTGCATAACCTGTTGAAGTGGTTTCCCCTGTACCACCACTACATACAACTGGAACCCAAGAAAGACCTGTGTAGTGGAGCTGAATATGGGCTATCCAGCCTCTTTGTTAGATGGAAAATGAAAACGAACAAACATTCCAAGCTGTGTATTGCACATAGCACAATACTCTTTCATGTACTACGTCTACAATGTAAGTCATTGCACTGTACCAGAATGATTTATGTCATGGCTAGAATTGAAAATGATGTATGAGTGTATCGAGTATCAAAACTAGGAGTAAGGTAACTCCATATTTTATCATATATTATCTCAGATCCTAGTGGGGCTAAGTCTATATAAAGTAATGGTATAAGTGACCGTTTGCTTCTCAAATGTCATTAACAAAGATCCTAGCTTTCCATAAATGATGACGTGCCTTCGCTTGTCTGTCACCAAACTCAAATAAAATATGGTAGTTGTAAATTCATGCTACCTGTTGCAAATTACACTTTAAGTAGATACGGTTCCTTTTATGAGCAATAATGGTTTCACCACAACTGTGCTGTGTACTTTCTGTAATATTGTAATCATAATTGACACTTCTTCTTGGAATGCATGAACAAATAGAAAAATTCCAATATATCAATCAGATTGCGTGTTTGTGGCACAACTTCTGAAGGGAGATATAAAATGGCTGTACAAACTGTATATTTTGCTTGATTACATGGTGCTTCTGAATCTGAATAGTCTGGACATTGCTGCTTTAGACATCATGAATTCTTTTGACTCTGCTGTCCAGGGCAAGTTTGGATTACATTTTCTGTCTTCTTTTTTTTTTTTTTTATTGCATCAAGTACAGCAGGAACTTATTTTGCATACATTAGTTGATTTTAGTTTGGTCAAGCCTCTTATGAAGCATAGAAAAGCCTGCAGGATAAAAAACCCAGACAGATCTGCATAGTAATAGTAACACAAAGAACTGTTGATATAGATGGGTTGACTATGGCGAGTGAAAGTTATCCTTCAAAGTTTCCTGTCATCTTTTCTATTGACACTTGAGGCTGCCCACACTATTCAGTCTTGCATTATGTGCTTTGTAGTTACTACTTTACCGACATGGCAATATAATCAGTAATCTTTGGTTGTGATAACATATCTATACCGTATGTCCTAAAGAAATTACAACGGGACCCTCCGCAATGATATCTTTAAAAATATTGAATCAATCTAAATACAAATTCAGGGTATGAAACTATAACTCATTGCCCACATCTTACAGAAACCCCATTCAATTTGCCTCAGTGGTCAAAGAGAAATTAGGAATTTTGTAGAGGATGTCGGGAATCTCTTCCCTCCAAGTTCTGTCTATTGTATTCACACACAGGATCATCGAAGTGCTAAACTGGGAAGAATCAGACTCATGACATGCTTTACAACAATCCACATTTCTCTGTGACCGCTTAACCAAATCAAATGGGGTTTTCCGCAGAATAGAGCTAAAATGTTACATATTAAGACCCTAAAGTAGCATTTAGATGATTTAATAATATTGGATGTTATCAATGCGAAAATCTGATTGTAATTTTTTTTTGGACGTACTGTATATTGTATCCCAAATGAAGAGAGGTGAGTTGCCACCTTTAATTGGCAGAAATTGAAGCTGTCAGGGTCATTTACATCCCTTATGAATATTCCTCCCCCATGCTCCTCTTCATCAGAGCAGTATGAAAACATCCCTGTTTGTTCTCTTTTGTTCCTGTTTCCAGGGAGACGTGAGGAGTCGCCAGGAGGAGGCTCACTACTTGAGGGAGACTCTGAGGAGAACACGGGAGGAGCTGGATAAAGAGAGACGACTCAACAGTGCAATCAAGAGCAAAAAGGTCAGTAACTCTACTCACTTGGCCATCTCAATCTCAGTCATTGGTTTATGCCACAATGTTTGCTCATGAAAACTGATGTACTCTTGTATGCAGACTTTTCCCCTGTTGTGGGAGTGAGGTGTACTTCCTGTCATGGGCTGGATCATTGTCAGTGAACAGTCTTCCACTTTTAGTTTTGAGTACATGTTGTCTTTATGGAGAGACATCTCCATTTTGGGGGAGAATCATATGAATGTTTTCAATCTTGATTAGGTTCGTACCACCAATAGCATTGAAAGTGAAGGAACTGTGTCAGGGATAGCCGTGGAACGCTTACTGTGACAAAACAATAGTAAGAATAACGAATGAGTAAATAAGAGTAAAGGATGCATGAATTCATTGCCTGTGCCTTAAAATACTAGCACTTTTCATACACCAACTAAATATAGAATTATACACCAAGCGAATGATAGGCTTACTCCTATAGAGTTGGATTTGAAGTGTCTACTAAATGCCTAGTGAATTAATGTACAAAGAAATCAGGAATGTTGTGTCAAAAGTTATGCATTACTCTTAATCAACTTCATCTTTCTCGTGTTTCTCAGACATTTCACTTGGAGAATGATGAGAAGAATAGGCAGGTGTGGCCGAAGCACAAATGTTACGAGGATGAAATGAAAACCAACAAGGTTAGTATCACTACGCTTCAGCTTGAGAGATGGCAGAAATATAGAATATCATCTTTAGACTGATCGTACACAAATCAGTATAACACAAATTCTGTATTTTTGATCATAGTATCTATGCATATATAGCCATCATGAAGTAAGTAAAGACATCTGCCGCTGAATTCTAAAGCTTAATGAGAACCGCAGAAATTGTAATAAGAATAACTTTACCAGAATGGTGTATACACCATACATATTGCAGTGTTTTCATTTGGGCAAGACGAATGTTCCTTGTGGATGTAATAACACACAATAATTTCAACTGTAATCCTGACGGACTGCACAATGCACACATATACACTTGTAGTTCTCCATCCGTTGCTGCACTCCTCAGTTGCAAATTCATCCCCTCACAAAATGTACAGGAAGTCCAAATATGCAAAAAATTGGACTCACTAGATGTCTATCATATACAATATTTGTAGCAAAAAAACTGCTGAAAACTGCTTATCCAATAAAGGCGAGCCAATGGAGTAAAATGGAGTCAAAAGGGGCCTGAGCTTTCGATCCTAGCAGAATCTTCGTCAGAGGCAAAATGACCTGAGCTTTCGATCCTAGCAGAATCTTTGTCAGAGGCAAAATGGTCATTTTGCCTCTGACGAAGATTCTGCTAGGATCGAAAGCTCAGGCCCCTTTTGACTCCATATACAATATTTGAAAGAACAGTCTTCATAATAAAACTGCTAACAAATAACAATTTGATAACAATTTTTCAGAGATCATTTGCATACCATTTACCTTTTTTTTCATATTCAATAATCTCAAGAAAGATGGCCAACCATCAGTTGTCATCTTTCATTTTTTTTTTTTTTTTTTGGCAGTAGCTGGTATAATTGCAAGCTAGTTACAGGAAATTAAGTAAATTTGTGTGCATCAATATAGCCATTTGACTTCTCTCACTATTTCAAACATATCATTTCAATGTTTTACAATTTTAGAGAGACTCCAAGAAGAAGCTGCAAAAGGAGAAAATAATCCGCAAGGAATACGAGTTGGACAGCCTCAAGGCAGTAAGTTATCCCTTATCTTGCCACCTGTCATAGTGAGATTGCCCTGTCAGATTAGTGGATATTGAGCTTTAGCATCATTTCATGATGAAAGACATATAAATATATCATAATCCTAGATTGTTTTGTGTTCTTAGATGGAATATAATAGTGCATTCTCCTGTTTGCCTGTATGTTTAATGCTTATCACCACTGATAGTATACTTCTGATTGTAAGTCTGATAAACTTCAAAACAAAACACCCATTATAAGCAGTGGCTGCAGCATGCTCCTCCCCCCCCCCCCCCCAAACACACACACACTACCACCACCATTTTTGGTCTTTAAAAGAATGGGGAAAGAATTGGCCTGCAGCCCCTCCCCACCCCACCCCTAAATAATTGCAGTGCTGATTGAAAATATGCAAAATTTGTAAGTGAAATGATTATCAGCTTTGGGATGAATTGAGCTGAGGTGTGACTGTAGGTATAAATAAAAAGAAATGAGTATGTCTGCATGACATTTGTTTAAATAATGTATACAATAGCCGATCATTTACTTATTTCTTATAGACCTGTGATAATGATGTTGATGATATTCATTGCTTTCTCAAAGTAGCAGGAACTTTACACATTCAACAGCTTGACACTATTAATAAAAGACTTTGTCCTTATTCTTCTCTCAGGAACTCCAAGCAAAAGATCAGCAGTTATGTGAAACAACAGCAAGACTCATCAACATGGAAAATGCAGTGGTAAGGGCATTATAAACTGAACTCATAGTTCAGCCTTTCGTTGTAAAGATGTCTGCACAAGTTTCTTGATTTCAACTAAATGATGAATCGCCCTTCATCGGTGAAGGGCAATTTGTCAGTAAGTTGCAATAAAATCAACTGAATCCAAGAATCATTAATTTGAGTAAGTTTCCTTGAGGTGTGATATATGGTGCACTAAATTCATTCTTCAGGATCATGCATATCTTTCACAAAGGAGAAGATCAGTGATGTATTATTGTGTTTTATATTTCATTACTAATGTTCTGATGTCTATTTTACCACTTGGGCATGTAGCTGTACCTGACTGTGATTATAACAATGTTTATATCCTACATTTCATTCATTCAGTCATTCACTCCACTCAAATTATCCCACTTGAAAATACTTTTCACACTTAAAGGTCGGAAATTCGACATGTAAAATTCATGTGATTTTGTCTCATTGCTAGCTGGCAAATGGCTTTAATTATTTGTAATTATGCCAAGTTCCTACTTACACCATATACCTAGTGAATGATATAATGATAAATGAAACTTAAATGTGATACACAATCAATGTATATTCAAGTGGTGTCTTTCTTGTTTCACTTTTATTTTGGCCTGTATCCAGTGGTAGAATTGGGTGGAGTCACATATCTGTGGTACATTAGGAACATAAAAAAAGCTTCAAGGTAACACTGTGATCAGAGCATTAAAGACATATATGTGTACCAACCTGGTAAATGTAACTGATACAACAGTCAGTCTTATGTCTCAATACATTAGAGGGCCACAAAGAATTTATGACTGAACACTATCAGATACCAGATATTTCCTTGATTTCAGCTTATTTTTCCTGTGGATCCACTCCAAGTAAATGAGTAGTTTTGACATAGAAGGTTTGGAATGAGGAAATTAAAAAGTATACTCCTGTATCTTCACTTCAGAGCAAAGACTTAATATTTTTTATTCCCCTTCCGTCCCCACCCACTTCTCTCGCTTTCTGTTTTTACAGGCCATGACATAGCTCCCTGTGTGGAGGCTACAAGTGAAGATTCTCATCCCACTCCTCAGCTGCAAACAGATCTCTGTCATGAATGCAGGGTGATTTTGTTTTTGTTTAGTTTGTGATGCATGGCTGATTTCAGCCAAGGAAACCCATGAGCCAAGCTAACATGGTTTGGTACCCATGTTTTGCTAGCGAAGATGTCAGAAGTTTATGGGAAGCAATTCTCCCCATGTCAGTAACTTTACTGTCACTGTGTTGATTCAAGAGTCCCCGCTCTTGTGAGTTTGAATTTAGTTTGATCCTCGTTAATGTCATGCTACTACACACACACCTGAGTTACTAAAATGTCAGATGGACTGTAAATAGTTTCCATGGCAACATCCATTGTATGGTACATTAGTACGAGAGGCAGAAGGAAAAATTAAGAAATCATTCAGCAATTTCATTTCAGTACAAACCATGAAAGGCCAGCGTGTCAGAAGCTGTACAGGGATCATGGTGTGATGTGTTACAGATGGAAAGGACTTCAAGGAGGATGAAAGGTTTGGATCATTGGAGCAATCTCTTTAAATCTATTGTTATATGAAAATATCATCAATCATAAGCCTTTTTTTATGAAATTAGCATGAAAATCATGTCATTTGAGAGTAGATCAGCAGTCAAGAATCAAAGATTCAAACTGAAAAGTAGCGCTTTCCTTTTATTTTTATCAGTGATTGCTAGACTGTTCAAATCTAGCATAATGTGTCATCTTTTAGTCTGTTTATATCATCGAGTCCAATTTTAGTAGTGATGACACTGACCCCCTCCCCCCACCTAAAAAAGGGAAAAAAAATTAGAATAAAAGGCTGAAAGGAAACTAGCAAGTCTGCAGCAAAATCAGAAAGCCTGCCTGCTGAATCTAACTCTACTATGTATAGCTCTGTGGAAAAGCAGTAAAAAAGGTAAATGCATACAGACGTACACAAGTGGAATTGAATATCTTTATTGGCTTACAGATTGATTGATCTAATATTGTGTTTGTATTGTGTTGAATTGCCAAATAAATAATAACAATAGTAATAACGATGGGATAATAATAATAATAATGATAATAATAATAATAATAATAATAATAATAATGATGATGATGATGATGATGATGATGATGATGATGATGATGATGATGATAATAATAATAATAATGATAATAATAATAATAATAATAATAATAATAATAATAATGATAATAATGATGATGATGATGATGATGATGATGATGATGATGATAATAATAATAATAATAATAATAATAATAATAATAATAATAATAATAATAATAATAATAATAATAATAATAATAATAATAATAATACGATAATAATAATGGTAATAATAATTTCTATATGATGGTCTGCATCATCACACCAATGATGATGCCTTTGTATTTCTACTGTAAATTACATTCTTATGCTAATAAAGAAAAGGATATACAAGAAGTCTTGTGTGTTGGGGTGGAGAGTTGTCATTTTCTTAGTAAAGGATTACAAGGAGACATTATTACTCAATCCTGAATGAACAGATTAGTCCAAAGAAACAAGAATTTTTAGTCACAGTTAAAGGCTAAGGTGAGAAAGGAGAGGGACCTTCTAAGTCTAATGGTGTGGTGATTGTCTTCATTTTATCTTTGCTTGTAACTTTAGCCAAAGCAACAAAATTTAGATTCATATCTGCATAATTCCTGTTGTTCAGTATAGTGTTGTTATGAGTAAGTCTTAAATCAAAATTGTACAAATTTGACATGACTGATTTAAAGCTTTGTTTTGTAGTTTTGTGTTTGCATCTCTGACTGAATTTAGCTTCTCCTCAAAAGATTCTTGTTGGATTGTTGGTTTGAAAACTGAGTGAAGATGGGATCAGAATATTTTGTTCCTGTGCTTTACTGCTGATTTCTTGATATGCATACTCCCAGCATCATTGTTTCATCACTGACAGTATCCTTGTAGATGTTTTTCTTTCATCTTTGATAAGTCACTGCGCAAGCTAGGGATGGCAAAAGTTGCAATACATGTACTAATGTTTCCATAGATGTGCAGTAAATATTGCTTAGCTACAGTTGAAGCTCAAAGCTATCTAAGATTTTCAGTCACTTTCATTCAATCATTGTGTCATACATACAAATCAGAAGGAGGAAGTGAAATGATTGAGTATTTTGCATGGATCATGTAATCACTGTAATGGCAGTGCTCTTCTTATTTGTGTTTATGCTTGTATCAAAATTTTGAGTACTTGAGTCCTTTTATCCATTTCTGAGTATCACTCGGTCCTGTATCTCCCTCTAAACTGCAGTAATGCAGTGCTGCCAAGATAATTTCTCAAACTTGAATCTGCTTGATAAATGCTGGTACATGTTTATAATTTTTTGTTCAAAAGTGCAAATGTAGTGCATCATAGTACAGCAGTGTTCAAGAGCCTCTAGAATTGTTGATTAAATAGAAGTCTACAAGTACATGTGTTGTTTGCCAGTAACAAATAATGTTGAATCGTATGAAAACTGCAAAGTGAAAGTGAAGTGATTTGAATTTCAGGTCGCTATTATTTTGCTGATAAATAGAAAGAATGAAGATTAGTACATGTAATGAAATCAGATATACATTTTTAACAGGTTAAAGGGACTTGAGTATGACCAAAGCAAGTGTAAATATTTCACCAGTGAACCATAAAGCACCTGCTTCTATGTCTAATTGTCAATGCTCAAATGTAGTAACTGATGGTCAAAATTTCATGCTATTCCGTGCTGTCAATGAGAATATTGAAAACGCTGCAACTTATCATCAGGACCTCATTCCAACAAGACTCCCAAAAACTCCCTCCAAGGCAGAGAGCTTATTCTTTACAACAGACATAAGATGTATTTTTGTAAACTTTAATTCTCTAAAGCTACCAACACTGTTTTTATTTTTTTTCATTAATTGCAATTTTGGTCGAGGCTCACTGCAAAGCCGTCCACCAATGATCTGTGCTTTCCAGACAGGTCTTTACTTTATTACGGGATGATCAATTTTACACATACTGTAGAGAAATCACTGTGCAAGCATCTTCAATATGAAATAAGCAAAACCTTGATGTAATGAAATGTACATAAATTCTAGTATATTTACATATTTGTGTCAATAGTGAATAGCTGTACCATAATGTAAATCCCATATTGAAAGTTCTCTGATTTTTTTTTTCATTGTGCACATTTTCTTAATCAAAATATTTTGCTTGCTATATTGCGTTTTAGTGAGAAATATATATATATATATATATATATACATTGTATATAGCATATCTGTGCATTATCAACAAATTATTGTGATGTAAAAATTCTTACAATAGATATGAAAGAAGACAATAAATCTCAAGTTTTTATGATATTATCTGTTGGTCTGGAGTTATTTCGAACTCAAGTCATGTGTGGTATGATACAATGCAGACGTGGGACAGCTCAAGCTACAGCCACAAATATCATAATTTTGTTTTGAATTGTTTGCTAGATTCAAGACCCTGTGTCAAAGATATTGAAGAGTTTGTTTGCAAAAACCGATAAGTCCATATTTGCCTAATGGAGATATTTGCGATTAAAGGTCAAGAAAAATAAAGAGAATAATAAGAAAATTTTTGCTTCTTTTGACCATATCTTCAAAAATATAGCTTTATATGTAGTGACCAATATATCATTTAAAAGGTATTATTTTGTACTTTATGACAGAGATCGTACTTCAAAATCTTCAAAAATGGACATCGGTTTTTGCAAACAAACCCTTCATTTGTATTTGGTTGTAACAAAGTTACAGTAGACTGCTTCATTAATTAGGAACCATAGCTCCATTTTTCAATTGCCTTTGCAACTACAAATTATACTTGTAGTCGAGCAATCACAAATTCATTCATGTGACATATATGAAATACTTTTATTTGCTAAGTGCTTCTTTGACAGTGTGTACTAGTAAGACCTAACACTTCATCTGACTAATGTGGGCTGGTGTTTGCTGCAAAATGAGACAATTTTTTTTTTTCTCAAAGATTTTGTCATTTGGTATAGACCCTGTGCTGTGACACATCCCACACTGAGTAGAAGGAGCAGTGTTAAGGGATTTTCTCATCAGGGTGGGGTTTTTATCCAGCCTAGTTAATTCTCACATAAAAAAATGGAACATAATATTATAAAAAAGTATCATATGTCACATGAACATGCACATACACAACAAAAAGATACCCTCATAAACAAGAAGAGAGAATAACAAAAAGCAAATTACAAGTACTCTGGTAAGAATCTTTTACAAAAAAAAAAAAAAAAAAATCATGTCGAATAGAATTTATGTTTCTCTGTCGAGAAAAATAAATCTTCCTATGTAAACGTCTTAAATGACAGGAAACAGTACAAAGATAACAGGTCATTTGTTATTATTTGGTGTTGTTATTTTTTATCATATGTATGATTTCACATAATTGAAAGCATGAATTATTGAGGTAAACACATTGCAGGGTACATCAAAAATATTCATTACAATGGCTACCTTATAGAAACTACATACAATCACCTACCTATAAGGACCACATCAATTTTTCCTTTGAGTTTTTGTGCTTGTAGACAAGTTTTACTGTGTATTGATAATTGCAATATATTTTCATATTCTAGTGCACCAAAGTAGGTTTCATATGGAAACAAACTTGAAATTTTCATTTCAGTTGAACATAGAGCATCAGAATTAAGAAAACTCCCAAGACACATTAATGCAATACAAGAGAAGGCCCTATATGGTATAGCTAGAAAGCTATACTATATACGGCCTTCTCTTGTATTGTTTGATCCATTCAAGTCAATTTTACTCTGAAAAAGAAGATATTTTTCTAAAGGATAATTGTTGAACTCACCTAAGTAAGCAAAATAGCCTTAGTTGCTCTTTCTCTGCATATGATTTTTTTTTCTTTGACTCTGTTAACAAGAAGTGATTGGTATTTGAAAAAAAGGCTTCTTGAGCATGACATTTATAACTGCACATTTTACTACAGAACAGGATTGTGTGAATAGTGTTACAATTCCTTCTTTTCTACCGGTAATTGTCTTGCAAATTTCTTCTGTTTGGTATAATCTCTATTTCCCCTCCCCCCCCCCCCCAATGCTCTTTAGTTGCCTTGTTTAGTATTATCCCCCTCCCCTCCCCTCATCCTCCCTCCTCCTCAGTGCTTAAAATTGACCTCGACTCTGTGACATGCTTACGACTCCCCTAGTACTGTATCACCCCTCCCTTACCCATATACACCCTGCCTCGTCCTAAGCTTACCCCCACCCATACCCGGCCCGTACCCCCTCAAAGTAGTCACGGAATATTTCAACCTGTGGATTCTTCTCATGTACACGAATATAAAGAAAGAGCACTCATGTTGCTTCATTTCCCTTGTGGCTCATACATATGTAGGTCCTCTTCACATGTTCTTCAGTGTGTGGCTTCAATTTTCGTGTGCATTCCAGCAAAATAGGAGCGAGGGATTCCACTGATTCTGCTTCTTATCTATCTACAATAACAAGACGTTAGCGAGTTCACTTTGGGTTTGCCAGCCGTACCTGCACCCACGCATCACAGCCTGCGCTGACGTGCATGCACTACACTATCAATGCTGTGCATTTGGCATTCATAAACAGGGAATCCGTGAACGGCGATTTATACATCGCACGAGTAGTCTACTTCCTGATTGAGCGTTGTCTTGTGCTGTGGCGGTGGTTGAGCTACCTGGTAAGGGCGATAAGACCAGGGAAGTAGGGATATATTTCAGGAATATCCCAGTATTTTGTTCGCTGATGATCTATTCCAGCTTGTATTCTTTTCTCAGCTGTTCGTGGAGAGACTCCCCACATTAGTTTGCCATTTAATTGCTGAAGTCAGACCCGTTAACTGTCCGAAACAAGTGTCGGGGAGCGTCGAAATTTTCCAGCATGGCAACAGACGAATTGGCACAGAAGTTAGCCCGCCGGGCGGACATCAACGAGGGGGAGGAAGTCCCGAATGCCCACCGTGTTCAGGTTTTCAATCCATACACCGAATTCAAGGAATTCACGAGAAAACAGATCAAAGAATACGAGAAGAAATTCAAAACGTAAGTCATGCTCGAAGTGAGGAAAGGTTTTCATTTGAGTAAATGTTGTTTTTCAATGATCATCAATAGTCTCGAAGATGCAAGCTGCAGACTTTTGCTTGTGGTAAAATTTATTTTACATAAGTTAATAGTAATACACTTTCAGTCAAGTCACACACAGATAAAGTCACTAGTTGAGATCCTACCCTAGAAATTAATTACATGCATTGTTGTATGGAGTGGACGTGGCACAGGTTGGCCTGTTGGTAGTATCAGTGTTGCGGATGGATTTGCTTGACTTCTTCTAACATCTAGAGGAAATCATTGACGAACGACCTGTGTGGTTTGAACCATGGTATGTCAGTTATTTTGAAAATTTTACATTCTTTCTCTTCCATATCTCCAGGCATACCTTCTCCAAACTTTCCATGATATGCCCCCATTCATACATTTGTGTATGCTACAACACTTGTTAGAATTTCATGAGGACATTTCTTACTGAATTTTTTTATTGTAATGTAAAACTAAAGAAAAAGTACTGGTATAGCAAGAGCTTGGATAAGCTACAGTAGTTTCGTACTGGTTTTGCTTTCATCAGTATGCACCCGCCGTATAATAGTTTTATTTAAAGTAATGCAAAATAAAAGATGATTGTCCTGCTATACAATCACAAAGATCCTAACTGTTAGGTTTTTCAATGTTTTGTACTTTTTTTTCATAAAAATGCTAGTACAGGTTTCATTGAAAATTTTGTTTCTCTACCAAAAATACACCTTTTTAATCCTCAGGATAATGCAGTGCTGTTTTAAACAAGAGTGACGTTATCCCTGCAAACACCCTCTTGCAGAAATAGAAACTTTGTGGGACATGCATTATTGAGACTGTGTATGATTTCATTGATCATAGTTTTACTGTCGCACCGGTCTGTACAATTTATCGCAGTGTTTTGCTTCTCAGCCCACACAGTCCTACTCGATGTGAACAGAGTCATTTTACTTCAAGGAAAGATAACCAGCAAAAATATGATACAGCAAGAGAGACTGTATCTTCTCGTACCAGCAAATTCATTTACTTGCCGGATTTAGTAAACAAGATACGACTATGGAGTAGGTCTAAGCGGAGAGAGTGAGACAGACAGAGAAACAGAGACACACAGACAGAAAGACAGAGTAAGAAAGGAAGCATTTATTGTTATGTTTGTTACACACTTGGAAAGGCATAGAAAACTAATGAGAGGACAGCATCCTATTTAAACAGTGTTTAAAGGCTAGAAATCTCTCAGGCAGCTATTTTACCATCAGGCCAAGAAAAACAGGAACTTGTAGAGTGACAGTGTTTGTTTGAGTGGGTGGCTTTTGCAGGGTACGCTTCTGATTACAGCTTTGACTTTTGATGGTTATTTAGGTGATTGTTTCCAAAGGTTGCTAGAGGTCTTAAATTGGCCTCGTGACCAAGATGCCTCATATTCCAGACAAACTCCAGGGTACCAAAGTATCAGTTACCTTGTGGCCCAGGGTAGCAAAAAGGGAGTACCAAACTGTAACAAAAATTAGCACTGTGAGGCAAGATATTTTTGCAAATTTCCACTGGCATTCAATGCATATCGTGTAGACAAGAACTTTTGCGTGCATTTTAATTTCATGAATCTTTGCTCTTACGAAATTTGTGAAATTAAAATAAACACGACCACTTCTGGTTCTGCAGGAATTAAGATTCAAGCATAATTTGTTAAATACCATACGACAGCTGTACTGGTAATATTGTAGATTTGCCTAGTTGGGAATATTACATTTTATTCATGTATAAAATCCAAAGACTATTAATTACAAGTTACATGTTATTTGGGATAAGAAAAGAGACAGAGTTTCAGGTTTTGACACACACAATAGTTGTAGCTAAACTAGGATGTCTAAAGTTTCAGATAATGTGCTACCACAGAATGATGAAATGATGATCAGTATTAATCATTCTCTGGGGCAGCCAAAATGTGGAATGTCATCAGTTTTTAATGGGGGTACAGCTGTATCCCATTACCCTGTGAGACTGAGAGATGTACAGTGCAGTTGTAGTAGACTGTGGATCTGTCTTCAAAATTAAAACTATATTGACTCTTCTTGGGAGGAGGGGATAAAATATTGTTCCTATTACAAAGTGTGTTTATTCATTTGATTGCTAGATTTAAGGTTATTATGTTTTGTACATGATTAGGTATATTTGCTGTGCTCCATGAAAAGAGTAAACAAAACAGTAATCAAGTAGATTAGGCGCTCCAGTGACAAAAGGAATGTGTTTATACTGACAATATTTAAACAAGTAGAACTTCCTTTTTTTTTTCCTTTCTGAGTGGAATAAATTTGCAGTTGTAGAATTGGGGAAAAAAAAGTTGATTAGCGCATGCCATTGAGATTAGATGGACTACATGTACACTATGCTGTACACTCTCGCAAAACACACACATCTTCTACAAGCAGTACAAATATATTTCGATGAAAAAGTAGCATGAAGCAACGGT
Source organism: Diadema setosum (assembly GCA_033980235.1). Lineage (NCBI taxonomy): Eukaryota > Metazoa > Echinodermata > Echinoidea > Diadematoida > Diadematidae > Diadema > Diadema setosum. Next base: position 35,270,844 of record CM067077.1, on the reverse strand, counting down.
AGTGCACATTGAATGGTCCAGGGAAAATCCCTGTCTAGTCTCGCATGATTGCTTGGTACATAGACACGTTACCCTGACTATTTACATTGTACATTGTAGCTCAGTCACCATTGAAAGTGAAGAGTTAAGTACACTCAGATTTGTTTGCAAAGTTTGTGTTTAAACCTAACCTGCTTCTTGTCGTCTGATGGGGAAATAAAGCTAAATATTTCCAACGTGTTATTGTTCCTGTATGTGTGTTGGTGTGTGTGTGTGTGTGGGGGGGGGGGGGGAGGGGAGGGGAGTATATGGTGGTTTCCCGAGCCTATGTGTTTGCTATGATTTTGTGAATGTTGTTTATACTCCTTATGGTTTCCTCTGTAATGGCTACTATTTTTTTGTTGTTGTTGTTGGTCATTGCATTTTACATTGTACTGTGTACGTTGTAGCACTGTATACCTTAATTGTGTGTCATGGCATTGTGTAGATGGGGGGGTGGGGGTGGGAGTCAATAATGTCCCCTAACACAAGCAAGTACAATATTTTAATCAAACCAAAAACATCGCAGACCCTTGTATTCAACAACCTTGGGTCAGCATTATAAATTGTGCATTTTTTTTTTTAAAATTCAAATATTCAGTTGGTTCTATGGGTGTTGACTGACAAAATCCTTGCACATAGGTGGTGTATAGTCCAGCTTGTATCAGCCAAATGCACCACTTGTAGGATCTCATCTGAATGCTGACAAGACTTTGATTTAAATGTCATGAACTACATTAGAAATTTGACAAATCTTGTCTGGCCTATAGCAGGGCTCGACACTAACGGTGTTACGGCACTAACAGTTCAGAAATGAAGAATTTAGTGGCCTGATCGGGCCACCAAAAATGGTCGGATGTTTGCCTTTGGGCCACCAAAAATAAAAGTTAGTGTGGAGCCCTGCCTGTAGCAATGCATACGTAATTGATCAGTCTACAGTGTATAGGGACTTGCCTACAGAATACACTGACTTGAGATGTAGCAGTCCACTTTTACCATTGGCATTACACAAAATTGCTGGAGCTGTGTTGAGACAGATCATTTTGTCCATAGGACACAGATGCCAAAATTAATTTAAATGTAATCATATGACTGCTGTTTAACAACATGTGAATGTTTTATTCAAGTCTTTGATGTAGTATTATGCACTATGCTGGTAGTCAGTATACAACTATATATCTGACAAAAGGAAAATGCTGTTTTTGAATGTTAGACAAACATCACATATTTGCAATAACCCTGTGCAGTGTTTTTTGTTTGTTTGTTTGTATTTTCAGTCTACACTTGTAGTGGTACAATGTGCAGTTCGTGCAGTGTGTGCACTGTAAAAGTGGAAATTTTCGCGGTGTTGAAATTTTTGTGCATTTCGCGCAACGAGAAGCTAGTGCGAAAATAAAAGCACGTGAATATTTTTGCATGCCATACAGGCTGTATGTACCAGTACTTGATGTCTTGATTCCGCGGAATTAAAAACACACGAAACTCTTCTGGCACGGCCAAGCGAGAAAAATTAGTCGCGCGAAAATATCCACTTTTACACAAGTTTACACATTAGGCGTACAACATTCTCGACTGCATTTGTATTTCTCATTGTCTTTTAATGATACTCTTGTATGGTTAGTGTAATGGGGGGGGGGGGGGGGTGAGATTTTCACCAGGAAGAATGGTAGGGCTACCATGTACTGTAATCTTTGGGACCAAAATCTGTTATTCAAGGAGAATGCCTGTAGCTGATTAGGAAAGAGAACTCAATGCACAATGGAAGTTACATGTAGGTGAAGGATTTCCTGGTTATTTTTTACCCTGCTCTTTTCCTTTTTTAAAATCAAGGTAATGACTGGATGATTTTCAGCTTTTTCCTACTGCAATGAACAATGGTATTTATTCTATCCAAATACATGCACTTTTGAAATGAGTTGGCATCCCATTGTTGATGCTAGAATTAGTAATCACCAAATTTTGTGAATTTGTATTTCTGTAGTCAATCATGAAGCATCTATCCTTTATAGTACACATGTCCATCTCTTTAATTTTTCATCAAGTGCTATAATTTGCTACTATGAATAGTATACTGTATACGCCATATATTTCGCGAGTCTAAATTTTCGCGAATCGCGAATCCACAACGATTTCGCGAGTGGTTAAATTCGCGATCGTGGAGTCCTGTACTGAATGGAGAAATGTACATGCGTACGTCACATCCACATCGGGATCAGAGTCAATATTTTCGCGTGTCTTTAATTTCGCGAATAGCACCTTACTCACGAAATTCACAAAAACAAAAACCTCGCAAAATATTTGGCATATACAGTAGTTTGTAAAGAGTGGGATCGCCCACTCCATTATGGTGTGTGCACAGTGTTTTCCCAGGGTTTTAATACAGCACTGTAGATGATACTGCTTGTATTGTCATAACATATTATGTAATCAGGAGTCTCATTTATCATGAATTGGGACTCTTAAACAACAACAACAACAACGACAACAACTAAGAACCACGCAGAAAAAACAGTGTATAGCATCACAACAATAGGCTGGTCAATAGCTAGTACAATTTTGGGTGTTTTTTTTTTTTTGTCCAGTTGGACAATTTAGAACTCGAGCAACACAATGCGTACCTCACTTGTCCACATATATACAAAATACACTAGGTAAATTTCTGAGATTTACAAAGCTACATCTACGGGTACTTGAATACTATGGAGGAAGTACACGGACCTGAGAAAGATTTAAAGAAAGCCAATGCTGACACATCGTCTATCATATCAGTGAATAAACAGATGAAATCTTTCAACTAACAAGGAAGTTAGAAACATTTGGCTACATGGTGTCAAGTGTGGATACCATTGTGGTCATTTATGAAAGTCTGAAGTCATGTTATCTGAAGACTGTGTTCTGAAAGGGCTTCCTGCTACAGTTCAGCTTTTGTATCCTGAAAGTTCTCTTTTCACAATGTGAGAGGAAGTGACTTGAAACTTTTGAGGCATTTTAAACCCAACATTTCCTCCCTCTCCCCCCCCCCCCAAAAAAAAAAAGACAAAACAAAACAAAATAAAAACAAAATGTGAGGCACAATATATCTTGAGATTTCCTAGCAAGGTTTACATTCTCCTGACTAGAGAGTCTGGTATTGAGATAGAAATATTGTTATCAAAGCAATCACATTTTATTCTTCCTACTACATTGTATCAATTTTCCCTGTCAGGGAACACATTAAGATATCATTGTGTTACCTTGGTGAGCTCTAAAGTTGACAGCCATGTGTACATTAAATGTAATGCGTAATTCCATACAGCCATCCATGTGTCCAGCAACCCATGATTCCTAGAAAGAGCTTTTCTACAGTCGCTGTGTTGTACTCGGCGCTTCTCAATCCAAAGGGCAAAGGGAGAATCAGTACAGATAATGTAGGCCTACACTATAGCTTCCTGCTGTACTGTAACTTGTAGTCAAAAGTAAGCTTTCGACACTGTAGGCCCTAATGATCTAGACCCCGTTTACAGTGCGAGGCTCGGCTGCGGCCGAGCCCTCCTTCATTTCAGTGTAAACACGCAAAAGACCAAATACGAGGCCAAAATTGGCCGCGCATTTGACCACGCTCTGGAGGTGGTCTCGGCCGCAGCCGCGGCCGAGCCCGGCCTCTTCTTGGTGTAAACGCAAACTGGGCCAAATGCGCGGCCAATTTTAGTCTGGCTTCCAGACCCTCTGCCCATACTATTTCGCTATTCACAATATTAACCCCCTCAACGTCGAAAACTAGTATAGTTTAAGGTGGTTTTGTCCTGCAAAGGATTTTTCCTTCAGCAAAGGCCTTTGCCTGAACGGCGATTTCATCGCCACGGAATCCGGTTGGCAAAGGGTTTGAAAACCAGACTATACCAAATTGCATTTGTTTACAAGCAGAGCGCCACTACGACAAAATATTGAAAGGTTTGAATTAAAAGCGCGGCCGAGCCCGGAAGTGTAAACGGAAAAAATTGCGGGGCTCGGCCTCGCAATTGAGGCTGGGCCCGGCCGCAGCTCGGCCCAGCCCCGCACTATAAACGGGGTCCAAATCATGAAAACTACATGTACTTCAGAATATTAACCCGTCTCAAACTACATGTAGTCCCGAGTACAATGTTTACATTCTCTGGCAGGTGTTTATGGGAAACGTGTTATAGCTAAATCAGCTCATCCTCAACAGGTTACAGCGTTGTAGTTCAATTCAGAAAACATTTATTCAGAAATCTTTTTTTGTGCAACATGTCTATTAAAGACATTAATGCCTTGACATTTTTTTTATTTTTTTTTAATTTATTTTATTTTTTTTACTTCTAGGGAACTTCCTAAATTTTCTGGAATTCATGAGGGGACATTCAGTCAGTCTTTCCTTATGCTGAAAGTTTGACCAATCCCTGTACTAGGAACACTGCTGTTACCAATATCCTGTGCTTGAGGGAATTGATAATGCTTTCTTATCTTTCTGTACAAACACTGTTTGCATTTTATTGAGCAGAAATCAGAAAGAGGAAGTTGACAGGGCATAAATATTGAAAGCCCCTTTCCACAGTGAGGCTCTTTCTTTTGAGAGCTTTCTTCACCTCAGCAACCCGTACACGGTATAAAGTACTTTCAACACCAAACATGTGAAGTGAATCTCACAGATTCTGAGACTGGTGGTATATTTGTTCACCTATTGTTGAAAGAAGCTGCTCTCGTGTACAAAATGTAGATCTGCCTATCTTCTTCTTTTTCTCCTTGTTCTGAGAGTCTTGTTGCTCAGAGTCAACCAACAGTTGCAAGCGCAATGTTGGTGTACTCTTGAACTGTTGTCAGGCCGATCTCTGATATTTCTACAAATTCTAGTAGATTTTGATGTGTTTAGCCTGTTATCAGAGGCACTTTCCAAGCAAAACTTAAAGGTGGATGGTCCCGATGTTTTTATAGTCAAATGCATGTACGCGGGTGCATGGCGCAAGTTTCCTATAGAGACCTAAGCTATCGACTCCTCTTTAGCGCTTACGCTTTGGCCCACTTCCCCGAGTCTGAAGAAGTCCGATTCACTGTAGTCAGTGGTCCGATCACAGTTTGGCTCATGATTCGGCTGAGGGGGATGATAGCTTTACCAAACTTCTTTTGTGATGTCATAATAAGAAGCACATATGCACGCACCCTAGCATTACTACAGACTGCGTGTTGCGCAGAGAAGACAACGAAGGCAACGTTACTTAGCAACACCTACGCGCTACTCTTGATGACAGCTCAACTTCGGCTATCTGTGTATCAATGCTAACGGTGATCGGCAGTATCATCAACAGCGCCCTCTACACTACTGGGACTATGCACCTTTAATCTAAATTCCTCTTCTGTCCATTCTATCTTTCCTTGCAACATTGGGATGTGGAAGAACTTGTGGGAAAAAAAGGAAACATGGAATCTAAATTCACCTGACTTTCCATGTCAATTTAGATTCAATTCTCCCACCCCCAAAAGAACAAATGTAACCAAATGCCCTCCAATGCAAAACTCTTGTAAGTTCTGTGTCCAGTACCAAAATGATTTTCTACACAATAGTATTTGTATGACATCTACTATTTTTCCCCGCTCAGGTTAAGAGAGGAAGTTTACGAAGCGTCATAAATGCTGGTGCCCCGCTGAAAGAAATTCAAACATCTACCAGCACACAGCTGTAGTAAGATAAAAAACTTCATGCCTTGTGGACCATGTTGTTATCTGACTATTCCTACCACATCATTTCCTTCTCCACCATGTCTTCCTCTTTACCTCAAATTACTTTTGACTTCTGGTATGACCAGATTATCCGCAGGGACAGAAAGTATCAATTTCTCTTCAGAGATTTGATAAGAGTCACAGCTACAATTGTATGTTTGCATCCCTGTAGTGATGCCTTACATTGTAAATCTGTCTTTCTTCCTCATTCACATTTAAAAGCTAAAGATGAAATAAAAATTACTCTGTAGTTTAATTGGTGGAAAAATTTGCACAGAGCATTTGTATTCATTCTTCTTCTTTTTGTTGTTGTTGTATGTACCCTTCTTTTTTGTCTGTTGTTTAATTGTACAGGATAGGGAAATGAGGCTTAACTTTACAATTCCAGAAGGTCTAGTTTCATTTGTTTGTTGTCTTTCTCTTGAAATCCATAGATCTGCATCTCTGTCGATTCTATTATTAGGGTGACCTACAGTACCTATGTAGATGAACATGTCGTAGAATTGAGGCTGATGGTTGAAGCAGGCTGGCTGTTGTGGAGAAAGATGTCTCTATCCCAGATGTTTTCTTCTCGTCCTCATCCAACCCAGCCATCCATACTCCCCCTCATCCAACCCAGCCATCCATACTCCCCCTCTCTCTTCTCTCTCCTCTCCCCCCCCCCCCATACTGACACACACACTCCACACACACACACACACTCTACACACACACACTCAACACACACACACACACACACACACTCCACACACACTCCATCCGATCAATTTTCTCCATCTAATTCTGTTTTTCTGTTCATCACATCCCTTCATCAGTACATTTCCAGTATATCACATCTTTCATCTCTATTCCAACTGCTAATCATTCCAGAGAGCCCCATTTTGTCTAGCCTGTGAAGCAGCAGCTGTGGGAGTGAGAATGGGTTGGCAGTGTGGTGTGAGGACAGTGAATAGAAGGATACATCCTTGTGGAAGAGGAACAAATGAGGATTGACACATTTGGTGTGAAAAGTCTCTATGTCAATAGATGTCTGTTTGTTATTGAACCCTTGTCACATCAATATTTTTAGAACTTGCTCCCATTACTCTATCTCTTTCCAGTAGGTAAAGAAAAAGAAATTAAAGTATTTTATGCTCCTGGATATACTGTAGGGTATATTTTTGCAACAAGACAATGTCATGAGAAATGGATCTAATCACATCGCAAGCTACACTGTATGTAAATAGGAAAGATTATACTCAGTATGATATGTATAGTGATGTAGGTCATATGAGGTCAAAGTTCAGTGACCCTGACAGCGTGGGGGCACAGCAGGTGTAACCAGCCCCACCCTTCAGGGACCTGGTGTGTCAGGTGTCAGAGGGTCTGGTTGTGAATCCAGGGCTAATGTTTGCCACAGGCTGACAGCTCTCAACAGTGGACGTGAGAATAATATGGGGTGATCCAGTCCAGATGTGCTGGCTTACATTGTTTAAAGGCAAATTTTGAAAGGCATACTTGTGCATGATGTGTGATGGGAGTATATAATAGACTATTATATCGTAATGGCATCCACCTGCTTTCTATGAGGTGATATATGAAAGGAAATAACACATAAAATCATATTCACACATGTAATTTGTGCAATGTACATAGTAGTTCTGCCCCATCTATCAAACAGTGGTTTTACTTTAAAATATTATTCACAGAGATGCGTGCAAGTAGTAACTACATCTTATGAATCATTTGTCAATTTATCTGAGAACCAAATTTTGGTTTTACCAACTGAGATTGAAATTGATTGAGATTATTTAGGCTTAGAAAAATTCTTGACAAAAAGCTTAGATTATATTCATGTTGTACAGTCAAGGAAATCACTACATATGTGCTAATACATACAATGTACATCAAAAAGAAAATTACACATCACAAGCAACATTTGACAAATCCACACAGAGTAGAGGTTGTGTTACAATTGTAATATATTCACTGGTGCCAATTGATCAATTTAACTGTCTATAAATAGTTGTGATTTATTTAAGTCCAATCATTTCTTGCTCTCGCCAGTATAAACAGAGAAGAAAATCTGTTTTTAAAGCACCATCTTTCATCGGCAAACTTTCAATGAGGGTTTTGGACTGGAGACTAATGTTCTACACCCACCAGTGAGAAATCAATATTTAATACAGTACATCTCGATGGCTTTATAGTGTGGAGAAAATGTAAATTTGGAATTCCATCTTATGATAACATGTTTATAAGCATCTCTTGCCTCATGGTATGCACAGTATATAGTGGTTGGCCTCCTACAGGTTCACTATATCATGTATCCATCAGGCATCCAAAAGAGTTAAATCTGAAAGCTATTGCACCTCATTTGTATTTCTGCTTTTTATTTCTGATTGTCAGTATTGTTTTTCTTATATTTCATCTGTTTTTCCTATATCTTATTTCTTTCTTCATTTTGCAAATTTGTTTTGTTTGGCATATTTGTTCTTATTGCATTCACCAGAATGTCAGTCAGAGATCACTGGTATCAAAGAATCATCGATTCATTTCATTGATTTTGAATCATCAGTGCCGACTGGTTTACTGTGACAACTACATAATCTTTTTATGATGGACAGTCTCGATCAATCAAGGCTCATAACATTGTGTGCATTGTATTAAAGACAAGTATATGTTGTTTGTATTAAACTCACATTGAACTAAATCTCCTTCATTAAAGCTAAAACATAGTTCTCAGAAGGGCTCTAAATTCATCTTCCACCATTTGGAATTTGCCTGCGATAGGCCTATATGCTCTACCAAGAAACTTTTCTGGCTGATGTAATTTGCTAGGATAGCAAGTTGTGTTTGTATTTTGAGATCAAAAGTGTGATATGATAAAAGTCGGTATATTCAAGTGCCCTCCCCATTCAGAAGTGGGAAGGTACGAAGAATGTTACTAGTATGTGATGATCAAATGTTCCCTTGCTGTACTTTTAAATCACATACAGGTATAAAAAAAAAAACAACCTGCGAGTGAGATTCCCTCTCATGAGATCGATACTGCTCATGGCCTGATATGTTGTAATCTATGTACAGTAACTGTACAATGTAATAGATTATAAAACAGCCCTCTGCAAACATGATCGGGAATGCGCTTTAAATAGATTGTAACACTTTCAGTTTTTACTTTTTAGGCAATGTTTTGCAGTCCTTACCCAGTTGAAATTGTGTTGTCATAGAAATATTTCACATATTTCTTCATAAATGCACGTTTGTCTTCATTTTAAAGTACACTGTACAATGTAAATATGAACAGTTTCTGCACACATGTAGACTACATTTTACCTTCAATGCACAGTCAAGTTAACTCAATGATGCTACATGAACATGTACAAGTGTATTTCTACTCCAGCATTCTGATTCTCTCTACAGAAAGAATGTGAGAATAGATTGCTATCTTTCTGAAGCCTCCTGGTTCATCATCAGAGGTCATCTCATCAATCAGCTTTCTTTCAAACACATTCATTCCAGTCACACATTTCCTCAGATAGCTTGTCACTGGCCATTGGTGAACTTTCCTCCATGCTCTCTGCTATCTCCTCCTACACTCTGTACTCTCCCTTCCCTTCCTCCTAGCCTTTTGTCAAGGCCCTCTTGTTTTATGGTAGCTATAATAGGTGAGAGAAGTAAACCCAGTCAAAGACCTTTTCAGGTAGATATTCTTTGCAAATTTTTATTCATAACTGCAGAAATCCTACTGAAAATATTATGGGTTCCAGTCGACCAATGGAATTGCGTGCCACCCACATCCTCCGTCTTGGCATTGTCCAGCATGCCTGCATACATTTACAGTGTGCAAATCAGGCTCGGGTAGACAGACACGCAAATTGGTCAATATTTGTTACCAAACTTGGGTAGAAAAAAATTAGTGATTCAAAGGGCTTTTCATAAAGGATGCGAAGCAGACCTCAAAAGACCCTAGCGCTGTAGCCCCTTGATTGGGCTCTCTTCACTTGCCCTCATTCATTTACCGTCATACAGCGAGAGGGCCTTGTCATAAGACTACAATTGTACTTCCCTCCCCTCCCCCTCCTTCGTCCCTTCTTGCAGTCGGTCTGATGACAGGGGCATTCACACAAAAAGTGAAATCTGAAAATTTGATTTTCGCATCACGAAGGAAATTTCAATTTTTTTTCTGCGTGTGTGGACAGAAAATTTTCAAGAACTCTTGATCCAGTTCGCAGATCTTCTTGCGATTTTTTCAGAACTGTCCCAATAATTTGCCAAGCGTTGCATGTGTGAATCTGTAAATTGATGGGGTCTATTCCACAATGCACCGTGCTAATGTGAACATCCAGTATTCGCTCTGTCAGCTGTTCGGGGTCCAAGGTTGGGGTCAATTTCTGCATCATTCAGCGGGCATGCGCAGTGTCCTGCCTCATTCTCCACAGAGATGAGTTTATTTCAGCACGCATGGTATCTTTCGTGTGTATGAACGCTCACAAAAAAGATGAATTTTTGGATCGTGATCCACTTTTCAACAAATTCTCTTTTTGATCGTGTGTGTGAATGCCCCTATCACCTCAGTCTGGACAGGACTGTACCCCCTCTTTCAGACCAGGAGTAAATTTCTTTGATCTATAGAGTCTCTGTTAGTTAGCGGTACAGTACCTCTTGAACTTTTGCAAAGACTATTCAACACTCATAAAGATATCAGCAGGAGTCCCTTTCCTTTGTCTCAGCATAATTCTCAGTTTTATGCTTTGCTGCTGCCAAAAATGATCTTTGGATCCCATTAAAAAGAAATCTCTGGGTGTTAATTAGAGACCAGTCTTCATTTATGCCTATGGTGAGTTATTGAGGCAGTACATTTTGTTTACATGTTGTGAGCAGTTTGTGCAGCCTCAACAGCTTTTATGGGGGTGCCTGTCAAAATATTGTTTATGACCATTGACAAAAAAATGAAAACATAATTGTGTTGGTTCCCCCTAGTGAGTGAATGTTCACATGTGAAATTTGAAGGAATCTGTATTTTCTCAGGGTTTACAGAATAACCTCCCTTCTGTCCCTCAAATGGGTGTATTTTACAAAATTTTTGTGCTGATGTTGTAAAGAAATTTGTATATCTTATTTATAACTTTGATATATGAAAATTATCATTTTAGGGGAGAGCAACTATCTCAACTGATCAAAAAATGTTGTAAGGAATCCTTTTTAAGAAATCTCCATTTCATATTTTCGGCATTCTTTTAAATGAATGTAGTCCTACAGCTGTCATTCTATGAAGGCATTTATTTTGTTGGTGTCTGATGTAAACAAGTACATGACAGCTATAAACAGCACCAAACCGTTAAAAGTTTATTGTGACCCAGAGAATGAGACAGATGATAGATAGAGATGTGTGAATGCAAAATATGTCAGGCAGGCAGTAGGGATGTTGGCTGGCAAAGTCATTAGTCTCCAATCAGTCTGAAAAGCTCTGGATCACCACTAGAAAACATGGCCTTTTAGAGCTCTGTGATACAGTTTTACATGTGATAAGGATCATACCTTGATCAGTTGAGATCAATGAAATGTTGAGCTGGAATCGATATCTACAGAGCTACCAAGTCTCACGACTCAAGCATTTAGGGGCCGTCTCACGATCTCACGCATGGCACCCATTTTTCTCACGCATCGGGCGAAGTCTGCAACTTTGGCCTATTATAAGGAGCATATCTCAAAGGATTAGAGTGATGGTTGCAATTGAAGGTATATTTTCCTTTTGTCTTTCAAAATAAGTAAAAAATAGTCACTTAAGTATGCACCTGATCGCACCATTAAGAGCTAAGAATTGAAAAAGCTCCCTACTGTGGGAGGCCACAGGGGGAAAAACCCCTCCCACACCCTCGCTCGCGCGCACATTCGCTCGCCGAGATGCCGAGTCATGAAAATCTCACTCATAAAATTTTTTTGAACTTGGCATCCCTGTATCTAGTTGTGATTCCTTTTCTTTTTTTAATGTTCAAATGCATTTGAAAATATCTTTGGTTAGTGAAAGATACTGCATAACTGTCATAGTAATAACATTGACTATGATTTTATAAACTAGTTCATGGACTATTTTGGTGATGAAATCTTGGTTTGGATTGTGACTATATCGACCTCCGACAAAATACAAGCTGCTGAAGGTTGTCTGAACATAGCAAGAGTAGTGGTAGGGTAGTGAGGTATGAAGAGAAGACTTAATTAGGTTGATCCCTGTGTTTGATGGACAGCTGGGAGTCATTATGCGACAGAGCAGCACCATTGCATGTTATTCACACTTGAGGTATAGCACTTTATTAAGAACCAGCAGTTTCATCATCTGTGCCGTGTATGATCATTGGTCCATGGTATGATACAGTATTTTTAGGCTTCTGACTTGAAGTGTACCAGAGGCCTTTCACATGCTTTGGAATTGTCCCTTTTTCCCTCCCTCCATCCATCCATCCCAAAGCTCATTTTACAAATTAAAGAAAAACAAAATGTATTTTTTCTGGTAATGTTTCATGTGGCTTTTGGCACACTTTTTGTAGCAACGTTCACTGTAGTGTCACAAAATAGGTAAATTTGTGATTTTTCTGTGTGTATTGAATTACCCTATTGTCAAACATGGGGATGGTTAGGAGGTAGGGTTCTTTTATAGGACACTAGGATGAACAGGTTGAGAACATCCAATGAGACAGTGACCCCAGGGATTACCACCTGTAAAGGGAGGAGTTTGATACATTTTGCTATTATGCATCTTTGCTTTTACTGTACAGCATATCACTGAGTCGATTGTACAGGTTAGTATATCAAGCAAGGATTCCTACAAATGTTACATGCTCAGATCTCATCCAGGCAGTCTGTTGCCATGGTTACACTGTTTACAGTAGCAACAAGCTGTTGGTCACTTTTCCCAGACTAAGATTAGAGCAGTCTGCTCAAAAAACTTGTCAGCTTCGGGATAAATTTCCTTTCCCCCCTGGTTGACCTTGTCCATCCTGAAAGAGGTGTTGTTGAATCTCTAAGCACTCCTTGAATCGCCGAAAACAAGTGTGTTTACTGTGTGAATCGTCAATTTGCTGAGAGTTTTACAGATAGAGTATAGAAGGATTATGTCTTGTGCCAATGGAAGTCCTCTCATAGTATGATGCCGAGTGCAGTGCTATTCAGTGACCAACCTTACGCCATATGGGATATTTATAGACAGGCCATGAGTCATGATGTCAAATAGAGAAAGCTAGGGAAGTTGTACACTCATCTCTCCCTCCTTGTCATCTTCTCTCTCTCTCCATCTCTTCCTCTCTCCCTCTCTATCTCTACATCTCTTTCTCTATCTATCTATCTCTTTCTGTTAGTGTCTATCTCTCCATCTCTCTCTCTTCCGTTCTCCTTCCTCCCCTTCCTGTTGTCGGGTCTCTGTCTTTCTCCGTCTCCACAGTCTGAAGACTGATTCTGACCTTAAACTAGGTCAGGGGCAACACAGAATCACTGGCCTTTTGGTGATAGTGTGTGTACATGTAGTATAGTTTTCTTTATACATGTGCATTCAAATTTAGCTTTATTGAAGTCAGTATACATAATAATCTTCAAATATTATTACTTTTTAAAGTGTTTAAGAAAATGAAAATTATCATTCCCTACAAATATGTTTGATGCCATGTACAACCTGTATAAAAAATGTGTGTTGAAAATGATTTTTTTTTTAATGCTTACAGTTAGAAAAATAGAAAATATGATGTATTATTCCTTCTTTCATGTTTCTTGGGCATGTTTCCATGGCAACCTCATGTTCTCTCTCTCTCTTTCTCTGTCTGGATTTGAAGAAAACTGCAATAGGCCTTTATGAAACCACTTTCCAACCATAAACAATTACTGAAAAGAAATTCTGGTTTTACAGTATGTGTGTGTGTGTGTGTGTGTGTGTGTGTGTTCGAGTTTGTGTGTCAATAGTATTTGCGCGAAGTGCTGGCACACAAATATACCAACAAACAGATGCTGACTACACTGTATGAGTCATCATTCAAAGTAACTCTAAGCTTTAATTCTCTCTTCAAGTCTCCATTTAGCCTTCAATGTCAGGAGTGATTTTACCTGCCATCTTTCTGGTTTATCAGGTACAACGTTGTAGATACACATTTCTCTGTGGATACCTACACTCTTGGCCTGGTACACAGCCTGTCCACATCATGAAGTGAGCCACCGATTAGTGTTTTATACTCATATGCCGTGACTCACGACTACAGTAGCTGCAAAATGACTAAGATTCCGTTCAGAAATTATTCATACGCACACTTTTATTCCTGAAGGCCGCTGCAGTAAAATGTACTCTGCTTGTGATGAGGCTCTCATGCCACATGGCACTGTGTTTTTGTATTCGTGATCTGAATTATTTGGATGTTTTCATTGTCAGTGAATTAAGCAACAGAATTGTAAGTGTTTGATATGAGATCATTAGTTGCATGATGTATCTATGTGTTGCTGCTGTAGCTTTATCTTTAACTCCTTCACTTTTGTCATTAATATTGTTTATCAAATATATAGAAAGCTATGAGGATTTTAGGCTTTGAGCCTCAAGAGGGGTGAGTGATGGCTGTACATATTAAGGTCAGTCATAAGCCTATAATTCTCTGCTTCTTACCTGATGACATTTATCTTTATAAAGTTAATTTTGTGACACATATCCACTGTGGAATCCATCTAGACTACACACTGGATCATCTCTATAAACATTTGGTGAAAATGGGGTTATGTTATATCAAAAATAGTTCAACCAAGTATACAGAACTAAAACCTTTCTGATATTGAGCAGAACTATTTAGAGGCATGGCTGGCTCAATAGACCAAAATATACGCTGAGGCTCATGCTTCTTGACCTTTTCAACTCAGGTTCCATGTAATGTGCAGTATGACAGTACTAATTTGACTTTTTCATATGAGCCTGTACATGTATCATCTTGACATAATTTCCATAAAACTTCAAATGTCTGAGGATGACATTTTAAGTTATATATGTGTGGGATATTACTTCTTTACAGTAGAAAAGGGAATCACATTTTTGTTCTTCTGTTTAGAAACTCTATAAAACTACTTTAAGTGTCATCATAAATCTAAATCATTTGAATAATGTATAATTGCAACACAATTATTGCAGCAGGCAAACTATTATGATGTACTAGTAGGACCCATTAAATGACTTGCATTCATTTGGCTATCAAAATTATGTTAGCAGTGGACACCAGAATTAATAGAAGACCAATGAGATTGCAAATCGGACAACTTTTTTAAATATTGCAACAAAGTTGCATTTGATATTAATAGATATAGCATCAAAATTTGGTCTTGCAGCAACATCTGAGAATAATGAATGTAAAGAGACCATTGGTCCCTGGATTTCCTCATAACATAAAAGACAACATCACAGTTTCTATGTTTATGATTCAGACTTAAAGGACAAGTTCACCTTTATAGACATGTGGGTTGAGTGAATGCAGCAATACTAGTAGAACACATCAGCGAGAGTTTGAGCAAAATCGGACAATCTGTTAAAAAGTTATGAATTTTTGAAGTTTCTGCTCAGTCACGGCCGGATGAAAAGACTACAGCTTGTGATGTCACATGAGTACAACAATATAAAGAAAGAATAAAGAAAATTCAACATATTTCCATTTTTCTCCCATAACAAAAGAACACTCGACTTCTCTCTTTCAGAAGGCAGGGGGAACAATATTACCCTTAACATACGTCAGTATAGCAAGTTGAAGAACTGTGCACTTTACTTAAGAAGTAAAGTTTTGTGAAATTCTCTTTTTGTTTTCCTTATATAGTTGTACGCATATGACATCATACAATGTAGTAGTCTTCTCTTCCAGCAGTGACTGCGCAGATACTTAAATTATTCGTAACTTTTGAACGGATTGTCCAATTTTCCTCAAATTTTCACTGATGTGTTCTACTAATATCGCTGCATTCTCTCAATCCTTATGTATGTGAAGGTGGACTTGTTCTTTAAAGAAAATGGGGGGGGGGGGAGGGGAGGGGGAGGAGCAGTAGCTACAGCTTGAGCATCAGCATAATGTGCTTTCAGCTTTCTTCTTTTCACTCCATCCTTTCTTTGAGTGGTTCCCAAAATGCTACCAGGAGAGTGGGGAACACTGTGGCATTACAGGAGATGTCAGACCCTCTCTTCCTATCAGCTCTAGGATCAATATTTTGTCAGGAGAAGGTCTTTGCATCATAAATCCTGTGTCAACAGTGAGTGCCTGGTTAAGAAACACAACTGTGGACCAGTAATCTCAGGGGAATTTGTCTGCAAGGGCCTCACAAATCCTCTGTTGACATGACTGAAGAGGATGCTGTCAGATTGAATGCATCCTTGCTATCTCCATGGCGATGATGGTGACCGTATTGATGATGACAAGGATAATAGATAGTGGTAGCCCCATGTGTGTGTGTGTTTGTGTCTGTGTCTGTGTGTTTATTCTGCCATTATCACTCAGGCTTTCTTCTACACCTGTACATTTTTTTTTGGGGGGGGGGGGGGGGGTGGGGAGGGGATTATGAAGGTTTGCTATTGATGCTACCTCTCATTGCCATGGTTACCAGGGAGGACTCACCTCTCTGATGGTTACAGACCTTTAGGGAAGAGGAGATGGCTGGAAATTGTAAGTATAGACATGGATGTGAATATCATTTCTTTAAAAAAGATACAGTGAGGCTTTCTTTCCCAATATGATATCTTCATTGATTGTCATATAGCCATGTCTCATTTTATAAAAACTCAAAGTGAAATCTTGAGTAGTGAAATCTAGAGTGCTCAGTTAAGACTGAGATTTTTAAAATCCTCATTGATGGCAGGTGATAGTCACCTGACCACGACGCTCCCATCCATTTCAAGCTTTTTGCCATTATGCTCATATATCTACTGGAAAAATACCTCCTATATAAAATTATATTCATCTTTACATGATGTTGATTGCACAATACTATTGCTTAAAATTATATTTATTTGTTTAGTACTTTGTCATCATTTTTAAGTCAATGTTGCATAATTTGTTATTCTTTGTGTCCTTGAAATTTGCATTAAATTTGAATTTGATTGAATGCAGAAATAAATCAAATAAAGAGAGATTATGACAATCAAAATAGGTGATACGCTGATAGCGTATCACCTGAAAACCAAACCAATAATTGAGCTTGATTTCACTGAGTACCAGGTATAAGATGATCAAATTTGTATGAGATAGTCAGTATTAAATGAAAATGCAGAGGGAGACATAACAAAAGCTTGTAAAGAATCCACCAATAGTGTATTACAAAGCTCTATTTTGTAGAATAAATCACATAACATGATACTGTATCAGATCTAAGATTAATTACATTAATGTGAAAGCACCATGTTGATTGCCATGCTTGATGATCAAGCACTTGATGCTGAGCCACAATTGGCGGCAATCCATCATGAGATAGTGCGACTTCGTCTCTGAGTAGGAGCAGCTAGGTAGAAAGAGATGTTTGGAGAGTGGATGAAGGAACATTTCCAGCACAGATGGATGAGGGAAACATAGCAATGCCCGTAGCTTTCACACGTACCGAGAATGCATAACAAACACTAGCATCATGTATCAAATTTATAAGCATTCTTGCCGTGTAAATGCAAACTGGAATCGCAGAGGGTGATTTGAATCGTGATTCTAATCATGTTTTGAATGATGGTCCAGAGGTGTTTTCCAATCTTGTTGCCAGAATTAAGCAGTGAACTAACTGTGTGAATGTAATTGACCTCCAATCATGTATTTTGGGGGTGGAGCTTACGGTGACCTTTCAACCACTTCCGCAGAAAGACCACGCTCCTCAAATACTTGCAAAGCACACACTGTAATACGGCTCAAGAGTGAAGGCTCCGCGAATCCAGAATCTGCGAAGCCTTTATCTTTATAGTCATGTGAAAGAACGATGATTTAAATCGTAATTGCAACATGTTTCTAATTCAACTTCCAAATTAAGCTCTCTGTGTACACATACGTGTGAAAGCAAGGTCCCATTCTATCAGGCAGAGAGAGTATTTGGGTTCTTTGGTTGATATGGAAATAAGGTTGATGGATCCAGCTACTCATGGCATTGCTATGTCTCCCCACCCCACTGTGGAGTACTTGGTTTTGGCATGAAGAGATGACTTGTTCTCTATCCTTGGTTTGTCCAAACCTTGGTATGTCTTCCAGGAACTGGGTCAAGCTATGTATGATTACTTCTAGACTGTTTGTTTGTCTGTCTCTATGTATGTATAGGATGTATTAAAGGAGGAAGTTAGATTGATTGTAAATCAGAAGACCCCGCTGGTAAGTATAGTAAAATTTCTTTTAAAGCTTACAATCAGCGTTGAGGAGACATTGTGGACTGCTGGGGGGAAGAGCTTATTAGAAGACAAGCTTATGAAAGAATTGACCAAATCATGCTCAGAAAACAAGGTTGTATTCATGAGGATGGACTAATAAAGCCCAAAAAACAAATTTGTGTGAGGTCAGGATTGACCAAATCACATTGCTCAAAGTTTGTAGTTTAGTATCATGTGGACATAATAATCAATGAACTGGAAAGTTATTATGACCTCGTTGTAACCCCGTTCCCTCTCAGCTTCCGGGTCAACCTCCAGTGCGTGTAGTGTTGTACACTTCTGTATTGTCGCTCATAGTCGGGTTTATCGCTAGCTCTCTGTGTATGTACAGTCTGTATTTCTTCCGGTTTTGTGGTTTTTATTTTAATAGTCATTGAGTGGGGCTCTCCTCAAAAGTTTAATCTTACAGATAAGGTGTTGTTTGGGTGCACTTTGTACTGTAGTTTGAAATTTCAAACTTATCGTTTAAGTTTAAAACTTTGAAGATTACAAGTGTTGCATGAACGTAAATTGTTACACAGAACCTCAATTACATTTGTTGTTTCAAATGGAGTTTGAAGTCCATAGATAGTCTAAGCAGTGTGTATTTACCAGAAGACTGTAATAAATCAGAGAGAATGAGATGGTTTTACCAATCACCTTAAAACTAGAACAGTTACCATATCATTGTGATTTTTATAATGCACAGCGTAGGTAACTGGCTCAGTCTCAATTTGACTGTTACAAAAGTAACTCCTTCCCAGTGCATATGTTGTCATATTTCAGAAGCTTGTATCCTCTGTGAATAACAAGAAATGATAAGAATGGAATCAAAGGGGTGAGGAGGAATGGGTAAAATTTTGCTGGTAACCACTTCCAATACTTCCCAGAGGAGATTTTCATACCCTAGTGTGATATTAGCTCTTTGTGATTGATGCTGGTTTGGACAAAACTGGGCTTTTACGATCCCTTGATAGGTTGGAGTGTCAACTGTTCTGTTGGCTTTGGACAAACACCAGTAGACACATTGAGTCTCAGTAGCTCAAACAGTATTTTAGCCTTTTGTGTCTTTTTGTGGAGTGGCAGAGGCAAGACAAATTCAGTCAGTGTGTTAAAACTGTGGCAAATGCAGCTATTTGGCAGGACTTCACTGGTGTAGTAGATTGAAATCAAACCTAGAATGTTGGAATTTACTGCTCACAATTCCTGTGTGCTTGCACCAGACATGGGGAAGTGTATGTTTTCTTCTCCTTTTACCCTCTTTCTCCACTTTTTTCTATGATTCCTCTTCCTGTCACCTTCATTACCACTACTATCATTTCTCTTTCTGTCACTCTTCCATCTCATGTTATCTCTTCCTCCTCCTGTTTCTCCTCTTTCCTCTCATCTCCAGTTTTTGGGCTTGTTTCCCTACTACTCCTCTTTCTACACCTTGTCATCTTTTGTCTTATATCTCCTTTTTCTTTCTATACATGTACCTCTATTCTCCTCTACCCCACTCACATGTCTACCACACCCCTTACCTGTCTTTCATCTCATCTCTCTTCTAAAATCTTTCTCCTTTCACCTGCTGCTCTCTCTTCCCCTCTCTCCTTCTCTCCATTATCCTCTCCATCTCTCCTCTCCATTTTCCTCCTTTTTTTCCTACACCTCTTGTTGAATACCTTCATGTTTCCAACACCTGTAGCACACTTAAGGTCGATACCCTTCTCAAATTTTCTAGCCCATAGTCCTTCATCTCTAGCTTCCTATGCTAATTTTCTGCTTTTCATTCCTCCTCCCATGCTTTGCTCACAGGATCTCCCCTCAATTCTTTTTGTTCTACAATTGTGTTTCTCTTCTTTCCCTGGTTTATTTTGTCTCTATGATCTTATGTACCCTCCTTCGTATCTTTTTGTAGCAAAATCAATCTCCTTCAACTGGCAAACATAATCTAGGTTATGTAATAATTGCTGTCATGCTGATACCAGTAAGATATAAAGTTGAGTCACTGTTCATACAGCTCCAGTGATTTCATTTATCAGCCAGAATCACAGATGTTTTGGTTCTTACTCACTCCTGCCAAACTGATTACCACTAGCATCTATCTTATATTAATAACTTGTATGCAGTGTGCTGTGTGATGTAGTCTGAGTTCAAGACTTAATTGAAACATGTCTGTGCAGGTTTCATCATAGAATCAAACCAATGTGTGACGAATGAAATTGCAACCTGTATAAGTCATTATGATACCAATTGATGTACCAGACTGACTCATTATGCAAGCACATGTTAGTAATATACTGTACTAGGGGTTTGGTTGTGTTCCATGTGCACTTGGTCATTGGTGTTTTTGGTCCAAACATTGTATGTATATTGTGCCCAGTTTAACTTTCATGGGTCCTCTGCTATTGAGGTCATGTAATGAAATGCCTCTGGTGGCATTCCCAATTCCATGTATTCTTTTATAAAGTATTTAGGACAGTGTTGTCTTGATTGTGTCACACAGATGTTGTTCCAGTCATTGCCCTGTCTAGCTGAAAATGGATTTGGCAACCCCCCCCCCCCCCCAAAAAAAAAAAAAAAAAAAAAGTGAATAGCCTGTAGGTCTGGACCCCGTTTTATCAAAAGATATAATTGATTATAAATTCCCATACCACAGGCTGCCATAGACTGATTGAAATCAACTATATTTTCAGTTATAACTGATAAAACAGGGCCCTGTTCTCTCTTTGAAATATCACCACTTTACAAGTGATGGGGTGTGACCTTTCCAATCACACTGCAACAAAATGTGTATTAATGTCATGGCACAATAGAAAACTTCTCAGGTTTGCCTCAATGCAATGCACATGCAGTCCTTATTTGGCAATCTGCTAAACAAAACTACTGAAGTAAGAATAGTTTGACTAGCTAGCTTCTCTGCCACATGTACAGTTGCTGGAGGATGACGGGTGAAAAGTATGGAGTGCAAAGCCAAATAACAACATTCTTGAGTTTTCAGTCTTCTAGGATTGCAATGAAAGAAAACAAATTCACACTATTGCATTTGATTTTTGGTGGAATGTTTGTGGGACGTTTGCCTGATGTCTTTCAGTGAATGTCATAATTTTTTTTTAGAATGATGCAGTTTTCTGATGATAGTATGAATGGTCTTTTTGAAATATTTGGGAAAAATGTGAAATATTTCTGTAGTTTCACTACACTTGACATTTGTACTGTTTCTCCAGAAAGTTTATTTGTCTCTGCTCTCTCAACAAGGAATGGGGAAAAGTGAAAGCGCAACAGAAGGACAACTTGTGTCACTGTGTGTGAATTATCTATGTTGTATAGTCTTTGAGTCGGTATTGATGATGATGTTTGAATATTGAGTGCACAGGAGATTTCGGATTTGCTATGTTATAGGAGCCTACTATAAAACATGCACTGCAATCCCATTTTATGATGCATGTGACCATGACTAGATTGTATTGACAAGCAAAATAAAAAGCGAAAGTGATAAAAAACAAAGCTTCAAAAGATCATTGTCTTCTAAAAATAGACCATTTTGTGGAATGAGGTTTCACTTTACACTTAGTAACTATATATATATTTCTATTTACAATACCACAATTTCTATTTCTGTAGGAATATTCTAACAATAGAGGCCCACATGCCTTTTTTCAACTACTGTAAGGCAATATTTTTGGGGGGCATGAAATTTTTGTGAATTGGAGCTGACGGCCTTTTTTGCATCATGAAATTTTCGTGAATTGTCACGGCATTCAATGCATACCGGTAATTATAAAGAAGGCAAGAACTTTTGCATGCATTTTTAATTTGTGATTCTTGGCTGTGGCAAAATTTGCAAAATCAAAATGCACGCAAACATTCCTTGTTTTACAGTATTCCATATTCTCTTTCAAATTCATGTAACAAGGTGCATGTAATTTGGTTTTGTTTTTTTATAGTATGTCAAAACCATACTATAGATGTCTTGTTTGCATTGAATGAGGATTTCTGAGGAAGATTTAGGTCATTCCTTGTTATATCACAAGCTGTAATAAGAGATGAGCTGAGACAGGTGTAGAGAGATTGATATGTCCCAGACTAGTGGCTTGATGTTTGTAACCAAATGGAATGATGACACCAAGTGATGAGAGAGAGGGTCTCTTCTCCTTTATCCTTCACTCAGACGGTGGAATCTTCGGGATATGTGCATCTGTCGTCCCTCGATACTGGCATTTGTGTGTGTGTGTGTGTGTGTGTGTGTGTGTGTGTGTGTGCGTGTTTGTGTGTTTGTCATTTGCTATCTTCTTTTCTTTAAAGGTCCTGTTTAGCTTTGGGAGAGTGATTTAAAAAATGTTCAAGATATCACATTTGATGCATATTGTATGTGTAGGTCTGTTGTATCACAAAACACCATAACATATAAAATTTTCACAACAAAGCTTAAAATATAAGGAGATATACATAGTGTCTGTATTTTTCTCATTAAACCATAACTGTAGACGGTTAAGTCTTGAAACATTTGTATTATAACTACTGTTCACATTTTGTGTATTTCAAAATACTTTTTAACATTGATTATATGGATTCAAATTTTTACAGTGGTCGTTTCTATCCCTAACTCGCATGTTAGAATTATTTTAAAGCGCTAATGCTGGATTTTTGTTTCATCTGCAAATGGTAAATTATGCCTTTAAGGGAAGGATGATTAAAATTCCACACTATATAGAGAAGTTAAGAAAAAAAAAAGACCCAGTATCAGTCAACTATGTTATTGCCATCATTGGTGTGTTGAAGACATTCAAACAATAAACAACATTTACTGTACGTTGTTGTCTTATCCCATCCCTACCACTGTCATTACAGAAGCAAAATCGTTAATCAGTTGTTACCAAAGAGCATGTACTTCCTTTGAATATTGTCATTACCGAAAGTAATGAAATGAAATAAAAAATTAATTATGAAATGATTAGAAATTAGAAAGCTTTGCTGCAAGCTAGTACAAATTTCTGCTATAACAGTGGTCACGGTTTATGCATAATAGCAACATGAAGCAAATTCTAAAGCACTGTGTAATAGTATCTGTCTATCCATGCCTTTGTAATAATTATTATTATTGTTGTTATTGTTGTCATTATTATTATCATTGTTATTATTATTATTATTATTATTGTTATTATTATTATTATTTTGTTATTATTATTATTATTATTATTGTCATCATTATCATCATTATTCTCATCATTATAATGATTTTCCCAATCTTATCTCCCATGCCTTCTGTAGATATGACATTGATGGAGACAACCACATAAATATGATGGAACTAAAGAACATGATGGAGAAACTTGGAGCACCACAGACCCACTTAGGACTGAAGGGGATGATGAAGGATGCAGATGAAGACTTGGATAACATGATCAACTTTAGAGAGGTGAGTAACCATGGCAACGAGAGATTGAACATTCTGGAGAGGGATATGTACATGGATATACTGATAGGCTGGGCAGTTTGATTTCACAAAATTATGTACTCATAACTCAT
Organism: Diadema setosum; assembly: GCA_033980235.1. NCBI lineage: Eukaryota > Metazoa > Echinodermata > Echinoidea > Diadematoida > Diadematidae > Diadema > Diadema setosum. Next base: position 35,247,254 of record CM067077.1, on the reverse strand, counting down.
CATCAATGTGATTAACATCACAAGCATCCAAATATTTATGTGGATTTGGTAAATGCAGTTTATAGTAGAACACACTGATCAGCAAAGTTGAGGAAAATCAGACAATCCATTTAAAAGTACTAAAAAAAAGTTTAATTTTCCAATGGCTGGATTAGGAGATTACTATAATGATAATGATACTACTACTACTACTACTAATGATAATGATAATGATAATAATAATAATGATAATAATTATAATAATACTAATAATGATAGTAATAATTGATGATGATAATAATACTACTACTACTACTACTACTACTACTACTACTACTACTACTACTACTACTACTACTACTACTACTACTAATAATAATAATAATAATAATAATAATAATAATAATAATCACAGCAATAATATTGATAAAGATATAAAGGAAGTCAAGCTATCATTGCCTGAACTGCAAAGTTGTGGTAAGTTTAACAGGGAGCATGCATGTTAGGCACAAATCTGCTTTAACCGTGTACTGTGCAGTTTAATCACCCCGTCAATGTACAGGCATGCTAACCTGGAAACATTAAACTGTACATTTCTTGAATATGAGGCCATTCTGAAGCAAATAATTTTCACACAACTATAGATACAGTATATAATGTACTCTTAAATGAATCCCACGAGGATTGGAACAATCATCCCCCAGCATTCCCACTGATTCCCACTGATCAGTTACTAGCCATCCCCTGAAAGCAAATATATCCTCCATTTATACAATGTGACAACAAACAAGATGTTACATTTTCACCAGCTCCGATGTTACATAAAACCATGGGTCCCCAATACTTGGTTAATTTAAATCTTACTGTTACTGTCAACAGAAAAGTCTGTTATATTATCAGTAGGCAGGTCAGCTTTAATCTTGAAGCCTGAACCATGGTCAGGTTGAAGAAAGCCATTTGAATCCCACAGGCTAAGCTTTACAGGGGTTACCATGACAATGACATTTGTGAAAATTCATGTCATCATCGGGGAGCTTAGAATGGATGACTGGACTCCAGGAGAGATGTGTGCCGCTTTGCAGGGATGGAGGAATCTTGTGGAATGACTTTAAAATCACTGTTCTTGTGGAATTATTTAATCAATGTATAACAGTCTGTATTAGATATTCCATGTTGTATGCTGATAGTCTTGACAAGTGGAACTTTTAAGTTGTGTCATATCTTCTAGATACCCTGAGCACTCCTGCGTATCCATGTCAGGATGTCAATTTTTGTTCATTTAAGTTTATCAAATACATGTACTCTTTTTCAATATACTGGCCCAATGTGCAATCTTGCTTACCCGAATGTAAGGGGAAAAAAAGCAAAATCAAAAAAGATTTATAAACACCAAAAACTTGCTCCAAGGTTCTGAAGGAAACCTTGGTACAATAAGATGAAAGTGAACTATGATGCAGATATCTTTTTACCTGAGGATTCTTTGTTCAAGAATAACTTTCACAGATTCCCCAAATGTTGACTAGTCACAGTTAAGCTAGTTAGCTAATGTTTCTGATCAAGTTATCTGTTCCATTTCTTTTCATTATGCCCGGGCAGTTCCTGCTAATATTCCGCAAGGCAGCGACCGGTGAGCTAGAACAGGACAGTGGCCTGAGCCAGCTAGCACAGCTTAGTGAGATCAACGTAGATGAGGAAGGCGTCGGGGGAGCCAAGAATTTCTTCGAAGCAAAGGTTTTTGTGCTCTTTATATACTTTATTTCTTCTCAAAAATCAGCTTGTTCTTTAAGTCATGTTTCTTTCATACCTATCCGTAGTCATTTTAAGGGGTCGTATAGTTTTAGTTGAGACCTAACTTCAGGTTTCTAACATATTTGGTGAGATGATGAGAAACCTCTTGTGAAATGTGAAAGAACATATAATTCCAAGAAGAATTCAATGTTTATTTGATGAAGATTGGTTTTGAAATGGCTGAGATATCCAAAATAGAGCAATCTCAATACTTTATATGCTATTATTTTCATGCATGGATATTTTCGCGAATGAAGAGGTCATGCTTATTGTTGCAAAATTACACCCTCGTGAAAATAACAGCTTATACAGTAAAAGGTGGGTTCCACATTTTGTAGTGATTGCTTTGTTTTACTTTGTTTTTGGATGTCTTAGCCATTCCCAAACTGATTTTCATCAGATATACTTTGAATTCCTCTTAGAATGGTATGCTCTGTACTATTTCATTAGTGGTTTCTTGGTATCTCGCAAAAATTTAAAAGCCGTATACTATACTACTCCTTTAATCTAGAATATTGATAGGCTGAAAAGAATGCGTTGTTGTGTAGGACACTGCACAAGTTAAAAGGGACTGTATAGTACTGGTTGAGGTGGGGATTCATGTTTTGAAAATCCTACGTGAGATAATGAGAAACCTCTTATAGAATATGAAAGAGCATATAATTTTAAGAAGGATTTAATGTTTCTTTGATGAAAATTGGTTTTCGAATGGCTGAGATATCAAAAAAAGTGATAATAATAAAAGGCGACAGGCCACGCCTTTTATTAGGATCTCTTTGTTTCACCTTGTTTTTGGATATCTCAGCCATTTCAGAACCGATTTTCATCAAATAAACTTTTTTGATACCCCTTAGAATTGCATGCTCTTTGACATTTCATAGAATGGTTTCTGAATATCTCGCAAAATGTTAAAAGCTAAATCCTCACCTCAATCAGAACTGTACACACCCTTTAAAATCCATCATGGATCAGCATCCTTCACTAAGAGTCTCCCATAGACACCTGCCCGAGTATACTCAGGACACGTCTTCAACTGGTTAAAGGCATCACAAAATTGTTCAGATTTCTTTAATCAAAAAGAATCCTCTTTACCAAGTTTGTTTAGTCCTGTGTGATGACATCGTGACATAAACTCTGTCCTATCTCTCTTTTATCTCGTCATTTATTATCTCTGTATCTCCTTTGATCCACACACCTGACTCTTCACTAATCTTTATTCATCTGCATACCTATTTACAAAGTGACATGTACATATTTGCAAATCCACCTTTTTCTAAGCTATCCCTTCAGCCTTCTTTCCACGCATTCATCCGACCATTTATCAGTTTTTCATACCTCTATTCCTCTATTCATCTACTATCTAAAATGCATACCTATCCATCCATTCATCTTTCTATTATATCCATCTGTCTTTGGATCATTTTCTATAGCTGTAATTCACTCGAAATGCAATTTTCTCGTGGTTTTATCCATTTCTCCATTTTTTATTCATTTACTCATTGATGACTTCTGATATTTGAATGGAGTTAGAAAGATTGGAAGTTACACATATCTTTATTTGACACAAGTACTTTACAAAGAAACAATCATTTAGTTTTTAGTTGTTTTTTTTTTATGCCTCTTAATGAAATTTGTATCTTTTTATATTGTAAACTATGATATTAATGTATCGGTACTGTTTTGGGTACACCAGGTGGGTTTGGGAGGATGGCCTGAGGGCCCAAGTCATTTAGTTGGCTCTTTCCAGACCTGGGCTGCCCAACCTGGTGCACCCATAACTCTCCATTGTGTGTTCTGATTTTGAATATTGTAATATTGATATCTGTGACTGAAAGCCAAGTAAATAATGATAATAATAATGATTAATTGTGTGGGGTTTTTTTTTCATTTCATCAAACCATGAATTTGTCAGTATTTTTTCTCCACTGTATCCATCTGTCATATACCCACATCTACCTATCTCTCTCTCACCATCATGTTTTCTCTTTATCTCTCTCTCTCAATCCACCTGTGGTCTGACATTATTTCTCTCCTCATTTCTTGCCCAGATCCAGCAACAAACCCAGGAGAACAAGTTCATGCAGGAGATTCTTGACGAGCAGGAGCAGAAGAAACGAGAGGCAGAGGAAGCGAAAATCAGGAGACAACAATTTCGAGAAAAGGCTGCTGTCTTCAAACAGTGACGACCAACGAGGTGTCTGGGCACGTGACTCGTTCAGAGCAGAGCAGCGAACAATGCTGTCCTGCCTAGGAGAGAAAGAGAGAGAGAGAGAGAGAGAATGAGATGGTGTGAGATTTTGGTTCCTTGGTCAGTTGGCACGCCTCATTTACTACCAAATACAGACATGCCAAGTTCAACCTTCCACCAATAATAGTATGAATGTAAAAACAGCTCTGTGATCACATTCGTTTATCTTCCACAGGTGGTCGCAAATTAAGATTGCACCAATTATGTCTGATGAAAATCGCACGCTCTATTTACTACTCCGATATCACAATTGTCAATTGCAATATGAAGGTAAAATCCCAATTTTTGTCGGTGGTTCCGGCAAAACAGATGCATCATTTGATTCCAGGTCAAAATACATCTTGAATCCCTTTGGAAGTGACTTTATATAATCCTTTGAAGCTTTCAAAAAAAGTCAGACTGAATGTCAAAGTGGTAATCGATTGATTTAGTGCAAGCAATCAAAATGACCACAGCAAATCATTGATTATAAATATTAATAAATTAACAATCGCTTACAAAGTATGGCTACTGCCTCAAATAGAAAAAAAAACCTTGAGCATAGGTCTCAAGAAGAAGAAAATGGTTTGATGTGACAAAAGGGAGCCAAATTAATTTTGTATGTTTCTGCTTTGTATGGTTTTGAAAGTGTCATATTTTCTTAACGATCTCATACACATGAATAACTCTTTGTGAAAGTTTCTAAGACAAGATCATGCAGAATTACAAATTGATTGAACTTAAATGATCAAGTGAAAATGATATGAGTAAGGTGTATAACTTCACTCTGCCATTCCTTGCTAGCGATAATTCTCTGTTACAGTTTAGAGAACTTGAAGTAGCTTGACAAATTAAAAAAAAAAAAAAGCAATATCAAAATCTGATGGGTATTGCTTACAGCCTTAAAAAAATTATTTGCAAGAAAACTCTGGGGCCAAATGTAAACTTTTCTATCCCTGCTGAACCTGTACATCTGTAGCTGCCACAGTGCTGGTAGATAATTCCCAGTGATGGTGTGATCAATGCTGCTATGTAGCAGGTAAGAAAAGTTAATGATAGAAGTGTTGACACTTGTTATGGTTGTACAAATTTGTTGAAAATCAGGAGAAAAAAAAAGAAGAAAACTTGCTATGTGTAAATTTACTATACTGCTTGGTAGTAAATGTATAGGAAATGAGATATAGATATGTAGTTAGATGCACTTTTTATATACATCTGTGAAGTGAATACTCAACATGTGCAGTTTAGGTACAGTAAAACATTTCATTTTTTTTCACAAGAAAATTACAGATAGTAAATAAAGAATATGTATGTGGCATTCATTATATTTCTTTCTATTGATAAAATCGGGGTTCAATATACTTTTTTATATACAGATATGTATATGTGTATCATACAAATATGCACATACTTATGTCAGTTTTTATACTTTTTTGAAAATATTTTTCCAGTTCCTAAACAACCAATTTATGTTTATATTTAAATTGTTTTGCTGACTATTTATATTAATTATATTCACATTATCAGCCATTTTATGTGAGGTGTAATCATGTCATCATTGCTGATTTTCGATGCGTATATGACAATTTGTGTCATGATTATAGGCAACAATTGATTTAGCAAATACTATATTTTTCAGAATGAAAGTGGTAACCACATTCAGACTTTGATTCTTATGAGATTGAATGGGTGACATCACATAACATTCATTACTCTTATTATCAGTTTTCTGCTGATACAATGTTCAGTTTGCAATCATCCCATCTTCTACCTTGTGTTGCTAAACCTTCTAATTTTGATGAATTGAAACAGGAAATTCATGACCAACCATTTGTTAGAAGATTTTTTCAACATTCCTGTTGTGAGACCAAGAACCAGTTTGTTGTTTTGTTATGCTTTCAAACACCAATCATTTGACCAAACTTGGTAGAACGCAATGGCCACTCTGAATGCGCTTTCACAGTAAGTGTGAAACAATGTGACTGGTTGTTATATTCTTGTGACACTGTTTAAAGGAACATATTAGCCATCACACGCATGATTCCCCATCAAAGCTCAGCTCTGGGGTAGTGACAGCATCAAAAATGCTCTTAAGACCAATTTGTGTGTTTTTTCTACTTATGTCGGAACACTCTGTACTAATGGTTTATATGGCATGTGAATCAATCAATATTTCAAATGAAGAATTCGAATCATGAGTTTTTGAGACAATGCATAACTAAAGCATTCTTCATTTGATGATATCAGATCAGAGTAGACTAAAATCTGTAGCTCCATATTTCTCAATCTTGTATCTTTTGTTCATACAAACACAACAAAATATTAAGAACTTTTGTGTGATTTCACAGAAGACTGGAAGGAGATATCAGACACGAATGTGAGGTCAACATATTCTCAAATGAGAAGCATCAAACTATAAACCAAGAAGAATGCACAGTGGAATATTTGTATTTACTTTAGTGAGGATACTATCTTACATTGCCCCACACACTCATATATATGTCAGTATTTTTCACATGTGGTCATAGCAGGCATATGTTTGGTAAAAGTGTTATCTCATTTGCAATGACTTACATGGCTTTCATTCTTCATGGAAATATTTGAACTTTTTGTATTTCCTCTTTTTATGGAAATAAATTGTACAGCACGATTTAAAACAAAAAGTTATTTCTGTGTCAACATTTTGTTATGACAGCCTTTGTTACATCGTTAGTCCGGGGAGATGGGCACCTCCCTGGTTAGTTTGTATCATTTAGGTTAAAATTGGGCAGGTCAAATTCAGTCTTTGTTACACAAGAAAATTATAAATAGCCAGAAAACCCAGTCATTTTTAATACACAAAAGCCTGGCACTTTGCCCTTAATTCAAATATTATCTTGGCAACTTGAAATTTGATCATGTATGCTCCAGTGACAAAATAGATATCACAAGAGAAACTTTTTTTTATTTCTGACTTGGTCAAATTTTCTTCTCAGTGTCATGTCTTACTAAGACAAGTTTCCATAATGTCTTGCCATTTTGTTATTTCTTCCCTGATTGTGTGTTATTTTATTGTCTGGCATCACTCTTTCTTTAGACAGGATAAAAGAGGCCATGCTAGTCACACATACATGCACTCCGTATTACAAAGTTTCTAGTTCTGGGAAACTGTGAAACTTGCTGAGCATTAAATTTTCTCTTTCATTTCATGAAAAAGTAATTCATTTTAGGGAAAAGATGTAGATAATTTAAGATGACACTGATGATCATATCATTGTTGAAGTTGACTAGTCTGCCCAGCCACTCAACATAATGTAAGGCCAAATTCTTCAGCATCTATGGTTATGTAGTACAGTCCCACGTATGCAAATCCTCCCCTCCCCACCCCTTCCTCCCCCTTTCCCTTGTTGGAACATTAGAAGAGGCATCTTTCATCTGCTGCTTGTTTATATATATATATTGATAGTCATTGTATGTATCTGTGTAAAGTTTGAAAGAATGCATGGCATTTTTATAGTAAAATGCTTGAATAAAATACCAAAAAAATAAAAAATTGATGGGAATGATGATTGGGTTGATGTTAAAAAAAAAAAAAAAAAAATGCAAATGCGAATGAAATCCATGACGGCCCAATCATCAGTCACAGTAGTTCCAGTAAGGACTGTTATTTCAGTGTGCTAAGGACCACTTGAAAGGAAAAAAAAAAAGAATGTGTTGCATCCACTGATCCTTGTGAAAGTTATGTCAACAGTAGGTGGCGCTGTTGATGACAGAGTCAGAACCAACTTCAACACATTCAACCTACGTGTAGGTCCTATTATAAATTTTGTGGGAAACGGGCTCTCATGCTTCGTACATGTACATCCTTGTGCATTGCAACGCTGACAGTGTGTTCTTTTTGAATCACAGCTTTATGGCATAAGATCTAAAAAAAAAAAGAATTATTACAATGACTGTTACTAGAGGAGACATATTGTACTGTATTGTATTTTATGCAGAAAGGTTGAAGGCACTTTCAGGTCAAGTATTGTCAAATGTTTTGTGATTGAGAAATATGTGATGCTTGTGTAATGATCATATTTTCATGTTCATAATTTCTCTAACAAATTGAGACAATTAATTAGACTGATTAAAGTATTGTCTCTCTGCAAGGCTGACTTTATATACAATAAATCTTTTGACAAACTATTGCAAGGTTTAAACCACTGTTAGAAAACATCTTGGAGACATTAAATCAAAGATTTTGAATTCAGATTGGCTTCACACCACTCCTTTGCCTAATCATAATTCTTCATTCAGCTCAGTATTGTTGAGAATAGGAGTGTTTGATATGAAGTCAACCATTTTGTATATTCAGAGGGCATGGCTTATGTTAAGGGTATGGTTTTGAGGGCTTTTTTTGTTTTAATTTTCATGAACAATGCTTCCCATTCATGATTGGCTCTCTGCTCGAACAGATGAAATTACAGAGATGTGAAAAATTCTTGATGAACTCTTAGGGCAAGGCAAGCTTTGTTTGTTATATTTTACTGAGAAAAGCAGATATTCACATTTGTTTGAATAGCTATGTGTGTCAGTGAATTGTGAAAGAGTTTGTCTTATGTTGTTTAAATGTGTCACTCATCAAAGATTTTACATTTCAAGTGTCAAGCTTGATGAAAGAGGAAGAAGGACTGATGAGTGGAAAGGTCATCAAAAATGGGTTTCCTGTTTGTGAAAGCAGTTTAAGCAAACTGGGGGAAAATACATGTGCACATTAGTCTATCAGAGTCATTTATGTGGTTTTCCTTGTTTAAGTTTCATTATAAAGTTGCAGGAAACCACACTTTGAAGAACCTGGCCACATTTCAAAGTGTATTACACTGTTTATTTTGCTGTGAGAAGTGCAAATGCATGTGTACAAGAATTTCTTTTATCGTCATATACTGTGATGTGTATGTGAGTGACAATGTCTGTTTAAAAAGGTGTTAAGTAGTATCTCCAATACACGATTCCCTGGTGTGGAAAGAGATCTATTTTTCTTGATAGGAAGGGGCCACTTCCTTCTTACCCCTCTCAATTATTGGGATTCTTGAACAAGCAAATTGCAAACACAGTACTCTGAAGAAAAAGGGTACAATGAAATACAAGGTCATATACATTTGTATCGGTTTGTGGCTTTTATCACACTAAAAAGAAAATCACAAAATTGATCCTGTCTCTGTGTCTGCAGTGCTTATTTATGAGTGATGAAACGGGTTAGACGGAAAGGAGATATAGTGGTGGTGGTGGTAATGGTTGCTATGATGATGGTGGTAATGGTGATGGTGATGATGTTGGTGGCAGTAATACAATATAATGTTGATTATGGTGGTAGTAATAAAGGTGATGATATGATTGTGATGATGGCGATAATATTTATGGTAGTGGTGATGATGTTTATGGTCATGGTATTGATGATTGGTTGTAATAATGATGGGTAGTAACTATTGGGATGGTGATGGTTGTGATGGTGATGCCGATGATGGTGATGATAATGGTGTGATGATGGTGATGGTGATTGTGGTGATGGTGGTGATAATGATGGAGATAATGACTGTATAGCATGTATGGTAGTAGTATGATAGTGATAATTGGTGGAAGTGATGGTGCTTATGATTATAGTTGAAATGTCGATGGTGATGATGGTTAGTAATGGTGGTGGTGGTGTCGGTGGTAATGATAATCATGACTGGTTATTATGATGGTGGTGGTCATGATGACTGATTACAAGGAGGAGGAGGAGGGATGATGGGAATGGTGGTTATGAAATTAGTGAAATTATGGATTACTGGAACTGGAATAATAATAGAGAAGTAGAAGGCTATTGTGTGAAGGTGAGTTTAGGAGAATTGTAATAAGTACAATGAGGATGATGGAATATTTCACTGGTATTGGTGAGAAATACTTTGGTGCAATTATCTTAGAGATGATCTACAGGGGATTGTTAATGGACCACTGGAAATTACAAAAAATCGAACTTATTGGTGATTTGCGACACCTGTACTCTGCTGCAGGATGACACCATTAAAGGGCCCCAGGGTGGGATCTGAAGTAATAACAATAATGATTGTGATGAGCAGGGCCGGCAGAGCGTTTTCCAAAGTGTGGGGGCTCACTTCCGGGTTTCATGAGCTATCAAGCAACAACAACAACAACAACAACAACAACAACAAAAAGTCCTCGGCGAAAAACATGACCTATACCGCCCTCACACTTCAAGATCTCTATCTACATTTGTTCTATTTGTATTTAGTGCCACTTAACGTACTTCTGGGTAAAAAAAAAGTGTGGGGACCCAAAGTGATGACACCTTATGTATTCCTTTGTATGGTGCACAAAAAATGTGGGGGCCCGAGCCCCCACGGCCCCCACGGTTCCGCCGGCCATGATGAGGATGATCAATCAAAGACCATGTAATAAATTTATTGCACAAAATAATGTTCATCGTAATCCCTGCTTTGTTTGTAATGGTTGTTATGGTAGGTACGCTTAGCAGTTGCAGCATTGTTTGACAACTACATTATTAATTCTTGTGCCACGCACACACACGCACACCGATACACCAAGAAATAACTTCACACCATGAGCGTGCTCAGACAATAGATGGCGACAAACAGCTCTGGTGGACTCTTCATTGTTGGGCGGCGTTTACCAACAGGAATCGATGAAAGAAAGTTGTTGCCCTTTTCCTCGCAAATCAAAGCAGTTTCCTCTTGTTGAAACGCTAAATCCACCTGCCACTAGCACTGGACAACTGGTACTTACTGTCGGACAAGTAATGTAAATGGACTCTAGCGAATTAAAAGTAAACCCTTGCCCTCATGCCAACTCGGGCTGGTGAGAGAAAATTAATACTGTATGTAGTTCCATGCTTGAATGAGAGCTGCAAAGAGAGGGGGAGAGATGGAGGATCGAGAGTTCACTGTTCTGAATATGCCAACTGAATTCGGCTTTTTTTTTCAGGTAAATGACTCCCTTGACGGACGAGTGCTTTCATATTACAAATTACTTCTTCACATTTTGAAACGAATTATCATTAATTCTTCGCCGTTCATCCTTTCTATATCTCACTTTCTTTTATCTTCCTTATGCATATTATCATTTTAATCATTTTTTCTGTTGTTCAGTCTTTCTACATCTCGTTTTTTTTTTTCTTTCTTTTTATTTGCTCTTCCATATGGTATTTTCCTCATTTTTTCTTTTGATATAATTATTATCATTACCTAATTTTCACTTTTCTTTTTGTCTTCTTCTCTTCCCAGGGTCCACTCTGCCGTCACCCTGTTCTCCATTCAATCTCAATCGGGGTTATATCTCCCACCCGATACCTAGTGATGTACGGGCAAAGATGGAGCTAGAATCACCTTCAATCGATCAACTTGACACATAAAAATGACATAGTGACAAGCTAAGGATAGTGTCAGACAGCTCGCGGAGCGATCCAAACAACAGCAAGTATTCTTTGCACAACGCATTTATCTTACTTCAATCGTCCGCGATAGCGATAGTGGTTTGCGATCGCTGCGCACGACAGACTCTCTGGCGCGAACACGGATGACTTTTCTCCTAATGCAATGTCCCTGACGTCACAAGGCCTTTCTGCAGCATGGTACGCATCCCCCAACGTGTCTATTCGTTTCTTTTTGTGCAGAACTCGTATTTTGTCAACACTTTCTTTCGCTTAATAAACTTCCCATGTAAAGACGTTTCGCACACTTCATCCTCTGGGCCCTGTTAATCAACATTGCGTTCCATCGGAAAACAAACGTGAGTTTTGCCACGGAAATATTATGTATTTTGTAGTTGTGTGGGTGTTGATGTTTTGAAAACGACTTGAAAGAAAAGTTAATGTCTAACTTCACTTTCCTACACAGTACCTTTCTATTTCGTTCATTAATCATCTCATGTTAATGAATGAAAATATAGTGCATGTTCCGCCACGAAGACATTGTAAATATTAGTGCTAACTTTTTTCCAATTCACAGTAGGTCGCGACATTTCGACCAATCTTGATGAAATGGGGCCTTCGTATCTAAATCTATTCACGAGCGTTTATACTTTAAGCCATGCTAATTGTTTTGAAATTCAAAACAATATTAATGTCACACTGCAATCAATACAATAGCTAGAAGCAAATCTTTGGGGAATGTTAGACAAAGATGCAGTCTTTTTTATTTTTCTTCCAAATAATCTATATTTTCTTTATTTCTCTCTTTATAAATTTGTCACATACATGTAAAATGATTACTGTTAACAGAGAAATTCTCTTTTTACATACGTTTCCAGCACCATGCCAGTTAATGATAATCATACCACCTAAATCCTCTCTGATTTTAATTACGATGCACCTAACAGGCATTTTTAACCAAAGCTTTCGCACACAATACTCATTCTATTTCACAGTTCTCCTGACAATGGGAGCATTGATTTTCATATCATGGGAGCTAACGATTATCCTTCAGGAGATGAAAGGGATGAAATTGGAAGATACATCACTCAACAGGTGTATCATGGGATATAGGTTAAATTCATGCGAACAAATCCTACCCTAAATCACTGTGGTTAGTGTATTTTAATTTCTATTTTCTTGATTTGATTTTCATCTATAGGGGGTATGTATAATAACATGGAACTTTCCAGATTTATGATACGGCTTACATCACTCCTTTAGATTAAATATTCAAGATGATTATCAACTTAAGGCAATTTGTATTTTGTCTTGGTCTATGAACTCTATCACAGCACCGATCAGCAATGGTCAGTTTAGTCGTTTATGTGATAGGTCAGAATATCGCACTTCTAAAGTGATAATTCATTTTTCTATGGATTAACCTCTCTTATTTCTCATCTTTTCTCTCACTCTCCAGTGTGTGATATGGAAAGTTACTATCATCGAATTCACGGCGCTTTCCAGCCGATCGCTCCGGGTACCAGCTCCCAGCATCCGATCGGAGAAGGCTACGGGAGCTTGAGTAAAGCTGATGCGACGGAAGCAGTTGACGTCCATGGATCGGGTCTTCTTATCGCCTGCCACGTCCCGTCCGAAGTCCCGCCTCCTACCTCTGCCAGCGAGTTGAATTTCTCGTCAATGGTCCACGAGAAGGTAGACTATTTCTCAGGCCGAGATGACAACAAACACTACGCTTTGCACCTCCAACAAGACGGCCCTTCCTCGAGAAACACTCAACAATGTCAGCTGACTGGTCTTTCGTCTGTTGGTCAGAGAATGGCGGGAAGTGATGCCGTGATCATATCGTCAACCAGGCCGACGGAATCCGGCTCCCCCATTCTTAGCAACCGCAGCGTGCAGACCGAGGACACTGCAGACGATAACAAGGCGGTGGACAAGAAAGAGACAGATAAAGACACAGACGACGACAAACCAGATCCCGCCCAAAAGCCGCCATATTCTTACGTGGCTCTTATCGCCATGGCAATAAAGGATTCGCCTGACCGAAAACTTACTTTAAGTCAGATCTACCAGTACATCATCAACAAATTCTCCTACTACGAGAAAAATAAGAAAGGTTGGCAAAATTCCATCCGTCACAACTTGAGCCTCAATGAGTGTTTCATCAAGATCGCACGGGAAGGTGGCGGGGAGAAAAAGGGAAACTACTGGACGCTTGACCCTGCCTACGACGACATGTTTGAGAAGGGGAACTACCGACGACGAAGAAGACTTCGCCGTCCTCATCGTCCCATTGCGATCATCGATCGTTCATACATGACTGACGGGGGCTACTCACCCTATTCTCGCTGTTTGCAGTACGGTAGCAGCTGGAGTATGTGTCCACCACCGCCACCCCCACCCGTGCCGTCTCCTCACCAACCACCCCAACCGTCCTCCTACGGGCAGATGACGGCCTCGCCTCCTCCGGCGACCTCCCGGGCCTTGATGTCAACCGTGCCGTCCCAGTACTCGCCCACCTACTCTCAGTTTCAACCCAGTTCTCACAACTCTGGTTTTATCTCATCCGTCGGTGTCGGGTTGGCCCAGAGCTCCTCGCTGTCGATCTCCAGCTCGACGTCGAGCTACGAGGAGAACGATCTCGCCGGTGTCTACTCCAGCGGCTTGCTGAGCGGATACTCGAGTATGAGACGCAACGACGGCCTCCCTCTCGGTGGAGTCTACTTAGGAAGTCAGTAAAAAGCCGCCTTTTCTCTTCTTTTCTTCCATCATGATTACCAACATCGTAACTCTTAGTATCTTATTTCGTCTTAGTATTGCCACAAAATGGTGAAAAGTAAATGTTCCTTTCTCACTTAATCCAGAAATTGCAATGATACAGCACTGTTATCACATCAGTATTTAACTTATCTCCCCAAGCATTATTATTACATTATACACTGTTAATGGAACATTAATAATGAACACAAACATCAATATTTTCTCTGTTTCCTATAAACTGAATAACACCATGTATATTCACCTCACACCTTGTCAGTCGTGTCTTTTTTCATCGTCCTTCTTTTTTTGACAGCAAGTCTTTGTACGTACCAGGGAGGTCTCACCTCCCTGGTACGTGCCCATATCACGGAGGTCCGTATATATCATTCGTATTATGATTATAGGAAAATTCCAATTGCAGTGTAACCATTATTCATGCTAGGTGAAAATGCTTATCACGTAAAACTTACAGTTGAATGATAATGGATCATATCATATCTCACATTTCGTATATGAATGCTGCAATCATCTGATATCATATCTTTTTTCAGAAATTGTGAACTAATAAGTGTGAAATAATACACCCCCTAAAAATATGCACCAAAATACTTTGCCATTTCCCCTTTTTTGAAAGAGTACCATTAAATGTGAACCTGTATATTTTCTCTCCACGTTTATATTTGCTATCTTAGTTTAAGGGGAAAAATGAATTTCTTAAGTTCACAAATGCATCATAAATTATCAGTTTATGAATTCAAAACATCTGAAGGCTCGTGAACTGTATTATTATGTGGACAGCTACTGTATTCCTGCTATAAAAATTCAAAGTCGATGATTCTGTTTGGAGCGTCCCGTGAAAATAAGTTGGATGCTGTGATTTCGTCAAACTTGCCCAACATACCAAAATTTGATCCCATATCATTCCATTTTCCAAAATTCCAAAGCTCCATAATGTTACAAATAACTCAATAAATTAATTTACTTGATAATTTGCCTTTGATACCAGAACTAGAAAGATGCCTTTCTACTTTATATATCACAAATAGTGTAAATTACTTTGCATGTATATAGGTAGGTAGAATCTATGTAGATCGTTCCTTCTGTGTTATTGTTCATATGAATTTTGCTTTGTAAATTGATGTGACTTGCTAAAAATTTTATGCGTGTTATTCATCTTACACGTTTGCAAAATGTCTGCATAATTATGTTCATGTTTGTGCGCTCTTGCTTTCTATAGTTTGCATCGTCTGCTTTGAGATGCTGAAATCAAATAAAGATATATCGCATATCATGTTTTTATTGTGTTTAGATTCCATGTCAATCAATTTCATCTGCTTGTTTTCTTTGAGTCATATGAGGACTACCTCACTAATGGCGTGACCTTTCATTTATTTTACATTAATGAAGAAAATGTGAGAATCTCATCGAAAATTTAATCGACATTTAAACATTATATCATGACAGTATGATGTCAATAACATATAAGATTACGGCATAAGTTTGTGACTAAATTCCAGTATAGTCAGACAAGGCTGTATATGCAAGATGTCACACACGCGTTTACAATGTATGAAGCCGAGTGCGAAACTCGCGTCTTATATAAACAGTGTATAGAGAATATTCCTGTTCCTTTACGTAAATCATCTCATTGAAACTTTTGTACCCTTGCTTTATACTTTCATGTATTGGCCATACAATAAACATAGAGGTTATATTCAACACTTTTGACAGTGTTTGAAATTTCAAACCTTTATATTATATTATGGTCAATAGACTTATGTAAAAGGAGGACATGTTTTCAATTCTTTATATCAAATCATTATGAAGTTCAATTCAGTCCGAATGACATGGTTGTTAAATATTTCCATCACACATTTCGTGGCTCTTTTTTTTTTAGTGCAATAAGCCTAGATTTATTCCAACTTGGATAAGTATAACTTGGACAAGTCGTCAACAGAAAAGACCATATTTTACAGGTAAATTAAATCCATTGTTTTTCAAAATTAGTATTCAGGTATAATAATTATCTGTAACGTTTTTATTGCTACCGTGTTTTTTTTCCTGCACAATATCTGCGATTTGACGTCAAATACATCAGTCATTTTCTGCTCATGCCAAACCTATTTTACGATTTCCACTGTTTACAGGGAAAATCTGTTATGATATTATGTTGCTTTGCATTAAAAAAAAAAACCCAGACAGACCAGAGAGCAGATAAATGAAACTTTGGGGAAAGTGGACATATAAAAAGTTTAAATTGTGCAAGATGCAAGAGTAGGCCCTATAAGACAATTTGGCAACTCTATTTTCTCAAATACATTAGCACAGAGTCAGACAGAACTTATCAGCTCAAGAGGACGCATAAAACCGTATCACTCTCCTTTGTTACTTTAGCTGAAGAAAATATTTCTATGAAAAAAAAAAATAATGAAATTGGTGAATTTATGTGAGGAAAAAACCCCCCCAAAATCCAAACCCAAGACAGCTGCTCAATTCCTATCTCACACAGATTTGCCAATTTGCCTTAGGCTTACTCTCTAAACTTGAACATTTCATATCTTATGTTCGATTTTCTCCAAGATTTAAGTGATCTATATGCTTCTCTGATTTACCTGTTTTCATACAAAGTAACACAGTATCTGTATTCCCCTTTAATATCTGTTTTCCAAAGTTTATGCGGCATTCCATGCGGCTTATCAAAGGTGATGATGTTTATTACCAATTGTTATGATCATTGTCGTCATCATTATTGTTATTCAAATATTTTTTACGTTATCACATTAATTGTAATTATCAGTAGTAGTATAGTATTATTATCATTAGCAGTATTGTTGCTATTGCTATTGGTAACATCACTATCGTTGTATCGTGGACACTAATTTATTGAGGCAACAGTGCCTTACGAAGATTCCCGTTTCTTGCTAAAGGGTGCTGCAACTCACAGAGGAATCAAACATGATACCCGATTGAGAGTCTGCGATCTTATTACTTTGGTCTAAGCCTCAATGGCTGTCATTGTTATGGTCATTGTTGTTCTTATGTATCATCTCATTTCTCTTTCATTGTGTTTGTTATCACCATTTTATCGCACGATCTTTCCAGTAGATACCTTTATGATTACTCTTGTTCTCAATTTCCCGAAAGAATAGAGAGAAAAAAAAGCGACAAACTGGTACATTTATGTGAACATACTGATAAAGTAATCACAGAAATAAAGGCGATACCAAAACCTAGTCAGGTCATAAGATGCGATCATTATTGTAGTTGTCATCATCATCACGATTTAGCGTCATTATCTTGTCGTCACTACAGCTGTTATACCTTTCATTTCATTTATCATTATTTCAATCATCATTTTAGACATTGCTCTCTATGGATTCAAGAAAAAAAAAACACACTGTCTTTTCACGTTATGGATCCTAATATATACAATTTGTATTGTTGTTGTTTTTTTCAACAAGTCAAGCCTTTTGGTTCCTCCCTTTTCGGAAAAATTCGTAAATGTTTGAATTGCGCACAGGAAATTGTAGAGCGTGAATTAAGACTACAAGTCAGATAAGACATTTTCTGCGAAGTATCTCGAAAACAACGGGATGTTATGATTATGTATCCATTATTTATTACAATAACTATATTCAATGTGTATACCCATGTATATATATATATATATATATATATATATATATATATATATATACATATATATATATATATATGTGTGTGTGTGTGTGTGTATGTGTGTTTGTGTGTGTGTGTGTGTGTATCTATATTTTTTCGCATATGGCTCTATATTCTGCTGGAGTCTAGTCTTGACATTAACTATCAAGAGACAAGTACCATGTTTGATTTTGATGAGTAAATCTTCATGACAGTGGTGATTTTTGAGAACGGTCAACAGGTCAAGAAGTGAAAGTGATGGAAGGGAGAGAGAGTGTTTTGGTCATCGTCCAGAACTCGGCCTTTAACTACCGCGATGATAAGAAAGAAAGATATTAACGAGGATATATAATTTGTAAATTATATGTTATCAAAATCAACATTCCCTTTCAATTATTTGCTTACCGTATGGAAAGTCAAATGAAAGCTGTTTCCCTGATTATCAAGTTTGTATCTGCAGTTTCCCTCTTTTGCATCACTATTCGTCGAGACCTGTATTATTGCTAGCTGTTTAAATACAAATCAAAAGATCATTCAACATTTCTCTTCATCTCTTTGCAACAAATTAAACACATGTGAATCACATACTTCACAAAATATCTAACAATATTTCTATGACCAAACTGTGTTATGTCAAACTACACAGTGCTTGTTGACATCGTTACACGTGACTCGTGTTCTAGGTAAAAACGAGCAGTGACCACTCGGACAAAAAACAAACGCCTCATCTTTGCTGTCCATCAAGTGACCGCTTATCTTGTCCAAAGTTTTTATTATGAGATAAGTGACGCTGTCTTCAGTGAGATGAATGGACTCTGAAGATGGAAGTGGGGTTGTTTGGCAGGAAGGCCCGGTAGAGTGGACAGGTATTTAAGTAAAAATGTGAACGCGATAATCATTATTGGTAAACAAAACAACAGAGTTAATGGAAACATTGTCATTGATACCGGAAGTCTGAATACCCGCGGTTATCCGACAACCGATCTTTCCGACAGCCAGCCTCCGGCTCTCGGCAGCCGGCTGCCGGGTGGTGACTTCGAATGGCAGCCCCGCCACCGGCGAGCCTTCGCAGAGCTCTGTTGTTCAAACTTCACGAAAATTCCGACAGCTTGCTGTGCAGACGACAAATGACAGAATGACAATCGCACACCTCAGCAATTGACGAAAGTACCAATAATTTCTTTGTATATGTCCATATTGTTGTCGGGTAGTTGCGGCATCCTATCTGTGAAGATGAACACTGGGTCTTCATTTCGGTTTTTTTTTTTTTTTTTTTTTTTAGGTGGGGGGGGGGGGGCAAAATGCAATGTTTGGGCACGAAGATTCCTCCTTTACACCTCACTGCTCTGATTAAAAAAAGTTTGGCTAATGTGGAGTAATATTCCTTGAGGAAACTTCAGATATGTAAATAATGAGAAAGAAAACATTTCATTTTGTTTCGTAGATGGCATACGACTGAAGTAGAAAGGTGGTAACTCTACAATCTGGGGAATTGTACAATTTGTCTCTGGGAAAATGACTAATTATGATTTAAAGGGGAAGGCTAGTAACTGATCAGTGGGAATCGGTGGAAATGCTGGGAGATGATTGTTCCAATCCTTATGGGATTCATTCAAGAGTACATTATATATCTATTGTTGTGTGAAAATTATTTGCTTCAGAATGGTCTCATATTCAAGTAATGTGCATTTTAATGTTTCCAGGTTAGCATGCCTGGTCAGTGACGGGGCATTAAGCTGCACATTACTTGAATATAAGACTGTTCTGAAGCAAATTATTTTCATACAATAATAGATATATAATGTACTCTTTAATGAATCTCACAAGAATTGGAACAATCATCCCCCAGCATTCGCACTGATTCCCACTGATCAGTTACTAGCCTTCCCCTTTAACTGATAGAAAAATGAGATAATCCCATATAGAGCGCCGATGAGGGGTGGTGTGATCGAATCACATGTCTCTCTTTGACCTCCACTCAAATTTTGACCGAAATTCCTCACTTTGAAATTCTTTGAACACGAAGAAATAATATCCTTTGCATCAAATTATTCTGCATGAGAAGTGTTGTTTCAATCCTGGCTTGTTCACAGGATAATTTGTAATTACTATATTATTGGTAATTAGGACATTTTTTTTTTACTTGTTTAAAACAACAGGGAAATCTGTAATTTGTCGTAATACTTTCAATGAAGCTTTCACTGCTTTTTTCAAATCAATTTAATCCTATGATAACTTCAAAAACACAATAATTATTCATTTCTATTTGCTTCTAAACGATGTCTATTTTTCTTGTTCTTATTCTTTCATTGATATTATCTATTATCTATTTATCTATATCTATCTGTCTATATATATATATATATATATATATATATATATATATATATATATATATATATATATATATATATATATATATATAGAGAGAGAGAGAGAGAGAGAGAGAGAGAGAGATACAGGCCTATATCAAATTCTATCATCGTCATCACTGTAATCCATGATTTTTCACCGCTGTGGTCATTATCATCAACATATCATACAAAGTAAATGGACCAAGCTACTATTATAGTGTGTGTGTGTGTGTGTGTGTGTGTGTGTGTGTGTGGGTGTGTCTGTCTGTCTGTCTGTCTGTCCGTCTGTCTATCTTTGAATCTAGGTGTGTCTGCGGGATTTCTGCCGCCGATATAAAACAGTGCTTGAACACGTGTGGAAGTATCGCAGCGGTCGAAGATCAGAGGAAAATCTCACAAAGGCAAGGAAGGGGGGGGGGGTATATGTCAACCACGATGACACACGTACACAGACAGACAGACACACACATATAGCTCCCTCGCTCATTTAGACAGACATTACTGTAATTCGTATCGGCGTTTGTGCGTAGAGAGTACGCTGCCGGAATTGCAGAGTGACGCGTGATTTCTTCGCTCAGTTTCATCACAGCAACCGACTCCCCTCCCCCTCCCCCTTTCCCTCACGAAATTCCAAGCAAAAATTATTTGGGGGTAAGCCTTTCTCCTTGCAGCCATTCATCTATGTACGGACTCTTTCGTGAACCAAACCACGAAACCTTATCGAAAAAAGCCTGAATCTCACACCTGCAACGCGGAACGATGTTTGGAAAACAGGACGGGAAAACTTCAAAACACGACTCACAACATAACCCAAAAGAAAGTCTCGCCCAGAGAGAGAGAAAATAAAAAGGGAATTTGAGACTTCTAGCAAGACGTGCACTTTACCGTCACCAGTTATTTTCTTTACATCTTTATCAGTGTGGAATTCCTTTTTTCCCCCTCTGACTAGGAATGTCCATTTTTCACGCTGACACGTGACTTTCGAGTCGTCTTTTTGTCATGGAAACGCTAAATCTCATTGAACACAAACTGACAACTGATTGAAGATAGCGAGCACATTGCTTCATTGTATCAAGCTGTATTGACTAAAGTATGTTGAAACAGTACCATAGAGTGCATAGAACTTCAGTGTACAGTGTTACACCAATACTACAATGTGAATTTTCCTGTGGACCCCCCCCCCCCACACACACACGATATTCCAACCACACGCACCTACATTTGTGTTTACCTACAACAAAGCACAAACAACAAACAACGAAAACGCCCCCAAGCAAACCCAGATTTTTTCTTCATTAGGTTTTTCCCCAAACTACATGTATTCCCTTACCAGTCCAGTGACACTAATTCCATGTTTCCAGTGTTGGATAGACTCCCAGACTTCATGTGGCTGAAGTTACAGAACTCAGCCTTGCTTCTGATGATGTAAAAACACCTTGGCCAATACGT
Organism: Diadema setosum; assembly: GCA_033980235.1. NCBI lineage: Eukaryota > Metazoa > Echinodermata > Echinoidea > Diadematoida > Diadematidae > Diadema > Diadema setosum. The sequence goes on along the minus strand of CM067077.1, from coordinate 35,225,629 downwards.
AACAATTTGTCATACTCTACATCCCCAAACTTAGCTTGAAAAGGAATCTGGTACTTTCAAAGTTGTTATTGAGTTATTTCAATGAATGGAAAGAGTAAAATTTAAATAATTGTACATTTTAAGTCATAGGCATCCGGATGTTCATCACCCAAACATGTTGATGCTGGAAACTTTGTAATCTTGGCATTTTATCACATAGGCCCTATTACTCAAGTTTATTTTCTTTCTGTACTTTTACGATCACCAAAAAGAACTCCCTTCACAACCAACTTGGCCCAAGTACAGCATACAAATCAAATCCAACCAAACACATGACAGGATCATATCTATTCTAATCACGATCACCTGATCACATCACCATCAAATGTAATCAGTATTCTACATTAACCCTTTGTGTGCTTTGGGTACTGATTGGTACAGAAAACCCCATAGCATTGTACACACTGTCCAAAGTCCCTGGCAATGCATGGGAGTGCTTTAAATCTGATCACCATTATCAGGTTTGTCATCATGTTCAGTGTCAGTACCCTCACCAGCATCATCAACCAAATCAGCATCACTCTCTTCCACCCATCTCTCCTCCTCTTCCTCCTCCTCCTCCTCTAACCTTCCTAGCATCTTCACACCATTCATTGTCATGGCCATGTTTGCTTTCATCAAACCTGACCCAATCACAGACACACAAAATACCCTTTTTTTGTCATCATGTTTGGAAACAAACAGGTATTATTTACACTTGAAAAGGAGCAAAAAAAAAAAATAGATCTCCATTGGGATTGAATCTTCAAGGAATCTTATTTCCTTTGCTCATTTTCATTCATATTTCATATTTCTGGATAGTTTCCCTATATGTTTGCATTTATGATAATTATATATGCTTGTCACATTCCCAAAGTTCAATCATTCTGTAATTTAAATGGGGCACACACTGGATGGGTGCATAACAAGATGACCAACGAATACCTGCAGCACTTCAAAAATCAAACACTCACAAATATGAAGATGTGTAATAGTTTTATACTCTGTCTCACAGTACAGAATGTTTATTATACCTTGAACAAATACTTGGTCATGTTCTGCTGTGACTGAAAATAATGTAGAAAAAAAAGAACATACCACTGAAGAGGATTATGAAATTCAAATAAAACCAAAAAAAAAAAAAAAAATCATGGACTAGCTGGAATAAATCATGACACACACTGTACATTTATTTCATGATTGACATGCGGTCTCCCAAAGTCTACTCCGCACTTGACCAAGAAAGTTTCACATCTCCCAAACAATGTCTCCGTGTGAGAAACAGGGTTTGTTTCTATCATCAATGTCAAAACAAGGAGAGTCTGTTGTGAAGTGGTAAAGATAGCCTGAGATAAGTAGACTTCTTATGTTGCTTCTCTGGTCTCCCCCCCCCCCCCATTCTATTCCATCACTTGAGTTTAGACCAGATACATACATGAACAAAAGGAATGCTATCATATTTCTGCAAACGAAGACATTCTTACACCATGCATGATAAGTACAGGCAGACAGATACACCTCAAACCTTCTGTTAAATCATCATATATCACATTTACATTTTACATTTCCCCTGCCATGGAGTCTGGTACCCATTTTATCTACCAGAGTACTTGTAATCATCATATAAAGCACAACTATATAACATATAAAGAAAAATGAGAGAAAAGCAGAATTTATGTTCAGGTGGAGCTTTTGTTGAACTGAACTACATCAAAATGTTTGACTGACAGCATTAAATATCATGATACAAGCTGAAGAAAAAGATCATGATAATCTCATGGTAGGCTGAGGTACTTCCCAAAAAAAAAAAAAAAAAAAATGCAACTGAGCAGGTAAAAAGGACAGAATTACATTTCCATAATAAAGTTTATATTAACAAAATCTGTGTTGTGGCTCTAGATGTCAACATAATGATACTGTTAGACTTCTCAGCTCTCTCTCTACACATATCTATTTATTCTCTTCTCTGATATTTCATGTTTCAGACACTATCATGCTAACTAAGAGCAAGAAGAATGTCTAGGGAAAGAGAGTAAGATTCATAGCTGACACTAAACTATACATATGACCTTTTTCTTCTATTGACCTCATTCTGTTTACAGTGAAAAGCTATTTCTGCTTCCCAAGGAATTGTTTGAGACTGTTACAAATAACACTATAATATTTACAAATCTGATATTTTTGTCATGTTGTAGCACAGTAGCAGGGCAGGAATTTCCAATGCTTGAGTCACTCCAGTATACTGTAAAACATGATATATTCACGGCATGAAATTTTCGCAAATTGGAGCCAATAACCTTTTTCATGGAATGAAACTTTCATGAATTGCCACTGGCATTCAAGGCATATCGTGAAGACAAGAACTTTCGTGCGCATTTTGATTTCGCAAATCTTGCCGTTCGCGAAATTCGCGAAATTAAAATGCTCACGAACATTCCTTGTTTTACAGTACCGCATTCTTTACCTACTAGGCACAGAGGGCGGCCTAGTCACCATCATCCCAACAAACCAACTTCATATTCACTCATTTCTTTAGCTCTTGATGCCTTCTCTGACTTCCCCTTCTTAACCCTAAAGGGGCCGGGCTTTTTTGGCTATGCTCAGGCCGGGGGGGGGCGGATTCCGCCCCCCCCTGAGATCTCGGCCATCGGTGGCGCGATCGCGATGAAATTTTGCATGCGTTAGACCTGCGTCATAATCTACAAGATTGTGTCATAAGATTTTTTGAAACAATCAATTTCTAATTTTAATTAATTAATTATGCAAATTAAGCTCAAGATCATATTTTAGCCTAATTAAAAGCATTGAGAGTCTAATTTTTGGTCTGTAAATCTGTTGCAGCATATTCAACGATTGTACATCACAAAAACTTCCAAAATTCATTTCAATTCTTATGTATTTTATTGTTTTCAGAATTTCTTATGTATTTCCTTGTTTTTCAACTTTTGTTTTTTCTTTGTTTTTTCATTGGAAATTGTCACTGACCACTTTTCTACCATAATTAGCACAAAACTAATCAATGAAAGTGATTAATTGTAAAAATAATCAGGTTTTTATGACTTTCACGACAGAGCACTGTTTTCCATAGGAAATGTACACAAAATCACAAAATTGTGCCCGTTTTGGGGCGACATTCCGTTACAAAAATGGGCGTGGCTTCGCAAAAGTACGCGCGGACGTCGCAAATTTGGTCTCAAAAGTTGCGCGAGACTTGAACAAACAAAGTCAAGAAGCCTCGCGACGAGGCCTTCTCGCGTAACAGAATTATAGCGCGAAACGTCGAGGGGGGGGCGGATTCCGCCCCCCCCGGCCCTTTTAGGGTTAAAATGCCACTAGCATAACATCCTATCTTTCCACAGCCATCTTGAGGGCATGGCTTGCAATTCAGCTACAGATATTTCTTTCAAGTTGGAAATAGATGAATAATGTGCCTAGGTATTTCTTGGATTCTTTTCCTACAAAAAGGATGAGTTGCTGGTGTGTCCTTGTTCTGTATGTCTGCTATATCTCATATTAGCAGCATAAAAGAGGTGCTAAATATTCTATATAAATATCAATTTGAACAAATCATGGATGCAATACTGGTGGACACCAAGTGCTGTGGAAAATAGTTAACAATGAAGATATGATGCTAGCTGGACAGGTCGACCTCAACTTACAATGGACTAGAAACATCAGCCCTGCTTACTACCAAACATTATGACCCTTGGATAAGCTTCATCCCACCACACCCCTTCCAGCATCTCTGGACATTGTCCTAATCCTCTAACAAGTCCTCATCGAGATTCACCTCCGAGGTATCCACGTTGTCGTCGATGTCCAGATTGTCAAAGTCGAAGTCCAGGTCATCGGTGTCTGCCCTGGGGCGCTCTGCCGGTGGTTTGGCAGATGCTGCAGCCGTCTCTTGGGCAGGCGTCTCGGCAGGAGTCTCAGCGGGAGCTGGTGATGGCTCCTGGTCCTGAGAATTGATTCAAAGAAAAAAAACACAAACACTTTTTTAAACCGTTGAAGACGAGTCCCGAGTACACTCAGGCAGGTGTCTATGGAAAATGTGTAGTGTAGCAAAATCAGCTCATTCTCAACAGGATAACCACCAGAGTACAGCCATATGAGCTCATAACTGGAACTAGAAATATCACTTAAGGTGATTAATACCCCCGCCCCGTGACGACAGTCTTACCCAAGGAATGATCTTTCCTTGATCTTCTGCCATTTAAATGCCGTTACCATGGCAACGCAGCTTCCGACACGTCCGAAAAATATGTCTTGCACATCTTCCCACCAAGACTATTGTGTGCGCCACATTTCATAAGCTTTTGTCAAAAACTGAGGAAGTAGTTCAATCCACAAGATCTTTCCTTGATCTTCCACCATTAATATGCTGTTACCATGGCAACGCAGCTTCCGACACGTCCAAAAAATATGTCTTGCACATCTTCCCACCAAGACCAATGTGTGTGCCACATTTCATGAGCTTCAGTTGAATACAGAGGAAGTAGTTCAATAAGCAAGATCTTTCCTTGATCTTCTGCCATTTATATGCCGTTACCATGGCAATGCAGCTTCCGACACGTCCGAAAAATATGTCTTCCACATCTTCCCACCAAGATCAAGGTGTGTGCCACATTTCATGAGCTTCAGTTGAATACAGAGGAAGTAGTTCAATAAGCAAGATCTTTCCTTGATCTTCTGCCATTTATATGCCGTTACCATGGCAATGCAGCTTCCGACACGTCCAAAAAATATGTCTTCCACATCTTCCCACCAAGATCAAGGTGTGTGCCACATTTCATAAGCTTTGGTCAAAAAACTGAGGAAGTAGTTAAATCCGCAAGATCTTTTCTTGATCTTCTGCCATTAATATGCCGTTACCATGGCAACGTACTTTCAGATACTGTCAAAAAATGCGTCTTGCACATCTACAACCAAAGGCACACATCTGTACCAAGTTTCATGGAAATTGGGCAAAAACTGAGGAAGTAGTTTGCAACACAAAATTTTCCATCATTTTGGCTCATAATATGTGAGCTGTCACCATGGCAACATACTTTTTGTCACTGTCAAGAAATGTGTCATGCTGACCTATATCCTAAGACAAACATTCAATATGAATTCCATGAGAATTGGAAGAACACTGATGAAGCAGTTTTGCCATGAAGCATTTTGCCCTATATTTTACCAATAACATGCCGTTACCATGGCAACGCACTTTTTGCCACTGCGGAAATATGTGTCTTGCACATTAACATATTTAGATGAACATCTGTACCTAATTTCATAAAAATTGATCAAAAACTGTGGGAGGAGTTCGCGACGCAAGATTTGTACCCATTTTTGCCCATAATATGCCGTTACCATGGCAACGTACTTTTGGGTACTGTCAAAAAATACGTCTTGCACATCTACAACCCAAGGCACACATCTGTGCCAAGTTTTATGGGAATCGGTTGAAAACTGAGGAAGTAGTTCGCGACACAAGATTTGCAACGGACCGACCGCCCGACCGCCCGACCGACCGCCCGACCGACCGCCCGACCGTCCGCTGATTCCTATATACCCCCTTCAAACTTCGTTTGGCGGGGGTATAAAAAGGTCATTAGTGCATTTGGGGCTTTGATACTTCGACAATCAATTAAAGAGAAATGTCTTCAAAATCTCTGAAGAATCAATGGTTGGATGATGCTATGTATAACTTTTTACAGTCTCTCTTTCTTTTTCTTTTTTTGTATCAACTTACTTTTGTACATCTATTCAGGTTTTTAGTTTCGTATTGCTATTATACCACATTTTAGATGCATTTCAAGTATGTGATTAGTGTATTGTATATTTACATGTGTTTTTAATTCATGGACTGGCCGAAAAATAGCTATTGGCTGAGTCCAGTACAATGAATAAAATGAATGAATGTGAAAATGAAATGACAAATCTTACTGGTGAGAAAGCCCCTTGAGACATGGCTTGTTGCATCTCGGCCATGACATCACGCTCACTGGAACTCTGTGGATAGAAAACAGTTACATGAATGAAATTTCTAGTTTACTGAAAGGTTTGCTTCTTTTACATCACAGAGGTGAAGAGCTTGCTATTTCACAAAGCAAATAATGTGATTTGATAAAGGCAATTCCAATTCTAATATTCTATGCCATTTACTACTACAGACTTTTAAAATTAGGTGTGCATTGAAGCATTCATCATATCTGAAAGAAGTAAAAAAAAAAAAGAAGAAAAAGATCACTACTGAAGTTGTGGCAGCATATTGTGACAATGTAGACTAATGTTTCCTTAAAGTCTGACCAGTGCTTGGTTCCATCATGCTTTTCTTTATCCACACTGTCAAAGTTATCTTGGTATTGGCTGTCATCATGTAAATCTTTACAAGGAAAGCATATTGAAACTAAGGAGCTTGTTGTAGTATTCTCCATACCTTCTGAATATGGGATACCACTTCTTTCAAAACATTGGCTCCTCCACTCTTACAGTCCTTCAAAAATTTGGCAGCAGTATAACTACCAGTACATTATCAGAATGAGAGGGTGCTGACAATTCATCAAGTCTATCATCTTTTAATGCTTGTACTTCTCACAGGACCACTGAATATGCCATATATCTAGTGAGTCTAAGTTTATGCAAATCAGGACTTTTAGACAATTTCGCATTTGGATAAATTCCTGATCAAGGAAAGAAATGTATGGTACATGTCACATTCATAGTAGAAACAGAGTTAATATAATCACATGTTTATAAAGTCCTGAACATCACCTGACTTGCAATATCTGCAAAAAATATTAAACTTTGCATGATATAAGGTGTATATAGTAATCCTAAGCCCTGTACTCACCGGGACTGAGGGGTACTTGTTGGCTGGAATGGAGGTCTGTCTTCCCTTGAGGAAGCTCTCAGCTTGGCTAGCCTCCTTGAGGCCGCTGAACAGGTTCTCATACTGGGTGGGGTCTGCCAGGGCTTCTGCTGCCTTTTGGTTCACCTTACCCAAACTCTCCTTCCATCCCTGGACCACTCTGTGAGTAACAGAACATAAACCCAGTGATCAATCATTAATTACATACCAACAATTCTCTACATATCTACGACACAATCTAGTCCTAGGGTTGGTGACCTTTTACCATTCTAACAAAATCAATTTGACTTTTATTGTATGGTGCTGATCAAGTACATGTTGTATATTTTTCTATTTACCATAGAAACAATGCAAACCAATTTCTCCAGGCAACAGAAACATGTAAAAACAAAACAACACAGTAAATCGTACTGCCAGAATATTATGTCCATATGGTATACCCTAATACCCTTTTAGTTGTTTAACTACTATCTCCCCCCCCCCCCCAGAAAAAAAAAGAAGAAAGTAATATGAACAGAATTCTCTCACAGACACAGGGATAGAATGTACATGTAGCTCAAAGACAGAATAAGGTGATAAATGAACAAGAGAAATTCCAAAGGATACCCTCTGTGTATCATATCATACAATGTTAGCATTACATTTACAACACAACAGAACTGACCTGAAGTGCTCATAGCAAGAGTACTACACTATTTCTGAAATCCAATGTCAAACTAAATGGAAATGCATCTTGGACTCTGCTCTCAACCTGCAATCATGTATGCAACAATGTTGAACACCCAAATATGTGCTTTTCAAAAGTAGATACACACAAGATACAGTACGCCTGTAAGAGTTACACTCTTTGATGGTCATAAGAAAGAAGGTCACTGGGACCCATCCATGTTTTACAAGTCAATGGTTGATTGGGGTCACTTGGGATGAACTCTATGATCCCACTTACTCTGATATCTTGCTTGGTAGGTAGGTCCTGGCAAAGAAGGCAGCCTCTGGGAAACGGCCTGACCGACACAGCAGGTCAAGACACTTTTCTCTCCTATAGATCGGCAGAGAAAAACAAAAACAAAATAAAACTAAAAAACAAACAAAGACAGTGTGATCAACAGTGAAGTGTATGACATACAATGACATAAAAGACATAGCATATTCTTCACTGTTGAATTGCAAGGTATTTACATAGTAATTTACAGTCATCATACCAGTGATCACCTCTTGAATGTGCAGTATTCAAAATTTACAATGAATCTAATTTGAATGAATCTCAATTTCTGAGGCAAAGGGCAGGGAGTAAGTCAATGCTCATCATACAGAGCTTTGATAGCAAATTACCCCCACTGATTTGTTAAACTCAATTCAAAATCATGAGACTCCTGCCTTCCAAAGATACAACACAAAGCAATCATATGATCACTTTGATGTCTTGACGAATATGTTGAAGCACTGAATTTAAATTGTATAATCGTCACAAGGTATGGTGTAAAATGAAGTGATAACATAAGGTCACTGAGATTAAAAGTGCAATGACCCAACAGATGTCTAGTTTTCTGACATTAGACCTCTGTACTAAACATCCATCAACTTCTATGCTGTGATTTGATACATGTACATAGCAGATTAACCCTTTGGATGCTTTGAGCGCTGATTGGCACAGAAAAATCCCATAACATTGTACACACTGTCTAAAGTCCCTGGTACAGAATGGGATAAAGACCCTATAGTGTGGGGATTAATGGAGTGGGAAAGCTGGCTCAGCTCAGATATATTTGAGAATTCCTGTAATGAACTGTGTACAGCTCTATCACTGATCTCAAGGTAAGTACACACACAGCCAAAGAATCTTGACTGGAGTCAACCGTTTCTGATGAGCGGAAGTTTTGATTCACAAATTCGCCAACCAGTGCTATTCTTGGTTTTCATAATTATAATGTACCCGGTGGGCAGTGAATGAATTGGGCTACCCATGAAGATGCTACCAGGGGGTGTTTCATAAAGCTGTTCTTAAAGGTAGGAACAACTTAAGAATGACTGGCGATCAGTTCTGATGTGCTATACTTATCAGAATTTCAATAATTCAGCACAAGAACTGATCACCAATCGTTCTTAAGTTGTTCATAACTTTAAGAACAGCTTTATGAAACACCCCCCATGTCTTTAAAAGAAAAAGCTGAACAGACGTTCAGTAAGGAGAAGACGGCGTGAGGTGAATACTCACTCTCCCCTGATGAAGTAGCCGACAAAGGCCACGTTGTTCTTGTCACTCTCTGCTGCCGTGGAGGCCAGCTTGTCAATCATAGTTGTGTTGCCAGAGCAACTGGCCAGTAGGAGGAGACCTCCGTAGTCCTGGGCCTTGTGTAGACATTCCTGGGCCAGATCAAACTCACACTTGGAGGTGGCAAGCTCTGCAAGCTGCTTCCATTTCTGTTCAGACTGGTAGGGAAGGGGTGAAGATTACATTAAAACGATTAATTTTTCTCATTTCATTATCATACACGTGTTCACATTGCAAACTGTCTCTTTCTTTGATTGGGTGTCTGTATCAGGCTGTCAGATGTTAATGATAAAATTTCAAAACAAACAAAACACAGCTCAAACAAACAGAACACACATATCCAAACAAAGGTGGTAGGCATCATTTCTTCATGTCTTCTGCTGTGATTAATGTCAAATTTTTCGAACAAGAGTAGTTCACAGTATTACAAATTCTATCACCATTTCTGACAACTGTACAAATGTAACCCAATGAAGGTGGATAAAACACTTGTGAATAGACTGGAGTGTCTGTGAAGTGATGGTATGTGTTAATTTTCTTGTCAAATTGTCAATTATATCTGCTACTTGCCCCCTGACACATACACAGACACACACAGACACACTTGCACACTTGTGCTGGTGGTAGGGCACACATTAGTGCTCTATTGATATTCAAGTCTTCACGTACCTACACACAAACACTGCTATAAGCCTATGGCATAGAAATTGCCAACTTGTGCAATGTGAATGAAGGAAGAATATATCTACAGTCAAACCTGTCTACAGCGGCCACCAAAGGGAGACAAAAAAAAAAAAAGGAGAAAGAAGAGGCCACTAAAGACAGGTGTCCTCAATAGACTGGGTCAGGGCCGTTATAAACAGGTGGCTGCTACAGACAGGTGGCTGCTACAGACAGGTGGTCGCTACAGACAGGTGGCCGCTAAGGCAGGTTTGACTGTACATCTACACCAGGCCCAAGGGGGCTAGTCTCTCACCTCAGACTCCATGGCTAGGGTGTAAGCTGTCTTCAACTCTCCCAGCTGAAGGGCCAACTCAAACCTGTGCTCTGGATCACATGACACAGCTAGAGCTTGGGATTTGAAACCCTAGGGGAGCAAAAAGACCAGGAAAAACAAAGCAAATTGGAGTGAAAATTCATTCAATCTTATTCTCATCTCTTTAAAAATATACATGGACAAATACATTAAACTCTAGACATGTTTGATAAAACATGAGTAGCACCAAGGAGTGTTACTGTAAAACAGGAGAACAAAACAAAACAAAACAGAACAGATCCAGGATAAGATGATACATTCTGTGCATTGGCTTGGATCAAATTAAAGTTCTTGGTATTTCAGTATCTAAAAGAATCCATGACTGCATATAACCTTGAGCTGGCCTATATGACAGACGGTCTACAACAAAGTGTAGCAAAAAAGGATGCTGAAAACTGCTTATCCAACAGTAGCTAGCCAATGGAGTAAATTGGAGTCAAAAGGGGCCTGAGCTTTCGATCCTACTATTATCAATATCATCTTTATTGTTATCATTATTATTATATATATACACTTTGATATGTTTGATAACTTGTATTTGTTGGTTGACTCTTACTTTCATTTTGTTGGCTCTTCTTGGTACACCAGGGCTTGCTACCTGCTCAGCCTGCCCCCCCCCCCCACCCCACTGTTGCTTTTGCTATTTCACTCTTTTCCTCGCTTTATCCCTCTGTTGTTCCTCATCTTGTTTGATGTTGCCTCCCTATCATTATCCTTCAAAGGTTGCCCCCTTGGTCTTTGGGATCATCACTGACCCTCCTCTGCCTTTTGTCTGTCCACCCTCCTTTAATCCCCCTCCCTTTACCAGTTGGGCTCCTTGTCAATGACCTCCCACCCTCCCCTTTTGTTCTCTTTGTTCCGTGTCCGTAGCCTTCCCCTGACTGTTCTTGTTGTGCGTAGTCCTTACATGTGACTGCTGTCCCTGCCTGTTTGTCATTTTGCCTCTGACGAAGATTCTGCTAGGATCGAAAGCTCAGGCCCTTTTGACTCAATCCGGTCTACAACTAACACGACTAGTGGATCTGTATGTGATAGTGAACCCTGCTGTACTTGAAATAAGCTAAATTGAAGTCACTAAACAACAATCATTGAGCATATTACTTGGCTGTCATCAAACAAATGGACAAACAAAAGAAATGGAAGGACTTGCTCATTCTAAAAACTTTATAAATAAAAAGTTGGTCTTTGAACCCTACTAAACTAGTTCTCCTGAGGACGGTAAGAACATGGTCGAGAATGAGTAGGTCCTTTTTCGGACCACTTTGTATCCAAAACAGAATACATGTTGAACTGAGACACCACCCACCATTAAATGTTATAGCACCTTGGAAACCTTCAAATACATGATACATGTGACTGTGCATCACAAAACCAACACAAAGTTGCATGCCAAGATTTTATGTGAGGACTCAAAATAGGTGAAATGGGTCAACCTAGTCAGTCCTTAATCTTTAATATTTTCTGAAAACACAACTCTCCTTCCACATAATTCTTAAGTTTGTAATCATAAAATGAATGGGAAATTGTGTATTTGCAAATTTTACTAGAACATTGTTTTTTTTGTTTTTTGTTTTTTGTTTTTTTTTAGAATAGTTTGATTAGGTATGTCTTAATAGAGGCACCTTACTCTTCACTTTCAACTCTGATAACTTTTGAAAAGATAATGCTGCTGCTTTGAAAGCTAGTATAAGTCATAAAAAAATGTGCTCAAAGAGTGTGCTAACAGAATGTGCTAAGTTTCAGCTCAATCTGATAATCCCTTCATTCTGGTTCAAAAAGAGCTTCACATCCTGGTTTTTGTTCCTTTCATTGCACTGGGCACAGCTTGATGAGATCACGTGCTTGAATAGACCCTCTACTTCATGGCCTCTATTCTCAATTAACACTTGCCAGAGTGCGTTCTTTCTTTCCAACATTTAGATAAGTTGGGAGAGTCCATTTGTATTGAGTTATACATCAGCTTAGAGTCTGCTCTTTCATACACTGCCCTCAACTAAAAATCCATGTCTGGCAACTCTTTGGTGGTTTTAAGATGGAGGGTCACATGACCCCACTTGAGTTCACTCAGGGTTTGGATGAAGACAAACCTGTTTCTCCAGGAAGTGAGCTACCCTAGTCCGGTGCTCCCTCGGCACTGTGGGAAGGACCTTGTCCGCCGTGGTGAAATCTCTCCTCATGACGGCCGTCTGATACTCTAGGACCGAGAGGAGGAGGGAGAAACTGACCACATTCAGCTCCTTGTCACCCAGGTAGAGACGGTCATCCTTCGCTATGTAGCCAAGCAGGTACATCGTCCTGGGGATGGGTGGTGAGATAAGGGTTCCAGTCTCATACAAAAAGGCTATTCAAAATTGTCAACATTGATTGTGAAGGAGGACTATGCATGGTAACACAACGGTGTGCTACATGCTCCTTTTACCGTAACTATGCATAGGTACCGTAAAGCAAGCCCGACTTAGCACAAACTATAATACTGGCCTAGTCTTGTTCCAGCTGTAAGAGATTGCATACAGGAATATATGCAGTAGGGAGTTCATTCTTCAATTTTACTGACACTCAATGAGAGTTTGTAGTATTTGTTTTATAACTTTGTATGAGCTTCCACCTTTTGTCCCATTGTTTTATTGTTTATATGTAATATCCATTTCTTCTGAAATCAACTTTTTATGTCATGTAAAACACATAATTTGCTACATAAGAGGTTCTCATATACTTCACATGTCTCAAACCTCACACAATGAATGTACAACAGGGTCCCATTTCGCAAAAGATGCTAGGATAACAACTCTTGCAGGAATAAAAACTTCTTATAGCAACAGCCAATCAGGAAGTTGGATCCTTGTCACTGATATGAAACATGTTATTCTAGCAAGAGTTGCTATCATAGCAATGTTTTTAATGAGATGGGGCCCATATCTTGAAGATGATTTGCTGTTTGATGTCTGGTACCTGTCAAGATGAGAAATGGTGACAATCTCCCCGCCCACGTAGTAGTTGAGACGGTTGACGGAGTTGGTGTAGATGAAGCAGTCTCCTACCCAGCATCCCGTCTTCACTATCTCCTCGATCTCACCAACAACCTGTTCATGAGAAGAAAAATGAGGTTTCAATCTAGCTTGCAGGGAACCTACATCCTCATTAAAAATGTGTATATCCATGGCCTGTGTAAAACTTTCTACCCGAGAGAAACTCTGATAAGAACTAAATACACAGGTTAGTAGGATTCTTCCATTGACTTAAGCACAAGATAAAACTCTGCTAAAAAGTAACTCGAGTTTTCCCAGGTAAAAGGCTTTATGCAACAGGTCCTGGGTTAACACAACAGTCCTGAAGTCCCATCATATACCATATACCTTGCTTATTTTCTCACGAGTGGTCATTTAGTGATTAAACCTATGAAACGAGGGAAGCTAACATCACAATACTGAGCAGAAAGTCCTAAATGTCTCTTGTCTTCTACGGAGCTAACATCATTTTTCCTCATTTGACCAGAGCCAACTGAGCTAACACCTTTTTCCGTCACTGTAATTTGCACTGCACTTGCTGGTTACAACTGATGCAAAACTTGAAAGAAGAAAATAATAGATGATTGCTGACCTCGAAGGCATCCTCGATCCCGTCCTCGGTGACACCCTCATTGCTCTCCTGTGCCTTGGCAACTGCATCAGGGCTGTATTTCAGGATGAAGAATGACTCGTCTGTTGCTATGCACAGGAGGTCGCCATTCTCTGACCAGAATAACTGAGGGGAACGAAGTCCAAGAAGTGACATCATACTAACCAGAGATACTCATTTGGGGGAGAACATCAGACATTTAATTTGCTCTAAATCCACCTGGAACAAACATCTCAAGAATGTCTTTTCTGTAGTGACAGGAATACCAGATAGATATTCCTGTCTACATTATCATGGTCAATTAACAGGAGACGGAACATCATTTATGCAAACATATGCATTTCGATAGTCAGTTGCTACACTTTAATTCAACAGTCTCATATCCCAAGGTTAAATTTTCTTTCCTTGAAAAAAAAAGAGAGGAAAATGCGGTAGTTGGCTTGTATGCAAATCTTTGTCATGCTAGTCTCCATCACCTTCATGTTCAAAATCATCACCACTATCATCATCACCATCATCACCATTATCATCATCATCATCATCATTATCATCATCACCATCATCACCATTATCATCATAATCACTATCACCACCACCATCATTATTGTCATCATCATCACCACTATCACCATCATCATCCGATCAGCAACAACATCATCATCATTAATAACACTACCACCAACACCACCATTCTCCTCCTCCTCCCCTTCAAGAACCCCAAAATTCCTCCCGGAAGTCTTACATGTCTGGGTGTGATTTCTATTCTCCGGATGAGTTCTGTTGAGTCCCAGTCATAGAAAGCCAGCCCAGTGCTGGACCTCACTCCCAGGAGGTAGCCTCCAAATATTCCTGCACAGACAGAATCACACAAATCAAAGATATTTTACACCATCTTTCCTCTGGGAAGCATTCAAATTTGGCTGGATGATTTCAATTACATTTTTCAACTGATTAACAGAGCAAACAAACTTCACTGTAAGATTATCATATTAAAAATGAAGTCTGTACATCTGAGTTTATGTCATTCGGTAATTTAAAATCAAATAAAGAAACCTTTCCAGATTGATCCCTAATCAAAATTTACAGAACAGAGGCCATCTGAGATTACTAACGACTAAGAACAATAATTCATTTTCATCCAAATGTTTTATGGCCATTTTACATCGGCACAAAAAATAAAAAACAAAAAACAAAACCATGCAGAGTATCATTTGATCAAATAACTATTTTGTGTAAGGCTTCCCATGTTTTCTCTTGATCAGCAAAAAAAAAAAAAAAAAAAAAAAATCCCACCCCCCACAAAAAACCAAAACAATCAATATTTCAAAGAGACTGTATTGCTTCACAGTTCTTAAATTTGTAGAGTGGGGTGCTTGTCACATGACAAGAACAGCAAATGTCCCAATGTGAGTCTTGAAGCACTTGCTCGATAATAGTCCATGTAACTGCCACAAAATTACAAGCTTAAAGAGCTACAGCTGATCTCGGGTTTGTGGTGACGAGCAAATCTGGTCTATCCTTACCCTCAGCCCCAAAGTCTGGTTTGAATGATTTCTTCTCCTTGAAGTTCTTGAATAATTTGACTGACGTGTTGCTTTCCCTGATGGCATATCTGTACATGGAGCATAGCAGGAAAGGATGGATACAAACAATTACAAGAGTATATAATATAATAATGGTACATATCTTTGTAAATGTTTGTAGCTGCGTGTCAGTGTACAGGGTTTTGTACAGTGGACTCCCATTATAACAAAGTCCTCGGGACTGGCAGTTTTCTTTCGTTATATCAAAATTTCCTTAGAACCAAACAAATAAACAATAAAAATACAAAGAGTGTATAATGTTGCGACTGAATTTTTTCTTCATTGTAAGAGGAATTTTGTTATAACCGTGTTTGTTATTTCGTGAGTGCACTGTACATACTACTGTCAGTGATTCAGGAAAGAATAGGTATAGTACCACCTCTTGCAACCTTCGATGCAAATGCATCAAAACAAATGTGAATAGCTTCTGTACGAGGTGCTCAAGATAAAACACAATCTTCTATCAAATCATGATTACATGAGAATGAACCACTAGGATAAACAACATCTTTGGGAAGCTGCTTCTCAGTCCTGAAAGAGAATAACAACTTCCTCAGATATAAGACTTCAGGTGACATCCACTCTCAAGGTACAGAATACACTATCTGTCACTCTCTGGATTATTGTTGTAAGATTTATGACTTGACCACGTCAGAGTGATATCTTTGCTGCCATTCACATTTCATTGATTCAACAACAACACAACGATAATCTTCCCAAGTGTAATTCCCTGTTTTTAGGGCCGTTTCAAAAATATATTCAATGGTCAATTATGTAGCATGATGGTGGAAAACAATTGCTTTACATCAATGTAGCTACCATGCAACATCAGAACAAAATACACAATGGAATGATTCTGAAAAAGGAGGCCAGTCACTATTCATGCTTCAACATATGGAAAATTTGATCATAAGAGATAAGACTTACTCAGAGGAGTCATGTGACCAGACAAACTCCAGGGCCGAGCCGTAGCTCTTGTTCCTCAGGGCCATGGCTGTATAGATGATGTACTCTCCGTCTCCACACACTACCACAAACCTGACAAAGAGGGAAACATTCAAACAATCACTCACTAGAGATGCTGATACCCATACATTGTACATTATACTTGAGTAACATTGTACACAATGTACACCTCAGCAACTTACAGCTGCTAAGCATTATGATTACTCCAAGCACTAGCTGAATGGTTGTTATAACTTTGCGACTTTTGCGAGTGAAAACTTTGATACTTTTATACAGAGATTGTGAAAAAAGAAACAAATATTCATTACAAGAAAAAGCAGTCTCTCTTTATGTCTTATCTAAAATAAATTGATAAGATATCCCACAAGCTGCCTGTTTCTGTGATGTGACCTACCAGAGAGACTAAAGAAATCTAGAGGAACCTGTAAAAAACAAAACAAAACCCCAAACATGCACCTTTCTTGGATAGAGACAGTGTCAATTTCAATTTATCATTGAGACCTGACGGCGGAGATCACTTACATCTACACACACAAAAAAAAAAAATTCATAGTAATGTCTGACAGAGTAATGTCAGGTATGCCACCTAAGGCAGCATTATGATGTACTGACTTCTGTTGATGTCACCAGACGGGTGACCACTTACCTCCCATTGGGGTTGTGAGACAGCGTCTGAGGGTAGACGTCACAGCTTCCCATGTCTTTGATACCAATTGGCAGCCTTTCTCCATCTTTGATCTCATGATCTGATTGGTGGAATAAAATCAAAACCTCAAATTTGATAAAAATGTCCCATCTTGTTCTGCTCTATCAGCAAACCAATTAGTTTCCAATTAGCTTTCCTGACAGTAGTGATGCCCTTTCCTCCAGTTATTACTCCCTGGCACCAGAGGTACCACACACGTACCAGTGGTACCACCCTGTCTCTAATGGTACTACTTTGAGTCTAGTGGTACCACCCCTCCTTCGACTCCGGTGGTACCACCCTGACTCTAGTGGTACAGTGGACTCCTGTTAAATCAAAGTCCTTGGGACGGGTAGTTTTCTTTCATTATATCAAAATTTCATTATAACTGAACAAATAAATAATAAAAATACATAGAGTGGATAATGTTGCAGCCTGAATTTTTACTTCATTGTAACAAGAATTTAATTTAACAGTGTTCATTATAAAGGGAGTGCACTGTACTACTTGAGTCTAGTGGTACCTCCCCCCCCCCCCCCCATGGTATCACCCTTACTCTATTGGTACCACTCTCATTCCAATGACTGCATCCAGTCTTTAGTATTTTGACTTCATTTTGCATCCTGATTCTGCTACTTATTTCTGTCTCCAGTGACTGCAACTACAATGTATTTCGAGTATAAATACATTCAGCAATTCTCGCTATCGCCAATGACGTAAAAAGTACCCGGATGTTGATTTAAGCGTCATTTACGGTGCATTATGGGATAGTCCGGTAGCAAAGTCACTTCCGTCCGTACGCGCGTGATACGTGATTAATGTTATTTACACACACAACCGACTGTATTCTACGTGTACTTCCGGTTTTCTCAACTTGAATTACAGCTTTGATATGATTTGAAATTTCTCAATTCTTAAGAAATTGCTGTTAATACAACTATTGGTTGTTGCTGCGAAGCTGCCATGTGTTGTCCGCACGACAATAAATGAAAAAAAAATCTGCAGAAATAGGACCCTTACTGGCATGCGAGACGTGACGTGGCAGCGTGGGTAAAGTTTGCGGGTGACTCCACAGCGCAGTACGTGCACGCGCGACTTACTAGTAGTGGTAGTAGCACTAGGTAGTGGGCCTAGTGCTTACGTACATTGTACGTACTTACTTGGAAGAAATTGCTTCGGAGACAGGATAAGTTTGAGATCACTGTTCGTTCCCGATTGTGTTCGCGACATTTCGACAGAGAACAAATAAAGAAAAAAGATGGGCATTCCATGACGATATACTGTATATCCAGGTGGGTGAATATTTTCCAGCATATTTTCAGCGTCTGCAGAGATGACTGATCTGTGATGTGCACATCGATCGCATGATCAAGCAGTACGCTGTACCGGTATGTGTTAGCTTATGCGCTGCGTGCAGTGGTGCAGGCTAATGCAAGGCCGGCCGCGCCGCCGGCGGGGACTACAGTGTACGAGTATGACAGGCCTGGCCACTCGCTGGCTTGGGCGGTGCAGCGGCCTACTGTACTAGTATCCGTGGTCGGCGCTGCGCTATAGATAAGGTACACGTACGCGCACGCTAGCGTTGTGCAAATTATGCCCCGCGCCGGAAGTGCCCTTGCTACCAAGTGCACTAAATCTAGACGAAAAAGCCACATCCGGGTACTTTTTACGTCATTGGCGATAGCGAGAATTCTGGGTGACCACTGGGAATATTTCATTTGTGTGAGTATGTGTTTGTACGTGGCAATAATAACTTCAAAGACACATCACAACAAATCCTAAACACAGCTATCAAGACAGCAAGAGAAAAGACTCTTAATTTCGTTCTTTGGGTAAGCAGTGGATTCTTCCTAACTGAGCAATAATGGAAGACATTGTAGGGTACCTGTGATAGTCTTGAGGTTGGCTTGCTGGATCTCAGAGTGCTTGGCCCAAAGAATTTTACCACTGGAGTCCATAGACATGGCTGGTTCTTCTCGACCAAGCTACAAATGAAACGAATGATCTCATTAAAAACACATGGTAGTAGCTTATACATTTCTCATGAATGTAAAACATCACAAATAGAAGTACAGAAGGGGGATGAAGTTTCTGAAGGTTTGCATAAAGGTTACTTGACACATTGACTTTTTGTTCTACTGCAATAAACATGTTCTTGAAAAAGTTGTTGAGGTTGGTTGCAAGCTAAGCCATAATGCAGACTACAAAGTTATATTGAAGTAAATTCATGTGACTTTTGAATGCAGAAAATTATTCATATCTTTTCAGACTTCACTGCTTGTATAAAGAGAAGACAGATCTACTCATCATTGTAACACAAGGCACTATGAAGTATTCATTATCAATGATAATCACTCTTGAATCCTTAATTGTTCTCTTCTGGGGTCCGTACCTTGATGATGATGCTGCCCTCGTCGTATCCCAGGGCAACATTGTTGGATCCCTTCATGTAGGCTACAGTCCAGACTCTCTCCAGGCCATAGTTCAGGGTCGTCTCCAGTCTGTAGGTATTGGCATGCCAGATTCTCACCGTGCCTGCAAGATATGAACATTTCTTACTTGTAAGGTGCATTTTGCAATTTCATACAATTTACGGTGAAATGCTTTGGTAATACTTTTCATTATCAGTGTGCAGCAAAGGTGCAATATGAGACTATGATAAGACTAGCTTTGCAGCACACTGGGAACAAAATGGTATCCCACTCATCCTCTTTTACCGTTATCAGGATGATACAAAGCAATTTGCGTACATGGATTCTTGATATATCTACCCACTCTGATTAATATGTTTATAAAAAAAGAATCTAATTGCCATGTGTCAAACAAGCCACTTGATGCTTTAACTGTATGGTTTGAAGGTGGAGGTTACACCTGAAACCACAAATGCTGATTGTGAATGAGGTTAGTCTCACCGTCTTCAGACCCAGTCATGATGATTGGCAGCTCTGGGTGGTAGCTCACACAGGAGATATTCTGGGCATGTCCCTCCAGGGTCTGGACACAAGTCTTGTTCTGCAACATGACAAGAATTTGTGTAAGTGGTACAACACGGCTTCATCATCATGCTACATACAATGGGGTCTCCCTGATGACATGAATGATGCAACTTTTATCTTTTATTTCTCAATTCAAGAGTGTGATAGATTCTCCTAATAAATGGATATCAATTACAGTATCACGTCAAAGAAAAGTTGTCTTTGTCTTGTATAAACAGAGGCAAGAACATATATCCTGCCAATATAGCATCTCAGTCAATCAGGAAACTGACTGCAATACAAAGACAAGTGCACTAACAAAAAATACCATCATGAAGACTTAACACTGTATTTATTTTCTCAGGGATTGTTCAAACAATACTACACTGCCTTCTTATTCATCCCTTCATTCAATGACTTTGTTTTACCTGTCACACTGTCTATGCATCTTTGTATCTATGTATGCATCTATGTATGCATAGACAGTGTGTGTATAAAATGTGCATCTATGTATGCACGTTTTATATAATGAAAATGAATGAATGAATGAACAAATGAATAAATGAATCACATATTTGCTTGTTTCTGTCTAACTCTATAATCATCACCACCAATTGCTGTAATACAAACTGCAACACACACATAAACAATCCCACGAACAGGGATGTTCCTTTGCATCTCCTAACCTGGTAATCCCAGATCTTGACGAGTCTGTCATCTGCTCCAGACACGAGATAAGGCTTGTCACCACCACTGTAGTAATCCACACAGTTCACTCCCTTCTCATGTCCCTCTAGGGTGAAGTTTGGTGTGCTGGATCCAAGCTGCCACACCTAGGACAAGATTTTACCATACATCCAAACATTTAATTCCACTCTACCGACTATCGCTGTAGGGAAGCTTCTCTGTAACCTTGAAATTTGTAAATCATGGATGTAGCTCATAGATCCATGTTAATGGTCAGCCTTGCATATGCTTGCTCTTAAATTCTTTGAAGCTCCCAAATTTCAGGAAATGATTTTAATCCCCATTACATGACTGTTGAATTTAACCTAACATTAATGCTTGCCAACACATTCCTTTCCGAAAACATCTACAGACACAAAAAACAATCACGAAAACACACACATCTCTTTCTTTATACTAAAAGTATCTGTCTCCTAATATTTTCGCATCTCTGAATAAATAAAAAAAAAAGAAAAAAGAGTGTGAATATCACGACTGAATCACATCAAAACTACATCTTTCATACTGAGATAAAATTTTCACCCTAAAATACAAGTAACTCCAATGTGAGAGTTAAGTCCAACAATGATGCACAAACTCGGAAGATTTCTAGCAAGTCATTTTGATTTTGATTTGATCTGATTTGATGTGATTTTGCATTCCTTTTCCACATAAGTTAAAAAGTACTGGTAAAACTGGAATCTAACAGTGAATAAACTTGAAACAGGTAAATGCCTGACTTAAATGCACAGCTTTTTTTTTTTTTCATGATAATACAAAATAGTGATGAGGTGTCATTTTATTAAAGCATATTAAAACTTTTAACATTTCAACTTACCTGCAGTTCAAAAGACAAATTAAGCAAATATAAGTGTCATAGAAATGCAGAAGGCCATTTTTTCATAAACAATCATAATCATATTTTAGCCCAGTATACCTTGACTGTCCTGTCGAGGGAGGCACTGGCGAAGGTGTTGTTGTCTTTGGGGTTGAAGATGATCTGCATGACGTAGTGGGTGTGGCCCTCAAACACCTGAGTGCACTGCCATTTCCTATCCCAGTCCCACAGCTTGATTAACATGTCATCTACGTTACGGAAACACACAAGGGAACCATTTTTTTTTTTTTCAGTATAAATATTCAACCTGCTGCACATTTTTTTTCTGTTGCATGGATGGCATTTCTTGCACATCTCTCTCTCTCTCTCTCTTTAATATAAAACTTTTGCCAGTACGGCAACTTTAAGCATCACATACAGTTCAGTTTGTAATCACACACTCGATACTTGAACAGAATCATTGTGTTTGCTTTTCCAAAAAGGAGGAGGTCCCTAGTAAACAGAACTACACTGTACTTTAGATATTATGTACATGTCAGACTTGGAATATGATTTCACTAACAAAGTGCAGCTAAATATGACAGGTTCGAACACCCTGGACATCTGGCAGCTGGGAGTGGGATTGAAGATGGAGAGATTCTTCTCTGGGGAGCTTTAAGGGTCTGAAAATAGTCATCTAAGGTATCAGGAATTAACATCTTTTGACAGGAGGGGAAGATGGAGACAGTGGAGGAAGGAAACTAAAATAAACAAAACTTTCCTGAAAGAACATCTAGAAGAAGGGTGAGGATTGAAAACCTGAAGGAATCCTGATTCATGCATACCAAGTATTTTGCAGTACAAAGGGCTTTCTGCTGTCAAACAGGGTGGGATGGTGAAGCATGAAGGGTTGGATAAGGGAAAGACTTACCACTGCTGGTGAGGATGAATGGTTGGATGGGGTGGACAGCAATGCTCCTGATGTAGTCTGAATGAGCCTCAAATGAGAACACTCTCTCCAAAGTGTTGTAGTTGAATACTTTCACCTGCATATCATCCTGTTATGCATGGATTGATTAAGAACCAAATTGTCAAACTGTAACCACAACAAGTAAGTTGCATAATTTGATGTCACTGTTAGTGCTAATACATCTCCTCATATCATGAAGACCTAGGTCCAGCCATGCTTTTAAAGGGATCATACAGTTTTGGTTGAGACCTAATTTCAGGTTTCTAACATTTTTTGGTGAGATAATGAGAAACCTCTTATGAAATATGAAAGAGCATGCAATTCTATGACGAATTCAACGTTTATTTGATGAAAATTGGTTTTCAAATGGCTGATATATCCAAAAAAGAGCGATTCTACTAAAGTGTGGGACCCACACTTTATTACGATCGCTTTGTTTTACTTTGTTTGTGGATGTTTCAGTCATTCCAAACCCGATTTTCATCAAATAAACTTTGAATTCCTCTTAAAATGGTATACTCTGTACTATATCATAAGTGCTTTCTTGGTATCTCGCAAAACGTTTAAAGCCCAATTCTCATCTCCACCAATACTGTACCATCCCTTTAAATATAGTAAACCAAAATGGTTTCCTATATATAAATTTAAAAGACAAAAAGTTTATTTCCTCTTGTGAAACATGAAAAGCATCTGACAAAAGTCTGAGTTGATGTTCATAAAGATATGTGTAAACACTCAACAGAGTTCATGTAAAGAAGCAAACAAAGGAAATGAACAAAAACTCACCGATCCTGTGATGACCCAGTTCTTCCTGGCCACAAATCTGGCTGCTCGAACAGGAAGATCACAGACCTCAAAGGACTTGATCAGAGTCTAGATATAATGAAATGAAAGATATATAGTTAATAAAGGAAACAGGAATATGCTCTCAATCCATTTTTTTTTTCCAATCAACAATAATAATAATTGGTATTCAAAGTACACAAAAGTCAAGCATATGAGTACTCTTCAAATCTACTGTAATGCATCTTATAACACAATTGTAGAATATTTTTTGCTTCATGCAGAATGAATTTTCTGAAGCGTCATATTCTTAAAATTTATTAGTGGATAAATGAGCACAGAATATTGCATAGGGATTCCATCCCGATGGAATCCCATTTTCTTTGCCCATTTTTCCACTAATAAATTATAACAATTTCTAGTCAATTTTCTTCTGTTTGTGTTTGTTATATTCTTAAAAATGATACAAGATACATGATGTGCATCTGATGTGCATCTACATTGTATCAATTAATCTCGAAGACATCTTTGTTCTCATTCCTGTGACTCAATGCTGGTTTTACAACAATGCTAGAAGGAGAGAGCGAGAGTGAGAGAATTTCTCACCTGAGACTCATGGTTCCATACATGGACGTTGCCATTGTACAAACTGACCAGCATCCATGGTTCACTAGGATGGAGGTCGACACTCTTCACACGGTCAGACCGTGCCGAGAGTTTCCGCTACAGGAGAAAATAGTTCACAACAATCAATACACACAAATGGTCTCACATAAACTGCTTAATTTCAACAAACACTGAAGGATGATTCAATAGTAGAGTACAGGTAGTATATATTTCACAGTAATTGTCTAGTAATTGTCAATGGATATGAAAAGTATGAATATGTTTATGTTACATTGTACAAATTGTAGTTTCATTTAGGTGTTTTCGAGGTATAAAGGTTTACGTCACCCTGCTGGATAATCTTAGTTAAAACGTAAGACGTTATCAATCAAAGTAACAGGACAAAGAGGACATTGTTAGTTGAGGATTCCAAAGAAAGGTGACTGAGTGCAATTCAACACTCATACATTGTATGTACATGATGCATAGGTTCTGCAACAATAAAAAGTACTGTATGCTTTGGAAAAACTCACCTTTATATCAAGTCTTAGTGGCTGTGAAAAAGAAAGAGAAGAGAGAGAGAGAGAGAGAATAGGGTGATCATATTGATGTACAGTAGGAAACACTGTTGCAGTTCTGGAGAACTTTAAGTTTATGTTAAGTTTGTGTTGTAATTTTGATTTTTAAATGCTATCATTCTTCTTTTGCAACCCTGAAAATTAGAGTCCTTTCATAAGGTGATATATTGTAGAGGTAGGCAATTTAGACCTTTCTTTCACAGTAATAAAATTAGAAACTTCTTTTTAATTTGACTGAAAGGAAACAATATGATAGATTTTCAGTGAATTTCTTTGGACCCCCCCCCAAAAAAAAAAAAAATAAATCAAACATTGGTTAGGAGACACTATTCAAACATGCAAAATTATGTGATGTTTGCAAAAGAGTCAGACAAATGAAATATGAACACATGACATATAAATCCAAAATACAATAACATTGAATAAGAATTCAAAACTTGTTTTGTTACTTCTTTTAGTTTAGGGTTATTTTTCTTGTATGCATGACACTGATCTAGTATTTCAAGACTGTAGTATTAATCATGGTGAATGCGAGGAGTTTGTTAAAGTAAAACTACAAATGCGTCAGTAGTAGATCTGCATGTATCATAACACTTGACAGTATCACAAAGAGTCTGTAATTGTGTCACTATCGAGCTATCTCGAGACTCTAGCTTCAATACCTGTGTTAGACCCACATGAAATGTCACATCTTATTACCATGGCATTACAACTCACAAGTTCACCATTCAAAGGCATTCGTCAAGTAAGTACATCTCAGTTTACACAATTGTAAATCAAACTAGGGACTAGAAAAATACAGAATAGAGCCGCACTGTTCCTGATTTATCATGTTTAATATGGCTAGCGGGTGTAGAAATAGAATTTGTAATAAATAACCGTTGTTGCGTTGTGCGTGGTTGTCTAAACACATAGACACTACACATAAAAAAGATCGAATTGACAAATGCACTCTGCACAAATCCTCAAAATATCAAACCACATTACTCAAGTTCATCTGTCTTAACTTAATGTTAGGCCTACAGGGTCTCTTTCTCTGCGATCAACAGAATTATTGAAGCCCACGCCTCAATTACATGCATCGGACTGTGCTGTGTGTCTATGTGGGTTAGCACAGTGAGTGGACGGAAGGAATGCACCGGCAGAGGAACTTCAACATGTTTCTTCGTTCAAGACAGACTGAATCTTAGTGTGATTAATTTCTCTAACATGCACAGTGATTATCAGAATTATATACTACATGTACAATAACAATGAAAAACTTCAATGTGACCGAAATATGTTATGAAAGCAAGGAAATCAGTAACACACTCACCATTTTCGCGTACCGCGGCTTCAGTGGTTTGTCAAACGTGGCAGAAGGAGTTCCACATCATCCTCGCTAACTAGCTGTGTTATGTTGTGTATTGCATGCCAGCCACTGCACTGCTGCACAAGCACTGCTCTCACTGACCTCTCATCAGTGACTGCACTGTACACGAACCCTTGACCTAGGCTTCCGGTTCCGCTTTTCGACCGTAAACATTCCGCGTCCCTAGTTTCGAACAGGTAAGGAAAGGTATCGGTAAGTCTTAAAATGACAGTTTATAGTTATTTAACGGGGTACCAAAAGAATGAAATGATATAAAAATTGTCAACCTTGCAAAATTTAAAAAGTGGTAACGATGTGTGAATTTTCGTGGCAGATGATAGTTGTTCTACTAGGCTTCTTCTAGCAGCATCATCATCATCATCATTGTTCATCCACTGTCAAGCAAAAACTATATTCTATTTCTACCTTAGTAAGACCACACTTGGAATACGCTGTTGCTGCATGGGATCCTTACACTCACAAAAATATTTCATCCATCGAGACAATCCAGAGACAAGCTGCACGTTTTGTCACCAACACCTACAGCAAGGAATCTAGCGTCACTCAACTCCTGAACTCCCTTGGATGGAAGTCACTCCAAACAAGACGAGAAGCACATCGCCTGACTTGTTTTCACAAAATGTTGAATAATAGATTGGATATTGATTATTTATCACACACTAAACCCAAGCTTATTCGAAGTAGATGCGGACATTCTCATCAGTTTGAAGTACAGTATTCATCGCATAATAGGGCATCTGATAATCGGGAACCTCGCTTAAATGACATACGCTTCCCAGAAACATTTCCAATGCATGTTATTTTCACTGGATAATCGGGCGGGGACCTCAGATAAACGGGACAATTTTTCTTCCAGCGATCTTTGATTTTGTTGATATTTTACACAAAAAATCTACCAAAATACCACAACAATATTTCAAAGATTCCCTATCATTTGTCGTTTACATCGAACTTACAAAGCAAGCTTCGGACTGGTGTGTTTTGACCTCCGTCCATCCAGTACACGTACATGCATAGCCACGAAAGCGCCGTGTATAAGTATCCATGCCATTGCGAAATACATGCTTTCGCGAACATTCTTCTCCCCTACATATAAGCAGAGCCATGTGCAGGGAGAGCTAGAGGGTCGTGCCGAGGGGCAGCGTGGTTGTGTATTCATGTACATGTACAGTACGTCAGTATGCATGTGTGTGTGTGTGTGTGAGTGTGTGTGTGTGTATGGTGAGTGCTCATCGCGAAATCGGGCACCTCGCTTAAAGGGGCCGTGTTTGCTACTCCCAACCTGTCCCGATTATGCGATGAATACTGTACCATCCTCCAGACTGGAAGTCCACAGAAACTCATTTTTTCCCCGCACAATTAAAGTATGGAATGAACTTCCTTCTTCCGTAATCACACAAATGGATTCTGTTCTGCTAAATTTAAGGAGATGTTATTAAATGGAATAATTGTTTAAATGTCCACCCTCCGGCACCTCTAGTCAAAACTCCAGTAGGAGTATTCAGGAGGACCTCAACCAAGTACCAAGTACCAAGCATGCCGCGGCGGGAAGATGAAGAGCCAGAGGTGCAGAGGATCGGAATCCACAGACTGTACGGGACGCGTTTTTTTTTTAAGACGGCACAGATTGGGGCATGGCGCGTGTTAAACCTATGGGAAAAACGTTGGGTTAGGGTTTTTGGTTATGGTTATGGTTAGGGTTGGGGTTAGGGTTAGGGTTAGGGTTTGATGGTTAGGGTTAGGATTAGGATTAGGGTAGATTAGGGTTAGGTTTAGGAATAGGGTCCCCGATAGATTTTTAGTTTCCCCAATCTGTGCCGTCTAAAAAAAACACGCGTACGGGACGGGGCCGGGGTGCAAGGTGCGGCCGGGGCCGGGATACGGGTTATCAACGAGTTGCCAGTTGGGTTGGGTGGGGTGGGTAGTGCAAGCGACACCTCTCTCTCCCAGGCCTTGGGGCAGAGCCAGAGGCCAGAGCCCTGCTCTTTTGGGGGTAGAGTGTCCCGAGCTCGCCGATCCCTGCTGAGTGAAGACTGCACTGAACTTTTAACTGCGACCAGCAGCCCCTATGTATACACAGCCCAGTCGCTGTACGTACGTCGACAATCGTTGTACGTAGCCCGACACGGCGTATTAACACTAAACAGCGTCTGGTCGGGCTACCCCAACTTACGCGTTTGGGGCTGCTGGTCGCAGTTATACTGAACTGTACTGTAGCTGTAGGTAGACGTTACTGTCTACTCCTCAACTTCTCAAGTAACGTTACTCAGGGTCGTTGGGCCAACCGTTAGCCCTACTTTATTTTAGGTTCCAATCCACTGCTGTGGTGCTGTGGAAGAATGAGTATGGACTCGTACAGTATGTGGGTACCACCTATATTGGCAGGGTAGACCCGTCTAGACCTTAGTTTGGCTTTGACATCGGCACCCTGCGTATCATACGCCATTCGCTGTTTGCGTATAGAAGAGTATAGAATGAAAAGGTGTACGTGAGATTAAGTGCCATTATTAGCTATGAAAACAATAAATATGAAGAAACGAAAGTCAAACTCATAAACAAACTAACAAACCAAACTAAACACGTTTCAATTACACATCCGCTAGCCGCTCAGCAACGGTGCATGACTGAAATTCACATGTATTATTGTATGAAGGGAGAGGTACCGATTGTGAGGTAGACTCTATAAGCTAGATAGATCTAGATCTACCCTTTAACAAGCCGCGCGAAGAAAATGCATTGCATGCACTAAAATTGAGTTATTTTACAACTGAGATTCAGAATCAACACAACAGGACGGTCACAAGATTCGAAACTGCAGTACGGCATTTGACTCTGAGGAAAAACTTAGGCGAATTTGTTTTATATTTTTGGAATAAACGAGCTGCAGAGCCTTAGGGTGCCGACAAGTGTCACCCTCAATCATACTTTTATTACCTTACTGATTCATTTGAATGCTTAGTCTTACAGTTGAATCTTCCTCCTACACAGCTTCAACACATAACTTGTAATTAAGATGACATGGACTGTCACAGTACTGTTGATGCAGGCAATGTTTGATTTGCTTTGATGTTCATTTTATCATTTTAATTTTTTGCTCACCAAGACTACTCTGATTTTGTAAGACAGATGATTACAAACAAATGAGTGATGTTTACACCATGACATCTTCATGCTCACTATTGATATCTGAAAAATCACTATTTGTTTCTGATTATGAGAATTCAAAGCATTTTCAGTTGAGAGCATGGACTTTAGACCTAACCTCCCAACAACTACAAAAAAGAAAAAGAAAAGGAATAAAAGGAGAGACCCAATTACATCCTGTGATTTTTCTTTGTATTGGAATCCCAGATTATCTCGGCCAACTCCAGTCACCATGGCAATAACAAATCTGATACCAGCGCGATTTCTGTGCCTGATAGCTCACCTGGTAATATTGATCACCCTCATCTGGTCTAGGGTAAGTAAGAAGAAAACCACCCCTCCCCCCCCCCCCCCCCCCCAACAAACAAAAAAACCCAGACAAACATACAGCTAAACAGATGCAGGTATGAGAAGCAATAGCGCAAACAACTGTGATGTTTACAAATGAAGTAATTGTGTGTTCGTAATGTGTCAAATGAATGAAGTTCATAAACTGAGATAGTGAAGATTGTGGCAGACAGTTCAGATAATGACATAAATGAAAGTACATTTTGCAGGTTCTCTCAATATTCTTTAAATTTCATATTTATCAAAATAGTGATTCCACTTTTAATTTTCCATGTGAAGACAGTGGATAATCTCTGTCTCACATTCACAGTGTATTTTGTTTTGGTCAGCAGATTGATAGGAGGAATTTCAAGATTGCTCTGAAAGGGGGAAGAAGTATGAGCAATCATTTGAATGCGGCAATGGTATGCTATTTGATTAACACTGACTTTTCAATAATATAAAGTTCAGGAAAATCATCAACTTTTCAGTCAATTTGTCTACCCTGTTGCTGAAGTCTTTCATGGCTAAAAAAAGAAAAGAAAGATAGTGAGGTATGATGAGACTATTTTCTATCTGCCACAGAATCCCAACATTAGAATGAGTTACAGTGATTAAATCGCACCAGGAATAGTATTCATGGAAAGACAATTGTTTGAATGGATGATCATATTCTATTATAGTATTGTAAATGTAATTACAGTAATACATTTTTCCTCGTAGGATGCCAATGTGAGAGCCTGCTTACCAGAAGTGTACACAGCAGAGCAGTACAACTCTGTAGACACAGCGTAAGTCTACCAGTAGAGTTTATGACAGACTAGGAAATACCATCAATGATCATGAAAGTTATCAGTTTGGGCAGCAAAATGCTTTTTAACCTTTTATGGAATGCCTTTACCAACATCCTTTGTGGACTGCAGTGTGGAAATTATTCCTGTAACCACTTGTTTGACATCAGTGCCCCCCCCCCCAAAAAAAAACAAAAACAAAAAAAAAAAACCACCCCAACAACAACAACAACAACAAACAAACCCAGTAATAATAATGATAATAATAAGAAAAAATATTAACAGTCTCTGGTCACAGCCTCTTTAACCCATTGTGGCTGAAGGCAGCACGATTGTATACAAAAACAATGGGATTTGGGGGTGTTGGTGTTCAGAGGGTTAGCTCAATTTATGTCATAGCCTGTCATAGCTCTCATGAAGGCAAATGTACTTTGAATCACCTCTTTGTAAAAGATTCTACCGACTCTGTAAAATGACGTCAGCACATGGCAGAAATGTTGCTATTTAGTATGTATCCATTCAGATTTGACATCAAAATGGCCCATGGTTTGTTAGTTTATTTTTCCAACATTTGATCTGTTAGTCTTCAATCACAATCATAGTATGTTTTCTCATCAAAATGTCATTTTAAGCATATCAAATTGTTTCTTTGTGAGATCCCACAATGCTTTGCACATAAGAGTGGTAACCTTTTTTATGTTTGGTTAATTTTTTTACTACTTTGTCCAATTTTTGTCTCTTTCAGGTTAATAATTGGTCTTGCTCTCAGCATAGTATTCCTGTCCATTGAACTTATCGGCTTCATGGCAGGGATCTCAATGTTCATCCACCCGGTTGGATTGCTTTGTATCCTTTTCATGAAGACATAGATCCACACACATGACTGTTTCAAGTTAATTTGGAGACATATCTGTGTATTTTTATTAACATTGGTTATTTTTTCCTTGAAGATCACTGTAAAACAGAAGATTATTTATTGAAATTTGTCTGCAAATGCTAGTTATTTTAGCCTATTTGGCTTTTTATTAAATTATCTACCAAGTAAAGAAGTAGCAAAAAAAAAAAAAAAATGCTGAAAACTGCTTATCCAATAGTGGCGAGCCAATGGCTTTTAATTCTAGCAGAATCTTCGTCAGAGGTTTGCCTCTGACAGAATCGAAAGCTTAGGCCCCTTTTGACTCCAAGTAGAGAGGTAATATAGAGACAATATGCCTTTGATTGTGAGAATGCATCACTATTTTGTAATTTTATTTCAGTACCAGTAACCTCAATCACATTTCTTTATATTTTTAGTTGTATTTGTTGTAATTGGGATAAATATCTCTCATTTATGGAATTTGGTATCATTTGACCGATCATCGCTGGTAAAAGTCTAAGTTTACATGCAACCTACAAAGATCACAAAGTTTGGAGAGATTTCACACTTAATAGCCCATTGAGAACGGACTGATTTTGCCAAGACATGCATTTCCCATAGACACCTGTCGGGTATACATGTACTGGGGACTTGTCCTCAACGGGTTAAACTTGCATTCCAGTTTATCTGCTTTGACCTTGACTCATTTTGTGTCACTATAGCAACTGCTTGTCACTCAAGTGCAGCCATTGCGCTTTCATTCTACCTGTTTGAGGAATGGCCATGCTATATCTTCTGGTACATCTTTGGATTTTGCAGGTAAGGATCGGATGCAGTCAGGGCAAAATGAGATGATAACATTTAGCTAGGATATGACAAAAAGGATTGTGGTGATGTTGGTGGTAATTATTCATTCATGTCTGTTGTAATATCAATAAAGCAATCTTTTAACTTGAAGTTAAAATATCAATTCAAGAAATTAATCCTATATGATGATGAGAATGGCGCTAAAGAAGTATTCAAGAAACAAGTTGATTAAAACTAAGATAAAAAGTATTTGTTTTGTATGTAATGGTATGTATATGTATATAATATGCAATTAATGCTGTACAGTCAAGTCATAGACTTAATAGAACACAGCATGGCTAGAGGAATATGATTATGGTTTGTTGATACAAGAGAGAGAGAGGAAAAAAAAAGACCTTTTTAAACATACATGACTATCAAAGTACTGTAAAAGTGTAAATTTTGCATTGTGGAAATTTTCATGCATTTCGCTTGACATAAAACTAGCTCAAATAAAAGTGTGTGAATATTTTTGCTTGTAATACGTAACAATGATTTACATCTTTGATTCTGCAGGAAATTCTTTAACCCGTCTGATCATGAAAAATTGTTCACGAGAAATTTCCATGTTTACAATTTATACTTCAGCAGGGGAGGTGAGGTTTATCTCCATTGGTCTATTTATGTCTTACAATGTGTGTTTCGTCTGCTGTTATGATGGCCACCTGACTGTAATTTACAGTACAAACCTGTGCGCCACTCACCTCTTAGATTAACATAATATGATTATCAAAAGGAAATGCAGGAGAAACCAAACAAAATGAAAAAAAAAAACAGTAATAACTACAACAAAACATGCATATATGTTTCTCAACATCTCATGTACAGTGAAATAAGTGGTTGATTCTGAAGGATTATTCTGTTTGCTTCTTCTTTTGTTTGTGTAAAATGTGGTTTCTGTTGCCCACAGTGCATTTCCAGTCCTGGTTGAGGTTGGGGTTTTAATAGCCGTCCTCGGCCTCAAGAAAGTCAGGTGAGATCGCCATCTGATTGCACCGTTCCTCAACCAGATGTTACCAGACCACACCAACGCCTGGATGGAGGTCAGTAGTGGACAGAGGAAATGGACAGTACTAATCCAGACCGATACAGTCCCAACACTGAGAGTGAGGGACGGATCTAGAGATATGGAGCACCATTTAATGACTGAATGAGACCTAGGAGTGTAGGCGAATCATTTAAGATGTCTGATGTGCTCTGAGTTGGTTTGCTAATTATACCCTGATTGGTGCAGCTTGCTAGGCAGATTTAGACGAACACAAGGCATTGGATTTTGGCCTTGTCACCCAACAGTGGAGTCAGGGTCTGGTATGTGGAGATAGGGCTCCCTCTAGTGCCTGAAAGAGTGACAGTTTGCCTCCACTAATCATGCAAATGAATCTTCCATGGATTTTGGCTTGTCAAGTTCTTGAGACTGCATTGCATGTTGTACTGATATAGCGCCCTCTAGTGGCCAGAGTTTTTACAAAGGTTAAATGCTGCTGGTATGAGTATCTTTCCCTGAGTGTTTTAAAGTGTGTGTAGAACTAGGTTTTTAAGAGCAGGTCCTTCGATTCATATTTGGCTAAATATAACTCTGGAGCTCTTTCCAGTTCTGAGAAGGAACTCTTAACCAATGTAAAACAGATTTTATATCTGACCTTGTAGAAAAACTTTTGAGTACAACATCAAGTCCCTGTTAGCATTTGCATGTTTCTTATATGTCTTATTCTGGGATGATGTAGGAGATTTGACCATATGAAATATTTTCGCACCAATGCTGCTGATTACAATTTTCTTTCTGTAATGGCATGAATTTAATTGACATCTGCCCGTTGAAATTCCGAAAAGCATGTTGACCACTGACCGTGAAAGATCACATGCATCCTTAAGGGAAATAGCCAAGGATTGTGTGAAAACAGTGACATGCTGTTCAAGTCAATCATGTGACATTCTCTTGCAGTCTTGTAAAGCTGTGCTTTACTCTCAGTAGTCTATGCATCAGACTTTTCAGAATTTCAAATTCTGAATTAGAACTTTACCTTGTATGAGATTTACCAGCCCACAATAGCAAGACATGTTTTATATAGTTCTTTACCTTTTCTTGCTATAGACTCATTGACTAATTTAATAGCAGTACATACATATGAAAGTGACAATAGCAATGAATATCTATCATAATTGGAAGGTTCTGATATGTGATTCTGAGGCCTCTCTTGCTATTGTTAGCTTGTGCATTAGTCATGGTAAGGTGTATAACTTTATGCATCACAATGCTAATATTTAAACTGACTTTCCTGATGATAGCTTTATGAAGGATGATAGTTTGTGTGTGTGTGTGTGTGTGTGTGTGTGTGTGTGTGTGTGTGTGTGTGTGTGTGTGTGTGTTTTGGGGGTAGGGGGGAGTTGGGGTGGAACTTGTTGGTCGCAGAAAAAGAAATGCAAAATAAAATACTAAACAGAAAAACAACAACCTGTGGCTCAGTTTCAGAATTTTTGATATGTACATTGTGCACGTAGATCTTTTGACATCTGCAGAAATCGACTTGGAATGAAAGGCAGGGGACTGTCAACATATGGATGAAATCCTGGGGGGTGTTTCATTAATTAAGTCAGCAATGACAAGTTGTGAGTTGCTTGACAATTTCAGCAAAATATGTGGATTTGATTGGCTGAGAAGCCTTGGTCACTGACTGTTACTATGGTGACTGTCAGAGGCTGACAACTTGTCAGGGCTGACAACTTTCATGAAACGGTCCCCAGAAGTCTAATAAAGTTGGTTTTGATCCAGATTGATGGGTCAGAGATTGTCTCTTAATGCTGATCCTTTTTAGATAGCTGTGGACACGTCACACAGATAAACCTCATTACTGTCTCAGTTTTCTTCTTAGAGGGCAGTCTTTGATATTTGCCTAGATATTTGATATCTCAAAAAGGTACTTTGACTTTCAAAACTGACCACAAAGACCAACACTTGCCCATGATTTTGTCAAGTGGCTTCATAATATCGTTTTCTTGTGGTGAAACATGGCTGAATGAGATGATCAGTACACAACTTTATTGTTATTAGCATTTTTTTTTGTTTTTTGAGAGGAGTAAATTGAGAGCTGGTCCTATGAATTATCCCTCTCAAGTTGTGTTTTTGTTTTGTGCCCAGTTAAAGTTTAGATGCATTTAATTAAATCATGAAGCTAGTGTTGCAGAGTCCACTTAATCTAAATCTAAAAAAAGCATGAATGGTGACTACAATCTCATTTATCACAATGTATATGATTTCAATATGTTGTGCTTATAAATTTGGACACTTGACCTGTTATGAAATGGCACACACCCAAGAAAATTGCTCTCTGAAAATTAAATAATGTATTGAACAGAGAAAAGAAAGCAGTTGTAGTTTGTTTTGCTTTGTTTTCTGATCTCATCTTTTGGTTTGGTTGGAAGTGCATCGTTCTCTCAGTGTCTTGTTTATCTGTATATGAATGATTACAGGAGCATATAGAATCAGTCAACATTGTGAGGGGGTTGGTCATGATACACAAGCAGGTGTGATGCATCAAGTGTGATGTTGACATCTGACCATTGTAAATAAATAATTTGTGTCAAAATACCATCAGGCTTGATGACAAGTGTGCAAGAAGAGAAGTCTGGTGTACACATTTCAATTGCTTGGTGAAACGGATGTTGAAAGGAGGTTGTTTACGCTGCGAGTGAGAAGGATAACATTGAGACCAGATAAATGGTCGTAGCTTTGTCTTTCTGGTGGTGAACTGACACCCACACACCCGGATCCATTCTGCTTGAAATGAAATTCCATTCCGGAATATCAAATTTCATAAAACTTTATGTTGCACCAAACTGGTAAAGTGTGAACAAATTTACACTGTAAGTTTAAAAACAAAGAGTTGAAGAAATGGCACAATATGTCTCGAAGAGTTAAAATTTCACAGAAATTGGGTTTTCATGAATGTTGCATCGACAGTTCAAACAATTATAAAGCATCACTCTATGAATGAGATGCTTTTCACTTCACCATTAAACTTAACTTTATTACACTGGACTTAAGGTATAAGACCTCTGTCAATTGTGGTGCACATCAAAGATTCACTAGATGTCGATTGTTAAAAACTGAAGACAAAATGTTGATGTCTTGCTAGACAGTGGCTAGTTATTTTTTGGACCCTACATGATTTTGAATATATTGGACTGAATGACCTTCATCTCGGCAAACCACACACCCATATCAAACCCAATGACACACCCATACACACATCTATTTTAATAGGGTGGGCCTTCTCCATGCATCAATGGGGCTTGCACCCGTCAGCAGCATGTCAGTATGGTCCACCCGAGGAAATACACGGTAAATCTTGTCAGATTGACCTGGGGGGCATTTCATGAAGCATTTTGTCCGACAATTTGTCGGATAAATTTGCTCTCATCCAATCACGAGCAAGAATTTCAGTAGCTCATAAAAGGTTTGTCAGAAAAAAAAAAACTGATAAAACACTTCATAGGACATTTCATAAGGCGTTTTGTCCAACAAATCTGTCAGACCAATTTTCTCTCAGCCAATCAGATGCAAGGATTTTGTTAGCTTATAACAGTTTGTCAGAAAAAAAAAGTACCTGACAAATCGCTTCATGAAATGCCCCCCCCCCCCCCCCCGACAAAATGCTTCATGAAATAGCCCCTCAGAACGACCCCACCAACCCCAGTCCTGCTACCATGTTGGAGTTGGAATGCCTGCAGGGCACTGCATAGCTGTAGCTTACTTGTACAAAAACAGACAACACACATGTACAGATGGTATGGGAATTGTGTAATTACACCGTAAAGTGCAAATGTATGTCTGACAAAACCAAACCAAGTTTTATGTTCTCCTGTAAAAGTGGAAATTTCCCCACGTTATGCAATGGGAAGCAAGCACAAAAGTAAAAGCTTGCAATTTCTTAGCCGAATTTATTGCTTTTTTGTTACTTGCACTTTCCTTCCTGTTTACTAGATCTGTAATGTGAAATGTGAACTAGTTACCTTTTACCATAGTATGTGTTGCCAAAGCCCTTCACTGCCATGGAAGCAGTGAACTGATTAAAGTGCTCGCTAAATTGTCGTGACTGTTTTGGAAATTAAAAAGTGTGTGAAATTCATCTTATCTGTCTGAGCGCGCAATATTAATTGCGAGAAAACTTCCGCTTTTACAACATTTCAATGTCTCTTCCTCCACTATGTCAAGGATTTCAAGTGTGATGATTGTGAAAAAACAAAAGTTTAACTGTGTTCACAGTACCTTCTGAAGGAGGATAAAAAGGGGAAAATACCTTTATCAGAAGTGACGTAAAAATGTAAAGAGAAAAAAATGTAAAGTTACAGAGTTTTGTTTAGCTAAGCAAAGTGGATGATTCAATTCATCTTGGGAGCTGGTCTCTCATTGATTCTCATCCTTCACTCAATATCAAGCTGTGCCCACGCATTTCTGCGGGGGCAGGATATTACCCAAATTAACATGTACAACAAATAAACGGGAATCCACCGAGGGAAAACGAAGAGAAAGCGGAGCTATTTTCAAACTGTTTTTATTTGTCTCCATCAAATTAAAAAAGGGAAACACAGCAAGGAAGACATTAACAACTGTCCAATCAAGTGATAAAAAGTCCTAGTCAATTCTCTGCAGAAAAGTCAGAAAAACAAAAAACAAAAAACAAAAAATTCCAAGAGGGAAGTATATTGACTTAGCTTACCATGGGGGCATGCTATTTCACATTTCATGAACAAATAAATACTACAGGGCAATATTCCACATGGGACAATGGGTAACCAATGAAGTTTGCACTGATATGATTACATAACAAGTTTATTTAAGATGATTGTGCAATATTCACACTTGGCCAAATGAAGAAAGTGCTAAAACAAATCTCTACACTACGGAGGACAATTCCACGTTGGCTACGGCAATTGATGCACTGTTCTCTTTGACATTAGTTGATTAAATTCCAAGTGACTCTACTATGTCATATCCTCGTGTGTGAGTGAATGGGTTGATCTCTAACTGCAGTGTCTTGCCAGTTCAGCAACAGTTGAAGAGGAAAAAAAATGTACACACATTCACAGCAAAACCGAGTCGGTGAAATCAACAGTAAACAATCCACATCCTACACAGCATCAAAGGTAATTTAAAAGAGACAAATTAAAAAAAAAAAAAATCAACACTACCATTTGACAAGAGGTGGATATCGGGGAGGGTTGTTGCTTATTATGTCGTTTCCATGAAGTGATTTTGGGCAAGGAAATTGAAATGATGATCAGGCAGCTCCCCCAGTGGCATAAAATACTCTCCACCAAGTGGGCAGAACTTGCTTCTTGCATTGGACTGCGTCATTTCCATAGGTTACATGTTGGCACTGATCACCTCCAATGCTAAGTTATGTCTACCGCTTATACATAGAAACTGAGATAGAGCCATTTTTCGGAATCTCTGACTTTTACGGATGCATAAAACATCATGTGTACTGTCAAACAAAGTGACATAACTGGCATAGTGTCATCTACTCTTGTATTTATCTCCTCCCATGGAGGGATATATTCACAAGTACTGATACAAAAGCAACATTCATAACAAAAAGAAAAGATACGTGATGATAATGCAATTTTGCATGAATAGTAGTAATATGTTTGAACGAATGCAAAATGAACTACATAGAGCTTTTCTTGCTCTTCCCATAATGCAACAGAAACGTCATGCGCATAATACTGACCACTGAATACACTGTGATTCAATGTAGTACCTTTGAAATATGAGGGATTATCCATTGTATGTGGAAATAATCTTGTGTGGGTAGCTTAAACTTTTGAACCATGTATGTGTCTGTTACACTGGATAATGGTTACAAATTGTCTACTTTTAACATCTTTTTTTTTTTCTTCTCTCATTGCAGATATCCTAATGTTAATCGTCAATTGATTTTGACTAATCTAAAAATTTGATCAAAATAAGGGAAAGGTTTTTGTTAGTAACACTGCTTGATTAACTCTCTGTCAAGTGACACAAAATTTGAATCCGTTTAATTGAATATTCTTGCCCTTTGATAAAATCAACCTGCTGCAAGCACTGCAACCCGTTTTGATTCTAGAGATTGGCACAAAGAAAACCTAGAGTAAACTGGCTATTCAACACTTCAATACCATTGTTGAGGTTTGTTATAGAAAAGTTCCTGAAATCAAAGCTCAAGCTATTCTGAAAATGAGCACTATGCCTAGGACGCCAGTCACCGTCCCTCTGGAATGCAAAATTGATTTGCTTGCACATCAACCCAAAAAGATAAGAAAATCACAAACAACAAACAAAAATACCACACATATTCTAAATCTAGCAAAAAGCCCCCAAAATGTTAACTTTCCACTGTACAAATTCAATGGGTGAAAACAGGCATATTTCTATACATTCACTGGTAACATCCGTCTACTCACACACTTGTTGGTATTATTTTTGACATGTTATCTGCACTAGACAATAGTGCCACAAAAATATACAAATGAACAAGAAACACATTTTTTTTTTCATAACTTTCTGGATAATGTGTACATGTTACAGTCAATCAATATATATGCATTGTCTTCTCCTGAATAAAGGACATATATGAAGTGTACGTTTCATCGTGTGTTTCATGGTATCATAAAGTCGCATATCATATACTTTACCACCAAAAGAAAAATCCACACACCCAATATCTCTATCTATAATGTACTGCCTATGAGGGTCATCTCGCAAAGTAAAGTCTGTATTATTTACATATTAATATCTTTATGTGTATTGCTCTGTTATTCATGTGTATTAATGTATACACACACACACACATTATATACATAAACCAATGCACATGCTAAATCCAACACACATATGAAATCCTTCTGCAATATTATCCCTTGATTATCATTCCTGAAAATATCATTAAGTGGCGAGACGTCAATCTCATCTATCACATCTTACTCCTCGGACACCACTGGCTACAGGTATGGCACGGTTCGCCGACTTCAATGCAAGGGATTCTGGGATTGCATGTCACATGATTGCCTCGCTACAATGATGTGCTTCAGCCACAAAAAGGAGCATATCCATTTTTACAGAAACAGGCTGAACAGAATGAACCTAGCTATGTCTGGATATCACGCCTCTCTATATAACAGTCTGCAGCACAAAAGTGTGTATAGTACAAAGCTCTCTCCCTCTCTCTCTCTCTCTTTCTCTCTCTCTTTTCTCATCTAAAACTATTGTAGTTAACAACTGCAAAGGAATATGGGCTGTGACACTCCCGTATACCAAGCCACTTGTCTCACTAAAATGCCCCGTAGTGTTGAACTTTTGCTACTATTCTAAACATTCGTAACAGGACCCATTCCATACATCACACTTTTTGCCTATAGATCTAACAGAGGCTTGACTCAGAATGCCAATGTTACAGTAGTCTCTCAACAAGCCTTTCTTTGCAGTTCATGGCAAAAGTGAAAAGTATGTAATCAGTCAAAGAAGAAAATCCTAAAAAACAGCCAAAAAGCCTTCTACTTATTCAGTACAGAAATGATGTCAAATATCCAGTAATGCATTCTCAATGACCTTTGCATACAAATAAAGGTAACTAGAGTAGAAAGAGAAGATTCTTCTAAAATATTGCCACCAAGACTATGTTAAAAAGCAGTATACTGTGAGGGTATATATGTTTGTTGCCATATTACCACATCAAAATTTTACTTTATATACATTTCCATCTGGTCTCATCAATTCCTGCCATTTACCAGTTTCATTCTTCATCCAAAAGACTTTAAGAAGAAGAAGGAAAAAAAAAACTCAACAAAAACAAAAACAACAAAAAAAGATTGACACAGCCAACACAACCTCAAGTCACATATTCCAGAAATATAACATTAAGATAAATATAGAGTGATAGCTATCAAATAACATCTATGGGTAATGAAAGTATTGCCATGTTATAGTCTGAGAATTCACACAGAAAAAACACCAAATCACATTATTATAAAATACATTGAAAGGAGAGATCTGAAGACGAGTGGTTGTATATGGAAGAATTCAGAGAAAACTCTACAGGATGATTGCATGAAATACAGAAACTGTCTTAGAATGGAATATTCCAGTCACCTGTATGGTGTCAGACATCGCCAATATTAACAATTTCATTCATTAATTCATTTCACTGGAGCTTCAGTCATGTCCTTGGTGAAGGAAAATATGCTGATTCCCGATATACAAACTACTAGAATATAGTAGCTCTCTCTTGCAAACATTCCAAATGTCAACTACATTTTTTTTTACATTCAGTCCGTGGACTGTACTTTGTATCGAACACAATGTGCCATGACCATCAGACCACTTTTACACAATGAAGTAGCAAATCTGCATATTTTTCCTCAGTTTCATTAGAAATATTCATAATGCCTTCAATACGCTATTGTTATCAATATGCTATTGTTTATAATTCTTTTTTTTTTAAAAAATCAATCAGGTAAATATTGGATAGTTTTCTCAAATTGAATATCATAATTTGCCCAAAATATGATTTATCTTCTGACGGGGTGCAAGCATCACAGTGTACCAGCCCACATGCGTAATGGGGCACGCATCATCTTTTTGTAGTGCACATTTGCAGATCTAAAGAAGTGTTAGAACCTTGCAACATATTTAAGAATGCATCATCTGCAAATTACGGAGACAAAAATCGTCCTCAGAGAGTTCAATTTGTGATTATAAGTGACTAGCAGTGAGAAAGGGAAACCTGACATGGTCTTTACTCATTCTCGGAGCGGACCGACACCCACCCTTGGCCTTTGTCTAGCCTAGCAAACTCTTTCACCATACAGAGGAGAGAACTACAAACTACATCAATGATTTGCTGGAAATGGTCTAAACTTCACAATCTATCTCTCCTCCTCATACTGCACTACAGCACAGCAGATAACGGTTGGAAGAGAAATGAAAATGATTTCAAAGTTTGAATGTGATAATTCAAATCATTTTGAATTTTTAGTGTATCCAGGCACAGAAAAAAAGAGAGTAAATATGCTTGTGTTTTTGGCTCTTATGATGGTAAAAAAGAGGAAACATAGGAGAAAGAATTTTGGGGTTCTTATTCCAGTTGCATGTGTTGTGAGATGCTGTGTCATTGCACGGAGCAAAGCTTGGAAGAAAATGGTGTGTCATTTCAGACAATTGGAGATTGGCCAGAAAATGTCGGTCAACTGCTAGCTACATCATTGCACCTGTGAGTGCACACTCTTACTGCTTCAGTGTCATCCTTGTAAGAAAGAAAGAAAAAAAAAATCTGACCAAGTCCAACCAAACAAATGTTTCACTTTCACCTATAGCTCATCAAAACATCATCATATATTCACCTCTCGAAAGATCTCAGATTACGATTCACTCCCCCTTCTGTGATAGTGTACTAGGTTAACAAGAACTGGCGAAATCCAATTCTATTTGATATTGGAGTATAGCCACTGTGAGGTTTACCTGTGATAAATATATTTCTGTTGATATACTACGTCTGTGTACGTGTATATATCTAAATCTATAGGAAGACGATGCCTGGGTGTATTTGTAGATTTCATATCAATATATTCTATCTGCAAACTCTATAATAAGTCCATATATCTCATCACACATACTCTCACATAATACATATGATACTCTGCTATACAATGTTCTCAATGTTGCAAAACTATCTCGACCATTCACATCATACACAAATGTCAAATAAATAATAATAGTACATATATTCAATATCAGGATGGACGTATGAAATCATTTAAATAAACTATGGCGCTTCACCATTTCAAGTAATATAATACTCTTGCACAAATTTTCACTTAAGAAATGGATGGACTTAACATATCTCAAAACATCATATGAATACAGACACTGACACACTGCCATTGTAGGTAAATTGTCATTGCTATTTCTTGTAATATTTACCAAACTAATGTATACTCTATAAACCTGTTTGGATATTAATGTATACCAATCTGCAGCACAGTGCATGACGGAGCACTATGCTGTATACTGCTGTAAGTAAATCAGTTCAGATATAAACAAAAAAATACACAGGTATTTTTTTTTCCCATCTGAAATAAAATGATAAATGAAAGAGAGGAAACCTCAAAAGAGAATAACTTTCTAGATAATGTGTTACAAAGAAGGAGATTTCTTTGGTATTGCCATGTTTATGTACTTTCTCAGTAACAGCTCAATGTTCAAGATACTTCTCTTTCTAATGAGCTAGAAAAAAAAAGAAGAAAATTCCAGAAAGGTACATACAAGAATTATAACATCACAGAAACAGCTGCCATAAACAATGAAACATAAGAGGTACAATTGCAAGAAGTATGTCAAAGATTGCAAATGAGGAAGAAGAAACAGATATATAAAGATAAAGTGAACACAAATGGAAGGCTAGCTAAATTCACTCTCGCTACATGCAGCTAGATAAACAGACTCTGCTGTTCTTTGATTCATTACGAAAAGTTAGAGCAGAAATTACACACTGTGCAGTGGGGGGAAGAGGTAAAGACTTGGGGATTTGATAAAATTGGCTAAAAGACTGGCGAGAGTCTAAGAGTAGCAAACCATCACATCCTAGTGGATAGCACGTAGTCTGCTTCAAAACTTCTCATACAAGCAGTATACAATATGATACCTCTATCTTGTACACATTCATTCTTTTCGCATACTTCAAAGTCTGTTAACAAGAGAGTTCTTCCTCACTTCAATCTCTGTGGAATCCTATCTATTGCTCTACGTGATTGAATCAGCTAGCCACGCCCCTGGGTCTCAAAGGCGGTGCTTACGACTGTGAGATTCCATCTGTGTCATACCGATCACAGCCTGCATACAGCCCGGCCGCATGCAGTGGAAATGGGAGTATTTCTGTGAGTACTTGCAGTCTTCCGACAGACATTTCTCCGAGGAGCTGAACTGTCTGAATCCAGCGGCTGACACCGCTTCCGTCTTGGCGTGCTGCTTGCGGTGGATGGCCACCTTTCCGCTGTCAGTGCAGATGAAGGGGCATCGCAAACAGTGGAAGTGGGTGCTCTTTGCCGTGTACTCGCAGTCGCTTCGATCGCAGCTGACAGATGCCTTGTACCGCTGGAAGTCATCTTGGATGATGCTGTCGACGCGGTCATGATGCTGAGCGTGCTTGTACATCATGGTCTTGCCAGCAAACTTGTAGTTGCAGCCAATGTGGAGACAGTGGTAGTGAGTTGTGTTCATGGCAAATTGACAATTAGCCTCTCCGCAGTGGACATTCCGCTCAAAGCGCTCAAAACGCTCCTGCATTGATGAATCAAGAGGGCCACGCTTGTAACGCTTATATCCAGATGGTGCCCCTGGGTCCTCCACTACTAGGGTCAAAGGTCGCTTGTGAG
The DNA here is from genome assembly GCA_033980235.1 of Diadema setosum. Classification (NCBI taxonomy): domain Eukaryota; kingdom Metazoa; phylum Echinodermata; class Echinoidea; order Diadematoida; family Diadematidae; genus Diadema; species Diadema setosum. The sequence goes on along the minus strand of CM067077.1, from coordinate 35,181,399 downwards.
GTGTTGGAGGAGACTTGCGGGGAGGAGTTACCACCGAGGATGAACGGATCTTCCAGCGACCAAGCTGGAAGTTTGGCAGCACCTGGACTCCAGACTCTGAATTCTCCAGGTGGCGAGATGTACTGGGAGACGGCTCTTCTGCATCCAGGGGCGCTATGGGAACCATGAACTGATGCAGTCCCTTCGGGGAGGATCCATCCATGAGGAGGCCGTTGGGAGCGGTCATGATTGGCTGAGGTGGGATGGCCAGCATCGACTGCATAGTGCTAGAGATGGGAGACACAAACATGCTGTGGAGAGTACTGGAAGGGTTGATGGAGACTGCCTGTGCCATGGCAGAAGAACTTGATGTTACCAGCTGGTGAGGGCTTGACGAAGCCAGTGACGCCATCTGCTGGTAGCTGGGAATGGGGGCTTGGGGTGAAGACAGGCCACCAGGGGGCGAAGAGAGGGCACTAGGGGGCGAGGAAAGGATACCCTGAGGTGAGCTGCTGCTGTTGAGTGGTAATATGGGGAGAACTAGCTGCTGGGGACCAGTCGGAGAATTGTTGTTTGGACGGTTGAAGAACTTGCCATAGATACGGCGCATGTGTTTCCTGCCATGGGATTCCATTTGTTGAATCTGCAGATTAAAAAAGAAAAAGGGTAATGTCAAAATGAGATCAGAAATGCAACTCGTGACACATATTACATAACATAAACTAAAGTTCTGACCCATGTCTTAGAAACTTATGTGATGGTTCCTTCAAAGATGCAATCTAAGTAACCTTGTCGCATCATGATCACTGTCAACAATCCTTGTCGTCATCAAATGGTTCATTCTATCTATCACCTCCATCCTCCTCCATCTCAATAGTCCTTTCTACCATCCTCATCACCACCCCTCCTCTCCCCTCCCCACAACACCACCACCACCTGCCATTCTGCTTATCACCCTTGTCATACTCATCACCCCCATCCTCCAATAAATTCATGGTATCTCTGCTCTTAACGTACCTGTAAGAAGGAGAACTGGCAACCCTGATGCATGCAGTGGTAGTGCTTGTGAAGCAGGTTGTACTTGCAGCCCGGGCGTCGGCAGTCCAGCTTGCGGCTAAACTGCCGGAAGCTGTCGAAGATGAGCTTCTCGTTGCTCTTGTGGTCATGCAGCATGTCGTGGCTTTCTGTAGCAAAGTTGCATTCGGGGCGAGTGCAGTGGTAGTGCATCTGGGCAACCAACGGGCACTCCGGCTTGGTGCACTTGCCAGAATCCAGCTTACAGTAGCCCTTGTCACCACTAGGATTAGTAGGAGTTTGAGGAAACCACTTCATCTGAAAAAAAAAAATGAGAGTAGTGCAAAATGTTGTCATTGGTTTTCCATAGATAGTAAAGGAGAATGAAACCAGAAATGAACACCTTTGTATGTGGATTATACAGTGGATGCAAAAATATTAGGACATATCAGTGAAATTTGAGGAAAACTGGACAATAAACGTTATGAATTTGTAACATTATGGTACTGCTTTCACTGGATAATAGGTCGGGAACAATTTGTGATGTCAAAGTTGGACAATGATTTAAAGATAACATGGAGAATTGCACAACTGCTGTTTTTATGAATATTTCACATTCCTTCTACATGTCACTGATGTATGTAAGAAGTAATATTATCTCCCTTCTTCTGAAAGTTGTAAGCCAAGTGCTCTCTCTATTACACCAGAAAGAAATAAAAATATGCTGAATTCTCTAAAAATTATCTTGAGATTATCACTGTCCATCTATGATACCTGGAAGAGGTGTAGTCTTCTCATCCAGGAATGGCGGTAGCAAAACTTAAAAAATTCTGTAATTTTTGAAAGTATTGTCCAATCTTCTTCAAACCTAACTAATGTATTCTAATATAATATGTTGCCATTCACTCAATCTACTAGTACATATTTACTTGGGTTTCATGATCCTGACTCTGTGAGATGTAATATTGATCATAATTGCTTTAATGTCTTATGAACATGCATGGGGTGAATGGCAGCAATTGGTTTGATATCTAAAACAAACATCCTGTACATCACTTCGTCCATTTAGCAGAAATGTTGATGTCTTGAGCAGATATCCCCTTCAATTATTTTGGCAGTCAAAAGGTAGTCCATGTATGCAGCATGGGTATTTTGTTAATAAAGGCAAAATGTCAATGGACAAATTCAAGTCTAAATATGGATGAATGCAAACATGGAACATACAGCTGTTCCTAAGAGGTCAAGGTGTTACTACTACCACCATCACTATCACTACCACTACCACTACCAATAGTATCAAATCACCACCATCACTATCCCTAACAATAGCACCACCACCACCACAACTACAACTACAAGTGTACCACTACCACTACTACTATCAATAGTCAACCACCACTACCACTATCATAACTTCTACCACTACCCATACCACTAAAAGATCAGAATTATTGATACTGATAAATGATTGGGTCCTGTTCACCTAGGGAGGCCTTTTAAGTGTTGACACCACTGCTCTTATAGGGTTAAGAGGGACAGGATGGGGGTAAAACATCTTGTCAGAGGATAAATGATCCAGGCAGGATTAGAACCGAGACCTTCTGATGTAAATGCCTCAGTAGCCTGGTGTTTCAATATTAGATTTCTAGCTCCTTGGGTGCACAACTTTTTGTTTCTTACTCCAAGGTCTCTTAAGGTGATAACTCGTCACTCACCGTCTGGTCCTTGAGGACCACTTTGGGTGGGGGCTGGCTGACAGGGGTGCCAAGGTACCCCGGTTTCTCCACCTCGCTGTGCCGAATAACCTCCAGGTCCGGGTTTTGCCTGTGCTTCTCGTAATGTGGCTTCATCAAGCTGCTCCCTGTGTGGACTACTTCACCACAGTAGCTGCCTGGCTTCAGGCTCTGGACACAGAACATGAGAAAAGAGGATGAATACACCATTATTATCTGGTTTGGAGTTATACTATGACACAGAGGTAGCTACAGTGCATCACTTTTTCATAATATACCATATTGTTCAAAACGTCATCACCCCCTGTAATAGCAAAACAATTGTTATACTACTGGGAAGGCCAAATAGAAACTTGCACATACTAGTAGTTAGTAGTCTAAAAAGATTTGAAGAAAGAGCGATGAACTATTAAAATGTTCTTTCATATCAGGCTCCACCTAAGCAACTACTGTAAAACATGATATATTCGCGGCACGAAATTTTCGCGAATTGGAGCCGACGGCCTTTTTCGCGGCAAGAAATTTTCGCGAATTGCCACTTGCGTTCAATGCATATAATGTAGATAAGAAATTTCGCGTGCATTTTAATTTCGCGAATCTTGGCGCTCGCGAAATTCGCGAAATTAAAATGCACGCGAACATTTCTCATTTTACAGTATACATCAGACAAATGCCAGTCCCACATAATATTATGTAATTTCTTGTCTGGTCTAACATGCTTCTTATCATTTTCCCTCATCACACATTCAATTAAAACAAAATGTCTTACGAGCATTCGACAATAATATAAAAGAAGTTATATCAAAGGCATATATGTAAAAACACATATGTTGGATCCTTGTAGAGAGTTGGTTGGCATATTTCATGATGCCAGACTGGAGCTGGAGGCAGAACAGGGCTTGCAAGGAAGGGGTGTAGAATGCCCCCCTGGGGCGGGTCTACTCACCCACATGCAGTGGTAGTGTGCCAGAGGACTGAATGGACAACCCTTGAAGATATCCTCACAGCTTTGGCCATGCTGGTAGTACTGGAAGCCCAGCTCACAAGCCTCCTCCGACATGAGATGGTACCTGGAGGGGTCACAGACAGGTCAAGAGGTCAACAAGAAGTCAAAAATATTGTTGAGGAGGGTACACATACTACATACAAATGTAGATTGACTTCAGAGAATGCATTTTTTTTTCATGTGAATTTTATCATGTATTGAAACATATATCCACCACTAGCAAACAGTATAGCTATACAGACTAAAGAGGCGTGGCTACCTTGCCTACTTGACCCGTTCAATAAATCAAACCAAATGCTTCTGAGTCAGTATGACTGCTAAGAGTGAAGTGGTCTGGGAAGACGATTCAGTATCAAGCTGGGATGACTGAATCTGACAGCAAGATATTTTTCACAGCTAAGTAATAAGATGAGAAGACCAGAAAAAAGCCAACTTCTTCTTGGCTTCACTACCAGGAGAAACGAGAGGTCAGACCACATTCCAAGACTAATTTGAGTGCACTCGGCAGACACTCCTCACGGCATCTAGCAGACTGGGTGCATGTCTTAACCCATTGAGGATGGGCTGATTTTGCTACAACACGCATTTCCCATAGACCCTTGCCCGAGTATACTTTGGACTCGTCCTCAATGGGTTAATATATATATATATATATTGGGATTGACAACGAAGACCTCACAAGTTTATGATAGTTGCGAACAAACACCACCTTTGACAATGACCTCACTGATTTCTATAAGTATTTGCCCCATTGGGCAAGTGGATTGTTATTACAAGCCCAGATGAATAGTTTACTAGCCCAACAACTGGAAGAACCTCTTGGTAAGGTGGATATATACCGTATGCCAAGTCTGGTTGTGATTTACGCAAATGCATCGGAGGTCACATACTACATGCTGTCAAACATAGAGTCGCAAAAGTCTGAATTGTACGTATCCAATGAGGCAATTAACATTGCTCAGTATAATTTGTTTAAAATTGTTCATAGTATTGTTTCTCTACTAAGGACCATGATAAATTCCATAAATCTATACATGGAGCTGTCGATTTATGTACTACATGATGTGAAATTTTGAAAATCATCTGGAATGCTCCTTTAAATTTCAAGTTAATATTGAAATCCTTTTGAAAGTCCTACATGCCAAATTCAAAGCATGCCCATTGCTCAAATTGTTCATATGTGTCAAAGAAAATGTTGACTAGGTTTTAACTTGCTACAACTTTCAATCAGTTTGTAGGTAGTCAAGAAAGTCCCACATGAAAAAACAAATATAATGGCAAGAATTTACAAAGCATACCTTGTGTGTTTGTTGACCCCCTCCTTAGATCTGAAGAACTCTCCACACCCCTCCACGATGCAGTGGTAGTGACCTTTGTAGAGGAGCTCACAGCTGGAGTGACAATGGTCATTGGCAGTGAATCTGTCATGAAGAAGAAGGAAAAAAAACAACAACATCATCATCAGACCCTAATCATGCTGATGCATTTCAAAACTCTAATAGAGCTAACACATACATCAGACTGTTCGTAAAATGGTTGATTGATTGACACAGACACATGGAGACGTGCTGGGCATTGTCTCACTGACCCTCGACACTAACGTTGGCCCGGGGCCACCAAAAATGCACGTCGCGCCACCAAAAATTCGGACATGAAGATTTTGGTGGCCCGATTGGGCCACCAAAAAAAGTCGGATGTTTGCCTTTACTTTTGGAAATAAACAGCGGTAACAATCGGCTCCGTAAGATGCTAAAATAAAGATGATTGTTTTTGATTTTGGAAATGAATTTAGACATGGGTACCTGTATCACTTCAGTAATGCTTAATATTTATTTTTCTATGTTTAGTAGGACCGATTTAGTTTTTCTTATGTTTTTCTTGATTTTTTTTTCGGGCCACCAGATTTTACTTTCGGGCCACCAAAAAATAAAAATCAATGATTTTGGTGGCCCGATCAGGCCACCAAAAATAAAAGTTAGTGTGGAGCCCTGCTTAAAGCAATAGTATTCATATTATAATGACTAATTGCCATGGCAACAGCTAATAAGCTGCTTCCTGCCAATCACAGTCATACTTCAATTGCCAATTTTTTACAAGTCAACAATTGTCAATGAACATACATGCATGAAAAGAGAACAAAAACTATTTCTTTGGTTGGGTTAGTGTAATTACAGGATTCATTCTAAACAAAACAAAACAAAAAATTCATACTGCTATCTCTTTACAGCCATTGCTACTAGTGATTATTCTGTGAAGTATTGTAGGGTAGAAACATGGCAATGTCTCCATGGGTCAGATGAGAGGAGATCATGACCTCTCACCTCTTGAAATATTTCTGCCACGCCTCTTCCTGTCTGCCATCCTCCCGGGGTTCCTCCTTGACGATGACCCTGGTGGGAGGTGAGTCCTCCGGTTCTTCCCTCATCATCTGACCTGGTGGTGAGATGAGGGAAGCGATGGGGAGGTTCAGGGAGTCGTTCAGGTCTTCTCCTTCCGCATCCTTGTCCATCTCGGCGATCTTGGCAAATCCAGAGGGAAGTTCCCCGTCCCGGGACTGGTTCTCACGCATGCTGAGGTCTGTCGGTTTGTCATCCTCCTCTGAGTTCTCCTCCGCTCCAGCTCGATGCTTGGCTAGCATCTGGAGGTCCATTGGTCTGTCGTCTCCTTCATCCTCTGATTGGTGGTATTCTGAGGTGACGGCTGAGGTATTAGTTATGACTGACGTTGCGGCTGATAGGCTGGGCTCTTTCTCTTCATCAACGGACTCCTCGCCCATCGACTCAAACCCACTGCGCTTGGAGGAGTCTGGTGAGACGGGGCGGGGTGCGGATGAAGGCGCCGAGGTGATGACCGAAGGTTGGACGGCCTGAATGTCCAGCCTGGGAGTAGAGTGAGCTGAAAGGGGCATCATTTGACTGGCCAAGGGAGAGGTCTGGCTAACTCCGAGACCAGCAGACTGACCAGCCAACGCTGCCCGCTCTGCAATAGAGGCGGCACCAGGATCTGACTTGAAGATGATGGCGGGACAAGGGGGCATCATCAAGGGTTTGTCCCCCATAGGAAGCTGGGGGTGGTGGGAGTGGAGACTGCGGTAGGTGGGGTTGACTCGCGGCAACGGCAGCTTCAGCTTCGGACGGATAGACCGCATAAAGTGACGACCCGTCTCGTATTCCATCATGCGCTGGCGACGCTCGTGCTTGCGCTTGTGGGAGTGCATCTGGTTCGCAGCGGTAAAGACGAAGGTGCAGCCATTGCGTATGCAGTGAAAGTGGTTCATTGTATTGGAGTACCTGCATCCTTCGTATTTGCATGACTGCAACAAAGAGGACAAGAAAATTGGTCATTTCTACGAGTGAAATCACTACTATGCATGTATAAGACTAACTGTCAGCATCAGGCGGCGAAAGCGTCTGATTTTTCAGAAGGAACAAAATCACTTTCCTTACTGGCATACCATTTTAAAACTTCCTGGAAACAAGAATGTGCATTATCTGCATTTCTTGTTATGATCCATATTCTACATTTTGTCCTTTATTTAACATCTTCCTAAAACTTATCATTTACCTCATGTTTGGAGAACTTTCGGAATCCATCTTTGCGGTATATGTCGTCCTTCATGTGGAAAGTCTTGTGTTTCTCTATGTCACACTTGTTCTTGAAGACGAACTCACAACCAGGCCGGCGGCAATGAAAGTGAGTTGTCTTCTGGCCGTAAAAGCTGCAACGAGGAGTCCCACAATCCTCGGTGGCGCGGAATCGCTGGAAGCCGTCGTTAAGCAGAGTGAAATTCTTCTTGTGGAAGTTTTCATGGGTGAGCACGTCAGACGTGCTTGTGTATACTTTGTGGCAGCCCGGCTGTAGGGGTGAACAGACATTGGTGGAAAACACAATTTAACAATCAATTTCCATTTCCCACAAATTTAAAACAGGAGGTTTAAAAAAACAATTACGATTGGAAAATGATATCACCACAATACAAGGGTACATTTTCAGAATTCAACTTGTTAATTCATTGAGCATTATTCACATGTCCTACCCTGAAATATCATATATCATGTACGGTATAAAGTTCATCCCAGAAGCTCCAGATTTTTGCTGTACCTCACAAAAGCTAGGGCACTTGACAATTGACACAACTCAAATCAGATGAAACTGATAAATAGCTGCTCCATGGACAATATTTCATCCCCCCCCCCAAAAAAAAAAAAATGAACCAGAAGTGTGTCCAAGGTTCAAAAGTGACATGACAAGAATAAGTGCCCCCTTGAATGTCACGTTTGATAAGTAACCTACTCACTGCACAGTTATAAATGACAACCAAAAATTATGGTTTCGCAGTGTAACTAGACAGATACCTTTGGCTTTTAAAACTAAAACTGGTGTCAATATCTCACCTGAAGGCAAGCAATTGCCATTCGCACAAATAGAAAATAAAAGCTTGACACATAAATTTGGTAAAGGGACACAGTACTGAACATTCTGCAACATACATGGAAGTTACCTTTTCATGATTGAGTCAAGAATCTATACATATGTCCATTAATAAAAAAAAAACTCTTCTCATTTTATGAAGTAGCTGCACACACATATCTTTTCAAAGGTACTCATTTACAGTAATTAATGTGAGACGTGCACAAACTAAGACATCAAAATTTCCCATTTCTCATGAAAGTTTCAGGATCTACCATGTGAAACTGAGAAGGGTAAGGATATCGAGCTACATACAGTGTAGGATGTTTCCTAAATAGCCGTGTCTACTCTAACATGTTATGAATATAATGCACTGATAAGAATCGCTTCTAGAGACAATTTTAGTCAACACAGGAATATCCTGACATGCATAAATCACGCTGAAAGGGTACTTTGGAATACGTCTACTTCATTCCCTCATCAACAATTATTTCTGTACACGTAGTACTTTATTCACCATGCACAATGTACAGTATGTCCTTCAATACTACATGTATGCACCACAACAACGGGTATACAAACTGTGATCACTGGAAGCTGTCCAATGTATTCCACTAGATGCCATCAAAAACATATACAAACCATACTTGAAGCAATATGTCTAAATTGTACAATGATTGGCACAAAACTAGAAACAAAAGAACTAGTTGGTTTTTAAACAAAATAAAACATAAGACAACAATTTCATGCAAACAATACAAAGAGCATATAAATTTTGCATATAACAATCAAAATCAAATGGAAATCCAGTGAATTTCATGATAGAATTTCAAGTGGAAAGATGGATACAACTGAATAATCTTTGATTAATCTTTGTTTAGTATGCCCTTCTTTCATCCCTAAAACCAAAAGAGCAAATCAGGTTAAGGGTTAAATGCCATGGAAAAGGGTTTTGGTTAAAAATATAAGGTTGGAAAGATATTAGTCTCCATTAAATCAATCAATGGATTTTAGCAGTTGTTAATAGAAAGGATTGTTAAAACTGCAATCTGATTTCAGGGTACAGAAAAGAACCATTGTTTACCCACAAAGATTATACCTCACATTGCAAATAAAAAACAACACAAGCAAATGAATGACCATTCATGCAAAGGAAAAAAAAAAGGGGGGGGGGGGAAGACAATAAAGTTCAGCACTGCACTTCTTTGTCAAGTGTCCCAGATATCACTGTATGTAACAGAGAATGGAGTAATTGAAAAAAAGGACAAAAGGAATCAAAGCAAAAAAACAACAAAACATAACAGACGACAAAATAATAAAAAAACTCAGGTTTTTACAGGGGAGATCCAAAACTGAGACTAAAACAAATTTTGCATCCGGCATGCTGCGACATAACTGCTGCATATCAAATGCAAACAAAACCAATCAATCAGGGTTTGGACATCATCTTAAAACCAGGCAAACAGTAACACAACCAGTGAGCCATGACACCGAGTCAAACAGAGGCAAAGAAAAATCCCCCAAAATAACAATCAAAAACCAAAAAATGGGGAAAGTAAACAAGGCATTGGGATGGACACTCACTGCACGGGATTTGCACCGAATCTAAACTGCAACATGAGCTGTTTACCTGCATGCAGTGATAATGTGTGTTCTTCATATTGAGGGTACATCCCGGGTAGTACGGCCGACAATCATCCGAGGGACTGAAGCGCATGAATCCATGTTGCAAGGAGTTGTCCCGCCGCTTATGCCAGTTGTAGTGGCGGATAACATCTTCCTTGCGAGTGAATCTCTGTTGATTGTGGGTAAAACAGTCTCCAATATCTTGTCCTCAAATGTCATGAGGCTTCTTCAGCCTTTCCGTCTCGGACCAAACTATCCTAAATAGTTTACCTTAAGTTAGCTTATTTTTTTCCCTTACTTTTCCTACACAATTTACTTACTCACTTTGAACTGCAGTGTGTACATATATGTTGCAACACCAGTTTAGTTATAGAGTAAATGAGAGTATAAAGCAATAACCTTTGAAACAAAGAGGGGGTATCATTGTTCCAAGCTCTTTTCTGAAATCCCATTAGACCAACATGAAGGTTTTTTTTCAAAATGTACAGGTATGATTCTGTGTAAACATGTTCCAAGGCCTCACTAGACTATTTCACCAAAGAGATGAATTCAAGTACAAATAACTCAAATTCATAAGACAATCATTTCACAGATGGCTCCATTTCATTGTAGGAATAGTTCACAAAATATTTACACATTAGTGATATTTTCTTAATTTGACCATATTACTTACTTTATAGAGATTTTAAAAAAACTGTGAAAAGTCCCATGTGTTCACTTTCATGTTGAGCCCCAAAACAACTCTTCTTACTTACACTGTTTTTATACTTAATCATGTTCCATTGTACTGCAAATTTGGCAATGTTGCACAGAATCACACACAACTTTGAAAACACCTCTCCATGCAGGTTGGTTTCAAGCAACAAAGCTACATATATTTGGTTAGAATTAATGTTTTAATTCAACAGAGAAAGAGATTTGTTACTGACATATGGCTGTCCAAGACAACACCATTGATTTTGTTAAGGATAGCAAGAGAGAAACGATGTATTATCATTCATCTAATTTAGTATGTCAGCATACATGTATATGGAAGGAAATTGACTACTGTACATTACAAATATTCAAAGGTAAGCAAGTTCATACAGTTTAAGTTGATTATCATATCATAAATTAGTGAACACTGTGAATTATAAAATTCAGTGAAAACTGAAGCATGTAACTCTCGAAACTTCAGCAAAATTGTTGTCAATCATTTCATGGTCTTTTGGGGACACATAAGATGAACAGTTTGGTGTGATTTCTTGCTATTTGAAGGTCTGACTTTCTCCATCAAATTACAATTTTCTTTTAGAGAGGTACTTCATGAGACACTTCAAGAGTGTTTTTTTTTTTGGTCACTTTGTAATGGCATGATATCTTATTACAGCACTGGGCCAGCCTTTAACTAGATTCAGGTCTTTTTACTGCTTGGCTCTAGCGAATGATGTTAAATTTGGGGCATAGGGGGCACATTGAAAATACTACATGATGCACAATGTTTAGTGCAGTGGCATATGAATGAAGGAATGAATGAAGAAATAAATGAGTGAATAAATGAATGGCTAGAGATGAAATAAGTAATGAATTAGTCAGTATGCTCATGAATGACTAAACTGGTGAGAAATAACTAAGACACTAGGCTTGCTTCTGTTGCAGATTAAACCTGAGAAATTCAAAGTACTGGTAGTTTGGGGAATAGAAGCACATGGGCACATGGCAGGAGATAGGAAATCGCACAACTTAACATTAAGCCTCCCAAGTTGTGCATGATAGAGATAGGTAGTATACTTGTACTTTGCCAGCCAAAGATCACTAATTGATTGGACACCTGCTGCTGGTAATTTTGGGGATCATATGCAAAAAGAAAAAAAAAAAAAAAAAAAAACTGGGCTACATAAATGGGTTAGTGATCTCAGTATGAGAGGGACCGCGTCTTTTGGAGTTTTCTCATTCTTGGTACTCACAGCATATTTGCAGTCTTCGTCCAGACAGTGGTAATGCTCCTTGAACTGATACGAACAGCGACCACAATCTTGGGATGCTCCAAACCTTGGTAGAACAAAAGGAAAGAAAATGCTACCAATCATTCTCCATGGAGTGACTTGACACATTTTCAGTAGCATAAGCATTCCCATATATTAAGTCTCAAACAGTTAATCAAATTGACATTGGCATATAGGCAAAATGTGACTCAAATCATGTGAAGTGTAACCTTATGTATGTTCCATACGTGTGTGTGTGTGGGGGGGGGGGATGATGGGCAAGTTAGTATGATATTGCATACTAACACACAAGTTTGCTTAGAATGATTAATCTCTTTTACACACTAGGTCTATTTTAATGACTCAATGTGTATAAATTCCTTGTATTTGAATGCAACAATCAAAACTGTTTTAGTCTTCCCTCCTCCACCATAGCTCCTTCTCTTTGACAGAGTACCAACAATCCAGTGTCTAGCAGCCCTAGTGACCCACCTGGCTATGTAGCGGTTGAATGCGCTCCCCTCAAGTCCCGGGCTGGAGGATGTGGACAATGTGCCAGACTTGATGCCCTTCTCGCTCCCCTCCTCCGAGTCCAAGTCACTCCTGCCCGTCTCCAGCAAGCACTTCTTCAAGATGTTGTTGCGGGATTTGTAGGTTTCGTACTCCTCCATCCTCTCCTCATCCCGGGAGTGCTCGTCCCGAGGGTAGTCCTCCAGCGGCGGGCTGATGGCAGAGTTACTGGAGCCCGAAGAGGTCGAGGCCAACCCTTCCAGGACGGTGTAAGGGGACAGACCCTCACCCTTGCGGAGTTTGGACACATAGTAGTCGTACTTGCTGGGGCCACCGCTCTTGGGATCGAGATTGAGAGCAGCAGCGGCGGCGCTGCTAGCAGAAGCTGCAGCCGCTGCTGCCACCGCGCTGTAGTCAGTCCGGCCAAAGCCGCTGTTCTCTAGGATGGCTGCCTCCAGAGCCTCCGCCTCAGCATCCTCCTTGGAGCCATTCTCATTGCCATGGCCACCGACTCCGCCCTGCTTTAACTGTATCTGTTGGCTGATAATATCACGGATACGCTGCGAGGCGCTGACCTTGCGGCCAATGATCTTGTTGATGGACTGACCTGCCTTCAGTTTGCGGATGTAGCTGTCATACTTTGAGACCCTCAAGTTCGGTACATCTTTCGATATACTCTCACCTGAGAAAAATAACATGAAAGACGAGAATGGATATTAACATATACACACAAAACTCAAAATGAAAATCAAATCAAATGCTTGCATGCAATAATTTTACCCCCATGAAATACACAATATTTTTATCAACATAAAAACTGATGGTCATATCGCCTCACCTGCTTCAAGTTTCTGGATGAAGTAGTCATACTTGGAGAATCGTTTGGTCTCGGCCCGGTCCCCAAGCTCCATCAGATTCCTCATGAACTCTTGCTCCTCTATCAGCTGCTTGACCGTCTTGCCTGTGGCCATCCTTGGACTGACCTTCCCCTCTAGGTGGGCTGCCAGCACCCCTGGATGTGGGGCCAGGAGGTCCGGGATCACACCCCCCTCTGATTCCCGCATCATCTCTAGGTGGTCACGCCCACTGGTCCTTGGCTGGGTGTGGTCCAGGTCTGGATGCTGGGAGGATTCCTGGTTGCCAGGGAGACCATCACCATGATCTTGATGGCTGATGAGGGCAGACTCCTCGGCTCTTAGCTGCTGATGAAGGGCAGCAAGTTGCTGCAGGACAGTGTGGCTGGGAGCGGCTTGCCGATCTCCTGCTTCCCTCATCATTGATGTCTCCTGGAGAATGAATCAGAACCAAACATCCCAAGATGACAAAACATCTACATGTAAAGCAAGAAGAAAACTCACATGTGTGTCTATCTTATGGGATGGCAAACATAGCACCGATCATTGATGAAAGAGTCCTAGGAAAACAAGCAGTTCTTTTGAACAATTTCCAGAGAGAGAGACCACCACCATAACATCATTACCACAACAGAATCTCCACCACCACTAACACCACCATCACAACATTAGTTCTTTCACCAGCAACACCATTGCCACATTACCACTGCCATCACCAACAACAGCTGTTAGCATCATGACAACAACATTACCACAACCAACAGCATCAACCCTGTTCCCACATCATTATCACTATAACCATCTTGACACCATTTCCATCGCACCCACTTTGCGAGATACCTCTTGAAAGTGACAAGACTGCTGCCCCCAAACCACGCCCGCCTATCCAAGCAAGACATCATTCTCACCTTCGACTCGGAGGAATTCCCTGACGAGTGTTTGACAAAGGCTGAGGAGTGGGGAAGGCTTGGTCCTGGGCCTTCGGACTGGTCTGGACCATCGGACGTTCCTTGACCACTTTGGGACTGAAACCTCTGTAATACCGATGCTCTCCTCTTCTCCGCATGGCGTCTCTCCAACTCAAGGATTCGTCCTGGGCAAATTAGAAATGAGCAATATAATGCATTACAAACAAATCTATCAAACTTCAAACTACTTGTCACTGATGTTAAGTACTCTGTAATGATAACTACGATAACAAATCAACAATTATGCAAGTGATTGAGTTACAGTATAACATGAAAATAATTGTGATGATAACAATGAAGCACAACACATAAGAGGTTCAACATCAATGAAGACTACTTTCACAAAGCAAATGATGACTGCTTTCATAGAACAAATGACGACTACTTTCATAAAACAAATGATGACAGTGAATATGAAAAAAGAACCACAAATATTATTTCCAGCTGCTCTCTGAATACTGTCTAAACTGGACTCTTGTCAGATCTGAGTTTTTTTCAGCAAGACAAATGACATTATGAAAGTACTAACTCATCATTTCATTCTCCTCAGTTGTCACTTTTAACATCTCTTTAGTGTACCATACTTCTCTTTGATGCACTCTGTGGTTATAAAACATATCTTGTTTCAAAGACAAAGGTAAAGATCTAGGATCTGACAAAGCTCTAAACTAGCACTGTCCAGGATTGAGGAAATCATATTTGAAAATGTAGTTTATTATGCACTGTCCCCTATGGTGAAGAAAAGTAGAAACTTGCACGTAAGTAAAGTTCTGAGCAACAACTTCCGTGTTGTGTGCTGCTCAAAATCAATTTAGCCTAGAACTGTAACCCAACTATTTGTATATAAATGTTGACAGGGCAGAAAGTACAAATGTTGCCCATCTGTGCATTCCTTTCTCACGATTACGCTTTTGCTGAACATCTTTTCAAAACCAGGGGATTAGTTTACAAATGTACACAAAAGTAGAGAAATACCACTCTCTTGTACAATGCACATTCAGATAGCAATACTATCTCCCCCATAAATGCTTCCATTCCTGAAGAAAAATCATTGAATGTGTTGCACACAAGAAAGTGAGATGCACAAGATAAACAATTTGTAAAAAGAATGACCAGGCAAGATTTCCTGTCAGCTGACATACTAAAACAAGAAAGAAGGCCAATTCTAAGGCCAGTCTTGGGCTCGTACGTAAATTAAATGTATATTGACTTTCTTAAAATCTTAAAAATTCATGTACCAAGTTTGTAACTTGTCGCAATCTGCTGTGCCATGGAGTATATGGGTCTGAATCATTCAAATTGCCTTCATGGGTTATTATCTCATTCAAAATTTGGGTCAAAAGTTGTCTATCTCTGCCCTGGTCCTCCTGCTTGGAAGATTGCCAGGTTTTGAGATGCCCCCAATGAGAGACACCTCATGAATGTCATCTCGTCACATCCTCTTCGCATGGCTGGTGGACAAAAGCTATGTGTGGGCCAAATCAATCAATGACAGATTTCACGGGTGACGAGTCACAATCTACTTCATATGCAAATTGAGGGAACGGGTCGCTTGTTTGCAATCTGCATAATCATTGCATATTTGTGATCACCAACATACAAGCAAAAAAACACAATATATCCCACTTATACTGCATGATCTGCAGATTTTTTGAACACAATATTCTACATCAACACTGGAGGCAACTCATTAAATTCACTGCCATTTTCATCATAATTCTGCAGATTTTAACATTTGTGCATAAAATGCTTGGTCCAGTACAGTTTTATTGTGCATATTCTGCTCTTGTTCACATTTTCTTCAAATACAATTTCTAAAATCCTTACTTTATTCCAAGCATGTACTTGTGGGAGGAACGTACTATCACCTCTAACCTTTTTGGTATAGACAGAAAGAAAAACAATCTGGATCTTCCTAGGTAATCGCGGAAGATAAGCAAGAGGAATCTTGGGGAAATCTTTCTTTCTCCTGGACTAGGATGACACACACTAATCAGCAAACTGTCACATAACACTGATGATGAAGGAGTGGTTTACGCCCTCATCAAAACCGGCGTTTCCAACCCCGAAATCCCCGTCCGGAGAGCGAGCGGGCAGTGTGATGACAGTCATAAGATGGCGGAAGATGGTCTTGCCGAGTGGACGGAAGATTGTGCCATCCGAGAGAGGATTGTTAGCCCGATAATCTAATTACCTTAAAAGGCTGTACGCACAATGGCTGTCATGCAGCTCGATTGAGAGGGAAATTTGGCTTGATAAATGAAAATGGCAAAATTTGGCTCCGGGCTGGCTATATTAAATATTTGGATTTATTTTCTTTTCCATGTGGAAGATTAAATTGGATGTTTCGCCTTGTGAGGAGAAATGTCGTAAGAGCTCGGCATCCTACGACGTAGCATCTTGGGATTCAATTCAAGATTGAGACGAAACACAAACATTTATGAAACCTTGCGTTTTTCGTAGTCCCCACAGTTGATTACTGAAAGAGACAAGCAGATAAGCTTCCTTTATTGAATTGGGAGGGGCACAATTGAAATTAACTGCTTGTAAGAGGATGTTTTCATTTTGCCCGTAATTTAGACCCGATTGTTTTATTTTACAAATGTAATTATGTCGAGGTAATAAAAGAGGGCAAATTCAATTAGTGGATGGTGGCAAAATACTGCTTTCATTGCTGCGTCCCTCAGCAGGCCAGCCGGAAAATGTTCAGCCTGGACTCTTCTATTAGGATAAATGAATAGCACTGATGAAATTGTAATTCTGCATAAAACAGAATTCAGCACCATGTAGCTTTCCATATCAAGGACATCCTACTAGTTCAGAGTTTTGTCCGAGGCCGAAAAGCAGAAATGGTTTAATAATGCAGTCTTCAATTTACTTCACGTTTCTCTTTATCATGAAAAGAAAAAAAATGCACCAAATACAATATGGTCTCACCTCATAAAAATACATGAGGAAGCAAAAAGTACAAAAATAACCCTCAAGACACGTGAGCCAATGGATAGCTTGTGGGCTGACTGGAGATTCTCATTTGAGAAATAATTTGGGCAAACTCGGGCTGGTGTTCTACTCTCAGAGAGCGCTAAGAGAGAGACTTGAGAATTGGAGTGAGCCATGAATGCAAGGCCTGTAAGGCATGCCCAGAATTTGGCCGCCTCTTTCTCAAGAGCACTCGAGAAGCAACTTTCCATGAATCCCGCCGATCATTTAAAATGCAATCATCCCAAAATTGCATTTTTTAAAGAATTATAATCCGCAAGGAATTCTAATATCATCAAACTGGTATTATCGGGGAGGCCCCCCTCCAGGGGCAGGGGAGCAGGTGACTGTTTAGTGACTTTTTGGTGCTGTGTAATATCTACGTGCACGCTAGGATATGCCCAGAACCGCTGGAACTTAATTACGCTAGCATGCATACACAATAATTTCAATCACGTTATTTTTGTCGCTGGATCACCACAGGGGAATTTCAGCAGGCATAGATTTTCCGCACAGCGCATATTTCAAATGATCTTTACACTTTACATAGTCACAAATTCTCTTGTAATTTTGACGTGCGTGCCTTACATTCGCCAAAATTTACTCCACTATTCGAGCTCGGTTGAAATAAAGTGAGCCCTGATACAAGCCTTGCACTAAAGAATGTCTCAGGAATTTGAAGTATTTGAGGCATTCAAGTGAATTTCTGACATGGTTTCAATCCAACGCTCAATACTTTCTTGCTCATATCACCAATAACACAATCAGTCTTCATTCTATCAAAAATAATACACATCTCGAAGACAAGAATGGGCAACAACTGCTATGGTTGATATCCTTCAATTTCCTATGCACATCAGAGCTGAAAATCTGAAATTGCTTAAATGCCTCACATTCTCTAGCAAAACTATCCGATTCGGGCTTCAATCAGGCTGGCTATTTACAACTTGAATTCCAGCTGGGGTAAAGAGAGACGACCTGAACTCTCGGTACATTCCAACAGTGTATTGGCAGCGTAAGCGGGGAATAGAAATATATATCCTGCAACGGTATAGTCGTTCCACATGTGTCTTGCTTTGTTTTTAATTTTGATGAAGTGTTTGAATGTAATCATAGAATGACATCCCCTTCTTTCGGCCCCTTGTGATATTTCACTTTGCTCTACCCTTACCAATGTCACCCCCCCCCCCCCCCCCCCCCCACCAGTGCTTTCCCCTTCACTACCAAGTTTGCTGGTGATATCTCCTTTCTTTGATTGCCTTTGCAGATCTCCCTGATCGGGAGTCTGCTTATGAAATTCACCATTCACCTCAAAACTTTGGTAATTGTTCTAAATTACCGGGGATCAATGCTGCAATACCACTAGCGGGTGTGTGTTATCTGCCAGCGATGATGCATTAAACATCACCCCAAGAATACAGTTGAGGGCAATGATGTTCATTAATGCACAGGCAGCTTGGGTGATGAGCAAAGCATGCATCATTGTCATCCCACCCCACCCCCTTTCCTCTCTTCATCTCTCTCTGGTAACCCCCCCCCCCCCCCCCATCCACATCCCACATTTCTGTCTGCGCGGCTAAGCCTGCGCTAATATCGAATTGGTTTGTATCAAATTCCAAATTTGGCTTGCGCCGGTTTTTAGCGCGGCTGTTAATGGTGAAGCCAGGGGATACACACTCGCCTTGTTTGCGTTTGGTATTACTCGTCCCGGCCAGTACGAAAAGGTCAGAAAAGTCACCAGGTGAGAAAGGCAATCTTCCCCAGCTCCCACAAATCAAAGTTTCATGGTCACCTATGGGAGTCCACGACCCTGTGGGATGCCATATTGACATACATGCAGTAGGGATGATTACTGGATACAATCCCTTTCCTCCCAGCATAAAGTCGTCCATGAAATCAAGCGAGGGCACCTCTCATCTCCTTCTAAGAAAACAGTCTCATTATCATTTTGAAATATTGTCAAGAAATTCTGACTCATTACGGGACCACAGCAAGAAAAGACACACACACACACGCATAAATAATGGACGTACACTTGTAAGAACTGACATACGATATCATCAACATTGAGACGTGTCCTCTGTTTCCTGTATCAAACAATACCTGATACTCATTTCTGGATATTGAGTTATGTATGCATTGGTTCTTTGATATCTAGACACAATGGCCCGAATTCACAAAGGTGGTACAAATGAAACCATGGTTTAAACCATGGACAAAAACCATGGAGCGCCAAGTGTCGCATGGAATATTTCGTTATGAAATTTGTCATTTCGTCGACAAAATGACCGTTTTGTTTAAACGAAATTATCATTTCGTGGATGAAATGTTCATTTAGTTACAAAATGCTGTCATTTCGTTACAAAATAATCATTCCATCGATGAAATGACTGATTTCGTAATGAAATATTCCATGCGAAACTTGGCACTCCATGGTTTTTGTTCATGGTTTAAACCATAGTTTCATTTGTACCACCTTCGTGAATTCGGGCCTAAGTGTGTGGCAATTTTATCATTGCTTTTCTGGTGCAAATATTAATTATTCCAGTGATTTTAAATGCTTATGACATTGGTGATGACCATGATAATTGCAGCAATGTCAACTGTGGAATAATTACATACCGAGGACAAGAGCGATACCAGTACAGTAGCAAATGTAATGATAACAAAAATGAAAATGAAAGATAGTTACTATGAACCTGTGAATAATTTGTAACTTAACAATTCAGTTTTTGCTCCAGTGTATAGATTTTTTTGAAATAATAAGCAATTGATTCATTAACATTCATTTGACCTTTAGGCCATCAATTGTTTGGGAGTCTCTGATCAGATACACAAATACGAAAACATGAAAGAATTGATTTCTGCTCTGATTCGAAAGAGGTTCCCTTATCTCCCGAAGTTTGGCGGAATCCACTCTCAGGAGGGAGAATGGATGGATGCTGGGGCAGATAGGTTGAGCCTAATTAAAAGTGCTCACCAAGTTCAATTTGACATTAAAGGAGGCTCCGTTCTCCTAAGTTTCAGCGGTTACGCCGAGCCGCCCGGAGAGGACTTTTTTTTAACTCAAGTTGTGTGGCTTCATCCATATCGAATATTACACGCCCTGCATCCCTGCATGCTGTATAAACACACAGCGCACTTGGATTTGTCCAATATTTCAGCACAGACTAAGGAAAGATAAGATTTCACAATTTCAGGGATGTTGACCTAAATTATTCCCCTTAATGAAAGAAACCCGAGCCTGAATTTAGTAACTCGTATTACGTGCAGGAAGAGAGGAAAACTTCTTTCTTTTTCTTTTTTTTTCTACTTTTTTCTTCTCTAGAAGTCTTAGGAAGGATTTCTTAATTAGATAGACAGAAGGTAGATCAGAAGTAAGGAACACCATTTCTCTCTAGATTGTTTTCAAGTCTCACATTTTCCCTCAAACTTATTTTGTGGCTTTTTCTCTTATCAATTTGCTCAAAATCTGGACAGTTCACTGGATGATTAATGCCGCAATTGTGTGGTTGAAGAACACGAAATGCCCTTGATCAATTTCTGCTAATTCAGATGACACTGATGCTATGTGACAGACACTTTCCATGTTGACTCTTTAACGGTGTCAGTTCACCTGTCTCTCTTATGGCTATAAGCTATGTTCACTGTGATGAGCCAGCATAAATAAAGACATGCACATTTATGTCGCAGTAGAAAATATACACAAGAGTTGAGGTGAGAAATATATGACAGAAGACGTTTAGAAACTCACTCAAAAAGACTTTAAAACAAGGAAATGTGTGCTTTTCTTTTTGAAGAATGAAATTTTGTGGAATTCTCTTTATACAATTTTCTTAGAACATTCTATATATATCACAAACTGGGATAGCAGTGTTTTTATCCAGCAGTGACTGTGTAGAAACTTTAAAAATTCGTAACTTTTGAACTGATTGTCCGATTTTCCTCAAACTTTCATTTATGTGTTCTACTAATATTGCTGCATTCATTCAATCCACACGCTCCATAGCTCACATGAATACTTCTCTTTGTTAACAATCTTTCAAATTCAAATATTAATTGTAAGATTTGTTTTGCACAGCTGAATGAAACCAGATGCTCAAGTGTTTACAAAAAGCATTTATATATATTAAAAAAAAGGGAGTTGCTACTATTCTACATTATTCTCTATAACTCTGTTGTTCCTTGGAGAGACTCAAACCTATTCGCAGTGCAAACATGCTAATAATACGTTCACATGGAAGGGCCTACAGTGATTTCAAGCTGTGCTTTACGCATTGTGCATTTTAGGAGATGGCGATATGCCATGGGTGGAGAATTTAGGGAGGTTAGAAATGACTCTAGGGATGTTGACAAGACTAGCAGACATGGTAGAACGTAGTTAAGAAGGGCACACAACCTGCAAGTCAAGCTGGTCTGTACAGGACTGTATCCATACTGCGTGGTACAGATTACAGACATTCCATTCTAATATTTGTGCATCTAAACTTATCTGGCAGCATAGCATACTATGAAGCATAGATGGTGAATGCATACAACTATCAATATCCAACCAGCACCCATTTTCACTTTCAAAATGAAAAAAAAAAAAGAAGAAGAGGAAGAAGAAAAAAGAAGAGATCTGAAATTAACACACATGTACTGGCATTATTCAACTATGTGAGTATATTCTTACTAAGACAGATCAAATTTCAGTATAATTTCTTTTAAGAAGAATAATAACAATAGCGGTACATGCGAGAACAGTTGTTCAGGTAGTCCTACAACACTTACTCTACCAACAGATCGTACTATGCCTATTGTATCGACACTGAAATGATAGAAAATAGGGTTGATGATATCGAAAACATTGACAATATTTTGTTAGCCTTGTCTTCATTCTTTCAAAGCACTGAAATATTCAGAAGAAATGATATGATAAAACATTGCACTCCACACATCTTGACATATTCAACCCATTTGTCTCCTAATATGACGGAAGAAGCTGAAAAGATGCAGAATAAAAAAAATAAATCCTTGTTAAATAATTGGATGACACCGAGGATTTCTTTTCCCCCCATCTATGCTGCAGCCCGGTGTACCTCTGTACAGGACATGTGTGAATTTTCCACATTATATTTCCTTTTCCCACACTATGGGAGTAAAAAGAACAAAAACGATCCTGACGGTACCCCTCCCCTCAACACTCTATGGAAACCACGGCAACAATGAAACGGAGCCAACATCTAAGCCACTGTGTGTAGAACGAACGCAGAAAACAAGCCATTCAACGGGTGAATACCTTACTGCCTCATGGCAACCAAAAATGGCTGCAGTATGAAAGCACTCAGTTGCTATGGCAATGGGAATCAACAAACTGACTTGGGGGTAGGCATATTATTGGTTTGCTGAATTGGGCATGTGCACATAACACACAAAGAGCCAGTGGCTTTTCTCTGTGTTACATAGAACCAGCCATACATACCTACATGGGTGCATGTGAGAATACACAATGGGGCAGTTGTTTGCTCTGCTGCATTGTTCATTTAGAGAGAAAAATAATATGCTGTCTGTACAGATTCACTCCCTTTTCTGGCTCACGAATCCTCAGGTAATCTTGTGTAAGTTATAATCACACAGTATTTAACAAATCACTCCATAAGCTCTATTTTCTTTTTCCCTCAATTTGTTACCCCAGGCTTGTCATGGGGAAAATGTACCACTGCCAAAATCCATCCATTTTTAAAAACTTATCCTCACATGAGCATTTTGGAGCTCTTGCATGACTATACCAATTATACATTTTTATTTTAGAAAGATATCTTAACCTCAAGAAAACATCAATTCATGACATCATTTTCTAGGTACAATGTAAACTGAACCTCAGTGGCATATTATTTTGTAAATTTGAGAAAAAAAAATCCACAATATCTGGCTTTGATTTTTTTTTTTCATTATCTAGTTAAACTGAACCATAAGCCATATATTCCTTTCTAGATTTGAGAAAAAAATCCACAATATCTGCATTTATTTTGCCAGAGCAGTAAATGATATACCACACTACACTGCTATTAAATAAATCATTAACATTCGCATAATTACAGTATTGGGGCTGTCATCAAGCAATTCCACTCTGGTGAGACAATGATAATGGATAAAATCATCAACAGGAATATCATTTCCCTTACGTCTGTCACTAACCATTATACCAAGCCATACATAGCGGATGATAGCAGGGCAAACAAGCCCTTCATGCCCATAAAATAGCGCTCAGCCCTTGTGAATTTCTAATAAAACTGATGCTGTATGGGAAATCCTGATTGGACATCGCCAGGGGTGATAAAATATTCTGATGTCACTATGAACGGAAATAATGACTTTCATTTTGATTAAGCCAGGTTGCTGTAGCAACGGTATCTGAGTAAATGTCATGGAAATACCAAGTGTGCATCTATTTTTTGCCGACGAGGTGTGACATTGTTTTGATTCCTGATGAAAAACAGTGTTCATAGTCTTCGTCCTCATACCCACCCCTACAGCCTGCCTCCAAACATATTTCATTGGGGAAACTGAAGGCTGTTGTCAAGAACCTTCCCATCCCTGAAGATATTGCCAATATTCCCTGCAAAATCCTGGCATTTAAGGGCTTTATATAGGCCAGATTGCAAAGGTTTATCCCTTAGGTATGAATTCTAAAAAAAATTTATTGAATTTGATAATCAACTTAAGGGGACAGTGCCTACAGAACAGTTGGAGCAATATCTGTAATTAAATTTTTCAGAAAATGAATTTTGGAAGTCTTTCATTCCTGAAGGTTGAGGCATTCCATCATAGAAGACAGTTTCAGGAAATTGATATTATTGCTATCATATTCTCTCTATTTTTTTTTTTAGTGGGTAACATTAAAATGAAAATATCTTCAGGACTACCCCACTCTCCCATATGCAATAAATCTGCAGGTCTGTTATTACCTCACATTATTCGATATTTCAAAGGGAAATTACCTACTTGGATGAAAATACTGGTTGTAATAAATAATTTTTGTTACAAAATTTCGTCATACCATGTTTTATGTGCTCTAGTGCATTTATATGTAAATACCCAAAACTGGATCCAGTTGAGTAATCTTTCAACATTAAAGTAAATACATAAAAGCGATATGATTACCATTGTTATGCCTCAAACCTGAAGTGCATCTGTGGCATTACTTTTTTATTTTTCTTTTTTTTTGGGGGGGGGGGGGGGGTGAGGAGGGTTTACACTCACAAACAAGAAGGAGAGTGATATTGCAGTGTACATGACCGAAGACAACAAGAGGAAATTTGAAATACAGTGGACTCCCTTTATAACGAAGTCCTCGGGATAGGCAGTTTTCCTTCGTTATATCTAAATTTTGTCATAACCGAACAAATTAGCAACAAAAATACATAGAGTGGCTAATCATGCGGCCTGAATTTTTACTTCGTTGTAACCGGAATTTCGTTATAACCGTTTTTGTTATAACGGGAGTGCACTGTATTTGTCACCTCGCTATTCACAAAGTCTTTGTTACTTACTGATGTGATCCAACGGTAGCTCCTCCTCCCTAGCTCCGCCCCCTTCCTCCATGTAGCCGTACATCCCAAGGAACTCCTTCATGGTATCCGTAGCATACTCCTTGACTGCTTCCAACCCGTCCACATCGTAGGAAGTCGTTGGAGCTGTCTGCCCCTCCTTAATGGAGTGTGATGATGTCGGAAGCGGTGATGATGATGATGATGTTTCCATAGCAGTCTCCTCCTCCTCCTCCTCTTCCACCACCACCTCCTCCTCCTCTTCCATTTCTCTGTCTTCCTGAACATCTACCTTCTTCATTTCCTCATCATGACTCCTTGTTTCTACCTTCTCTCCATCCCTCTCAACCGTTTCCTCCTGCTTGGCTGCCTCGTCTCCCCGCTCCTCCACCGCCGCCTTCACCTGTTCACTCAAACTTGGTCTCCCTCGCCTCCTCCTGGGTTTCGACTCCTGTCCCTGAGGTGCTTTGCCACTCTCGTCAATCTCACATATTACAGCACTCGTTTCTAACCCTTCTTCGATTTCAGTTCCGTGTTCATTGCACCAGCTGCGTTCAGCATATTCCATTATTGCTCGTGGATCGTAGGTTGCCTCTCCGGGAACCTCCTCTTCATCTGAAAGCCCAGTTTCGTCGTACATAGGTACCTTGTAGCTGCTGCGGACGCGTAAGTCGTGTCCGGCAACCTTGTAGGCGGACATCTCTGCCGCCGAGGAAGAAGAAGGGGCATCGTGTCCTGTTTTATTGCCATGATTTGCTTTTTGATTAGTTGCATGCGAGTATGGGTTAATTTGCATAGATACATTGTCATCTTCATGGTTGTGTTCCTGAGTATTGTCATATGAGGTGGTATCGGGATCTTCCCGATCCTCCTCCCAATGTTCTAGTCCGTTTATCTGGTCCTCTGGCTGTGAGTCCACCACACCACTGTCCAGACTCTGGTCACAGTCTTGGTAGCTGTTAACCGAGCTACTCTCCCAGTCCTCTGGACTATCAGGCTGGGCTGTTACCCTGGTGAAGCACTGCCTCGATTTCCTCTTGCTGGCTCCACTCAACACCTTGGGGGAACTGCACCTGCTGTCCTCACCATCCCTACCGGTGGCTCTGATGGCATCTTTGTACTCCGGTAGCTCACTATCCCGGTAGCCGTTATTCTCTGTTGCCTGCAGCATTGGCAGTTGAGCACTAGTGTCCCGTGTGATGCCTCCATT
Organism: Diadema setosum; assembly: GCA_033980235.1. NCBI lineage: Eukaryota > Metazoa > Echinodermata > Echinoidea > Diadematoida > Diadematidae > Diadema > Diadema setosum. The sequence continues at coordinate 35,155,614 of CM067077.1, read as the reverse complement.
GTGGAGAGCTTGAAGATTGGTTGCTCCACCATCGGGCTTGCATGCTTCCCTGCCCTCCTGTGTGTAGCTACGCGAGTCGCTACCACACGGAAGGGTTGCTGTGGGACACGGTGCCTCCTGTGGCGGGAGGCCCGACAAGCCCTTCTTCAGCTTGGCGCATATCGCGTCAAGTTTGAGAGTGTTCTTCTGCATGGTGTAGGAGGAAGAGGAGGAGGAGGGAGACAGATATTGAAGAGTTCTCTCATGAGGCTTGGTCCTGGCTATCTAGCTTTCCCAGCATCATCTGTAAGGTTGAGATAAAGCAAAAACATGTCTTTCATATTTCTTATCCAATTCTCTCAAATCTCCTTTGCTGCACAATCAGAACTGGTTTATACTTTTGAAACTTTCTTAACATGTGCAAAACTTTCGAGGCCAACTGTATTAAACAGAGAGCAAATTGCACAAGGTTGATGGAATAGTACTTGAAAAAGCTCAAGAACACACTGTCACAACAAAACCAGCCCCTCCATGTACTGACCCTTTAAGGTTGGGTGACAATAATCATAATACTTTATCAGAATATTCTTTCACATACCCATGAGAATTCACAATCCAAAATAATATCTTTTGCTCCAGGGACAGACAGACAGACAAACAAATAGACAGACAGACAGATAGACATTCATATATCCATATGCATGTTTGTATCAGTTTGTGTATTTGACTGAAAAACATCTCAGAGAATTATTATGTCTGCTAGTATCCATCCCAGTGGAATCCCCTTGCTGTATGAACAATCTCTGAAAGAATGAAACTCAATGGCTGTATGGCACTCGGGGGATTAATCAACTGAAACTAAATGAGGTACACTAGGGTACTGTGAATGACAAGACAAAATAACTGTCAAAATATCTACAAAAGACTATCCAATGAGTGTTCACAATGAAAGAGTTTGCCTTATCTTATCAGAACATTATCTCGTAAGGTGAATTTTTCTATGCCATGTTCAAAGGCTTTCAAGATTTTTCCCCATCAGTCACCTAAAATGAGTGAATCGTATTTCAAACAATATTGTCAATAAGGCAAGGCATTGTCTCACAAATAGGGTTATCATCAGGTAAAATGACAAAATAAGCCCTGAATGATAAAAAGCTAAAACATACAAAAACAATGACATTTATTTTTTTTTCTAGTGTCAGTGTTCACCAAACTTCCCTATTTTGAGACGGCCTATCTCATGTATTTGGCTGAGTATCAAATTACCATAAAACATTTAAAAAATTCTTCTCTTGCATAAAAACGATCACCACAACAAACCAGAGGGAAAACTGCTATTGTATGAGGGACCTTCGCTTCAGAGTCTCTCTATAGACTCTTTACAAAGCAGTTCACAAACTTTACATCATGATATTTCTTCCCTGCTGTAAATCATGTTATGTTCAAATTACTTTTTAAAAACATTTGTCACACAGATTGCATGAATTTAAAAAAATGGTACAATTAAACTTTGTAGCATTAGAAAAAATGAGCCTCTCTAATTACATTTACATCATTGTCAGGTTTTGTTCGCTCTGAGAATATCAGTTTCATTGCCCCCACATTGTCTGGAGGAATATAACCAAGTCATGGTTTAAACCCAAACTAATGTTAGTCTGGGTTTAAAATCAGACTTATGGTAGTCTTATTTGAGGAAACATACAGTTCATCATAAATGTCTCTAGATAACCATGACTAGCACAAAATTGCTTGTCAGTGAAAATGTCCTGGGACTGAAGCATAACGCTGATCAGAAATGTTCGACTCTAGTTAACATTAACTTTGGCTGCACAAGTGCTGAGTATAGCTGTACATGATTTGTTACGGGGATTCCCAAATGCCGTATGTGAAAAAAATTCAACGGGACCCTCCGCATTGATAACTTTGAAAATAGTGAACCAATCCAAACACAATTTCAGGGTATGATACTATAACTCATTGCCCACGTACATGTATCTTACAGAAAACCCCATCTCATTTGCTTCAGTGGTCAAAGAGAAATGATGATTTTTGTAGAGCATGATGTCAGGAATCCCTTCCCTTTAAGTTCTATTGTGTTTACACATTAATATGCAGTTCCAAGAGCATCAAAGTGCTAAACTTGGAAGAATCAGACTCATAACATGCTTTACAACAATCCACATATTTCTGTGACCGCTTAACCAAATTGAATGGGGTTTACTGCAAAATAGAGCTAAGATGTTATATATTAAGACCCTGAAGTAGCATTTCGATGGTTTAATCATATTGGGTGTTATCAATGCAAAAATCTGATTGTAATTTTTTTTGGACATATTGTATATACGAGTTGGGCAACCTTCCCATGGCAAGGTCTTCGTATACCACTGGGTCTTTAATGCTGTGTCTTTTCCCTAATTCCTGTGCAGGCCCTCATCCTCTGCCATACACTGGATCCTGCCTAGTCATTTTAAGCAAGTTTTCCCTCCAGATGTACCTCGACAGGTTTGCCAGTCAGCTGGAGGGATTAAGATACAGGGTGCACTGCACTTCACAAATAGTTCTCCAAATCATAAGACACCTTTAGAGTGAAAGGCAAAAATAATTAGAACAGGCAAAATGAAATTCAAGGTCAAAAAAAAAAAAAAAACAGCGGCTCTGAAATGGGATATTTCTTTTTTTATTCTGGACAGGAGCTTAAAATCATGACTTTTCCATCATACAAACATAATTTGTATTATGTGAATAAGAACTAACATTTTCTTTCCTTTTTCTTTGGACTCTAGTTCTCATAAGTAATGACTATTAAGCATTGACCAATGAATATGTATGGAGTGTCTGTAATGTCAGCATAACTGGAAAATAGTACAGCTCAATTTTTCTCTGCTCCTTTTTATCTCCTCTCTTTCTCTCTCTTTGTTTTCCCCTTTAATAGACACTCCATCAAAAACTCCATATCAAAGAAGTATGGAATGATAATCATTTCTAAACCTTCTGGAACCGCAACAGCTTCATATTATGTTAGCTATTATATGCATAAATATTTTGAAAGGATACAACAGTATACTATCGACTGCCATAGAGAACTAACACCTCAGTTGACAGCAATACACATTAATGCAAAACACCATGATGCAAATATAGCAGGATCAAATTTTGAGATTTGCATCATGATCCATATTTTGCCTGTCTGGGAATAAAAATCCCACTTGATAATGTGATCAGCATTGGGATCCTAATTGCAAGAAAACTTTGTATTTTAGAGTCCTGACAATTACTTGAGAAATAGTACAATGATTTTCACATCAGCGAGTGTGTGAATATCAGAGTAAATCCCGAGATTGTCCATTCCATCATTCAAAACACACATTACAACAGCACACAAACAAAGGGGCAAGGATCATCATCTTGGAAGATTTCAGGCGCACGCAGTTTGGTCAACAAAATATTGCAATCAGCAATCAGTAAGATGTTTCTGTATGTTTGAATGGGTGTAAAAAATTCAGAGTGCAATCCAAATCATTCATGTTTCTCTGTGTACACCCTCCTATTACAACTGAAAGGGAAACCCCCTGCTGCATGGAAGAAGAGGATGAAGATGAGAAAGAGGATGAAACGACAAAGAGGAGAAAGAGGAGGAGGGGAAGAAGCTTAAGAAGAAGAGATCTAGAAGGGTGAAAAGAGGAGGAGCAAAAAGAAGAGGAGAAGCAGGAGGAAGATGAAGAGGTGGAGGAGGGAATGAGTGATGAGAAGAAGAAAGAGATTACTGGTAGAGTATAGTGATGCTGTAAATCCTATGTGTAACAGAAACCACTACAGCAGTCAGACAGAGGCTACACAGTGCTCAACATCCTTAGGAATGGTGTGACACCCGGATGGCGGTATGTGCATGGCCTGCTCTCACTGCCTTCCTTCCCATCTTATACAACGAAGTCATGTGACGGCAGTGGAAGTATCAGGTGTCACTCATGGACCCAACAGTTTGGGAAAAAACACAGGAGACATATCAAGTTCTCCAGCAACTGGCAGAACCATACTGAAAGTCAATAGCAATAAGGCTGTATAATACTGGAACCGGAGGTACTTGTAATGCCATTCTGCTTCTATACTGCTGTAATGCTATGTGGTAGTGGTAGTGGTAGTGGTAGTAGTAGTGGTGGTGTTGGTGTATTACTGATTTATCCAGCCATTAATCTAATGCAAAAATCGAATGCAAAAAGCCAGTGCTCTTTGTCAACCCACGAGTCCTGGGAGAATTATCTTGTCATCAAATTGGCAACACTGATTTTTACTGCAAACATCTAAATAGAATCTATTAAATTCATACAATCTGCACAGTATCAAAAGTAAGTTCATTTTAGATTTTGACCAATCTCAGAAAGAAACAGTAAGTTTAATCTTCTAGCATACAAGAGGTGTTAATTGAAGAATCACTTAAAAATCTAGCAACTCATCAACTAAAAGAAATAAATACTTTATTGTAATGTAAAAACATGACATGTACAGCAAAAGGTGGAAATGGTCACTTTTTTTATAACTAAAATATATGAATATTTGATGAATAGTGAAAGTCACAATGAAGCTATGGCGCTTAACCATAGCAATGTGATTATGGGGGACTTTAAAGCATACATAAGTGATGTTAATTGAAGAATCACTTAAAAATCTAGCAATTCATCAACTAAAATAAATAATTATTGTAATGTAAGAACATGATGTGATGATGTCACAGTCTTTTGTTATAGCTTGGGTTGGAACCAGGTGCGAGCACAAACACTCGGGCCAGGTGAGGTTGTTTAGAACCAGTTCCCATGGCGATGAATGGCTATGACATCACACTTTAGTACTCTATTGTTGAACACACAACAGTTATCACCTATGAGATCACATTAAATATTACAAGGCCTTGAATTATTGGGGCATATTCTTATGAATTTACATTTTATACTGGTTTGAATGGTTGCCCATGATAGCATGAAAAATGGGCATCTAAAGAGAGTAGGCTGTATTTGTCACAGTCCTCTAACACTCTTTCCACAAAATTCAGACAGCAAAGACACCAAACAGATGGGTGCTGTTTTTTTAGTACAAAAATAATACTTCAATGATGAAACATAAAATTGTCATATCATTTGTCATTATCTATTTTCTGTGTGTGCTTGAGGTAGTAGAGATCCTATAGAATCAATGAATTCTCCTGTAGAACATCTAAAAATAAAGGGGAAATCCAGTCCAAAAATAAATTAGTCTGATAAAAAAAAGAAGAATAAAATCTTATGAATTTCAATGGTAAAAATTTGACTGAAATGGGATGAAAAATAAGAAGTTATAAAATGTTTAAGTTTTGCTAATTTCTGCAAAACAGTTTTTGTACAGTGGATTTATATATGCAAATGAGTGAGCTGACCATGTCATAACCTCACAATTTTCCATTGATCGTGTACAAAAAATGACAAAATTGCAATGTTTCTGTCATTGAAGTCTAAAACATGATGTTATTTCTGGTTGAATAACTTCAGAATAGTGATCACTTTGTATCAGGATTTGAGCCTCGGGCATAAATGTGTTTGAATGAAAAACTGAAAATTCCGAAATGTTGTGTACAAACTATATGGCAAGTTGTGAGGGAATGACATGCTCACTTTGCCATTTGCATATTCATATTGACTATTCAAGAACTGTTTCCTGAAAAAGTAGCAAACTTCAAAATGTCATAACTTCCATATTTTTCACCCAATTTTGATCAAAATTTTACTGTTGAACTCTTAATCAGACTAACTTATATTTAGACTGGATTTCCCCTTTAAGAGGCATGATGCAGTAGTATCATCTCTTCAAGAGTCATCAAATTGTGATGAAGGACATCCTATCCCTAAAGTTCATAGAGCATGGTTTGGGACATGGGACTTGGACACGAGATACTGCGCTTTAATTTGAGCTGTCAACCCATGAAAAAGACCTTCAATATTTCTATGGTATGCCAAGCGTAGTAATGACATGAAATGTTCAGACCTAAAAATAAGAAGAAATGATGATGCTTTCTAGATTTCATGACGTCACCACAATCCTCACATTCATTACTGGTACACAAGAGTGCCATTGTTCTCTGCTTTTTCAACTATGGTTTCATAAAGCCATCTCCACTGATGAAAAGAAGTGCGTATTTGGATAATTCCCCGAGACGTTCTACAATGAGGTAGCATGGCACATACTTGTCAAATGCTCTCTGGTTTAGGAGGAAAGTCTGTGTGTAGGTTCTATCTCCATTTATACTTTATTGTCTGGTGTTCTGTTACCATAGCGACTGAGAACTGACAGAGATAGATGAGCTGAGTGAATGTATACAATTTCATGTAGTAAAAAGTTATACTCGGATGATGCGAAAGGCAAATTCATTATTTGATTTTGTCTGTTGCATAAATGTGTAACAACTAACCCTGTAATTTCCTTAATGTTATCCCTGCATGACCTTTTGAAGTTCAAAATAATTGAAATCTACTACATTTCTCTTTACAGTGACACTGCATTTCATATGGACAAAATAACAACACTGATCCACAACCTAATCGACTAGCCATGTCATGGAGAACACTAATGATAGTGACATGATTATATTTTTGCAATGCAGTTGAGTAACAGAAACATTCAGCATTCATTGTTTTAGGTCACTAATGGGGAATTCCAGGACTGTTGCTCATTCCTTTTATCACAAATGGGATGAACTGTGCCCTTATAATTCAAACACCACCTCCAGGTAACACATCCTTCACTCACACTTATACTAGCAATTTACAGAATCTTTTGCATTTTTGATTTCCTGCTTCCTATTTTTTTTCACTCTTGCACACTTGCAGTATATTTCAAATATAAATGATGCAAAATCTATTCCAAGTCCCCTGCATGTATGCATGAACAAATTGATTTTCAAGCTTGGCATCCAAGTGTGTGTGAGACACAAGCAAACAAAATTGTGGTATCTGCCAGAAAAGCATGCTATGGCTGAGCCAAAGGTACTACATGGCAGAAAACAGAAAAGTGAGAAAAAAGAAAAGAAGAAACCATTAAAACATGCAGTGCATAAATGGAGTCATAAGGAAGCAAATGGTAAAATGGAGTCTTCTGCTCACACTGTATGAATGTCTGTTGAGTACAGCTACAATGTGAAACCACAAGCCGACATCTTTTCAATGAGACATAAAATCGTCTTGTCACAGTGATTTCTCCTCTTTACAAGCAGATTGTAAAATACTTCAGAGCGACGTCAAGATTGAAGTGCACTCAGTGTCTTAGGTTCGGTGATGATGAACATCACTCCACTCAAATTGCTATACTACAATTCTTCACTTCGTGTAGTACGCGTCGCTAAAACAATAGACATGTCCATCAAGCAATGACAACTTACAAAAGGTACAGACAGACAGGAAACAGAATAGGCAAGGCGTCTTTACTTTCAAATTCATGTGAAATGTACTTTACGCTGCAAGACAGTGATATCATGCATGTGGTATGGAATGCCTAATGAGTTACTAGTTCCCAGACACAAAGAATGATGCTGTCTTCTGGTCCAAAGAAAGCCACGCTTCACAATTCCACGGCTGGCATGATGACAAGATTTTGAACTGTCTTTCAAATTCCTCCGCCATGTTGTGCAGCAAGAGTCTCGCGGAGCAATTTCTACAATGTTCATCGTCCACTGATTATCATTATGCCACTCTCAGTACAGTATATGAGATTTGAACTGGTCTACCCTCTCCCCTGTTACACGTGTAAGAAACATCAATAACAAACAAAGCTCATAGCATTAGGTTCGATATGAAGAGTCATGTTTCATGTATGACCGTCCTACATTTGAAATCATGGCTTCACGAACACAAATTCTGTTGTTTGGATAGATGGTTGCTACCTTCATGCTAGGACATGCACAATATTTAATTCGTAAGTGCCAATGCAATGTACATGTACATTGTTAACGGTACATTCAGTTGTTTCGATGTTAGGGAAGTTACATTGCAGCTTACACGATGCCAACAACTCAAACACATTAATCAGCAAACCAAACATCCACCATGGCATACTGGTATAGAGACTACGGTTGATTTTACCAAGGAAGAATACTATTAACTGAAGTCTGTCTGCCATCACCTTTACCAGAAGTCATCATTTACCATGGAGATGTGTCCCTTTATGGTCAAAAGATCAAATTATGAGCATCAATTCTTCCACAATGTTGGGTGTGCTACACTGTTGTGCAGCAAAAACAAACAGAGATAAAAAAAAAAAAGGAAAAGGACAAAACTAAAGACTAACACAGCAACAATAAAGACCCACAGATAAAATCACAACATTTGAGTTTCAATTACAAAGAGTCTATCACTTCACAGGAAAACTTTGCATCACATTGTTCATTACATTCATCATTAATGCTATTCTTCTGCTTTCATGGACATTCTTCACTGTAACATTTTTTTCTTCCTTTTTGATATCATGAGACTTTTTTTTTCTTAGGTTCAGAGCTTGCTTAAAAGATATCACACCGCCCTTGAATTTTTCAAGACTATCTTTTTTTGGAATATGAAAAATATTGATAACAGAGAGGAGACAGAGGGTAGATAGAACTATGTGTATAATAGAAAGAATGGTGGATGTATAGACAGATAGATAGATCGGTATTAAGTAAAGGAATGAATAGGCAAGAGAAAAAAAAAACATGGAAGAATTGGATATATGAATAAGAGAGAAACAAATATCTACAGACTAAAAAAAAGAAAAAAAAGGGACAAAAAAGAAAAGAGAGACAGAAAAAAAATGAGAGAGACAAATGAATGTCGAGATGGAGAAAAGGAGAGAAAAATGGAGAAGGGTGGGTAAGAGAAAGATATGTGAGGGGAAGATGGGTAAAAAGGGCTAGGAGTAACAAAATATGAAGAGAAGAGAGGAAAAATGATAAAAATACAGAGAAGAGAGGAAAAATGATAAAAATATAGGAGGATGAATAAAGGAAGCAAGGTACGTACTGTAAATCTTCAGGGAGATATACTTCATTGATGGGAGGGTGAAGTTGGCTAATATTGCACGAGTTGGCCCAAATCAGTGACTGACGTCAATGTACACGGCTTTCCCCCCTGGCGCAGCGGCCGAGATAGGTGCCGGTGCATTGAATGATGTGAGGAGGATACCGCTGCACACACCGATAGGGAGACTGTCACCCAACAGCCCAGAAGGCATCTCCATAAATGGTAGATCAAAATTACTCTCACTCGGGCAGGGAACACACAGGAGTCACACACTCTGTCGTGGGTTTTCAGACGAGCTGTACAGTCATTAAAGCTGAGGGAATGCTCTCTTCTCTCTCACACTCCCTTTCTTCAGTATCTTTGGGGTCATGACAAGCTAAAGTGTCTTTCCATTGTGACCTCAACACCGTCTAAATTCATCAAGATGATCAATTTAACATGCAAAGTTATTTCTCGTGTCAGGAGACCACACCATAGCTCTACTGTGACACATGATTTGCACGCAGGAGAAACTGACATGCGTGCTCACACAATATTGTGTGTGTAATTTACACGTATAAATCCTGCTTTGCACGATTAGGGGGGGGGGTGTAAGGGGATAGAGAGGTGTATTTGTTAATCATTCTTTTTTTTTCATGAAATGTCAATTTTGAAAAAGAGCAATATTCTTTTTTCATCCTTCAGATGATATTCATTTATTCTTCACTGGGATTTTTTTAAAGTTTCATTCTGCATCTTGCACATTATATTGCTTGCTAGTGCACCAAGTACATGTACGAAGGGTGAAAACAGAATACTGTGAACAGTTTGGAGTTATCACCAAGCTACTTCTTTGTGGATGTTGGATGGAATGGCTGTTGTCACTGAAAATTGACATTTTTCTTGATTATTTTTCCTTGACAGTCCAGCAGTATCCAAAAAGAAAGAGACAGCACAAAAGCTAGTACTATGAAAGCACAAGTTTTCAAGTATTTCATGTGACATGGAACTATAGAGCACAAAAATATAGAGTATGTAGATTTATTACTTGTTTTCATGTTACAGCTACTTTATATTTTGATTCCGTAAAAATAAACACATATAAAATTCATCTTAACTGCACAATAGGAATGTAGTGCAGTTGCGTGTATCTCCCAATTGCTATGCATACACATGTGCAGTGGCTTTAGTGTGACTGTGTAGTCCTTGCACAAGTTATGTGACAGAAACTCTTATTTAGTAAGACTTCTATTGTACATGTATCTCTAGGATTAGAGGCAACCTGAATATTGACACATCAATCTGCCTTCACCCATACAGAAGAAAACATTCCCCTCGAAACAGTAATAAATTTTGAAGAAAAAGAGATTAGATAATTCATTCATGCTCCACAGAAAATGGGAAAAAATTGAATACCAAATATGTATTAATCATCAGTAGAATACACATCTCAAAGCAGAGTTCATGCATCACAATGTTTTTGAGAATATTTGCAGGTAGAAGAAATCATGAAAACATTCCCCTAGAAACAGCACATAATTTGGAGAAAAATGATATGAATAATCAACATTGTGATTAGAAATATGTTTGATGTAAAACATGGCAAAAATTAAATATCTTTTATTAATCAAAAACATATATATTGGTAAAAAGAGATCTCTAAGCTTTGAGAATATCTACAGGTAGAAAAAAAAAAAACCCAAGAGAATACTGTCCTCCAGACATGACATAATTTTGGGGACAAATGAAATGATTTATTGTAGGAATTAAGCATATAACGTGAGGTATACAAGAGGCAGTTCAAATCAAAAACCTATCATAATAAATCATCGGTTAATGAATAAAAAAATCTCAAGGACTTGAGAATATTTTATGGTAGAAGAAAATAAAAAAAAAGCAATCTCCTTGACAGAGTTCAGAATTTAGGGACAAAAATGAAATGAATTACTATAGTGATTGAAAATATGATGCTAGGTATATAAGAGGGGCAAAAATAATGTGTAATATGAATTAATCATCGTGTAGAAAGAAAATTCCCAAGGTCAGTTCATGCATTCTAATGTTTTTGCTAACATTTGCAGGTATAAGAGAAGAAAGAAAGGAATAATAAAAAAAGACAACAGTTACTGAAAAGGAGCAAATGAATGCCGGTGTACGCTGAAAACATCCTGGCAGTTTAAGTTTTAGTGTACAGAATACAAAGGGTTCAAGACCACCTCGTACATTGTAGCTCATATAACTATGATAATTATGATGGTACCAGTTTATTTTCAAAACATCCTCATTCAATAAATAAAAAAGGTTTGGAAACTTTTGGCCCCTACATACTTCCTGTCTGAAGTTAGGAGACCTTTTTCCAGTTTTTTTTTCTTGCTTTCTTTCATGAGGACAGAACTTTATAATCTCCAATCTATATACTTTAAAGAAAAATACCATTATATGTTCACCTTGAATTCATGAAACTCCCTGAGTAAAAAAACAAACACACAAACATAAAGAAGGACTAAAATTTCACTCAAATTGGGCATAGGCTACATACGGTAATATAAGACTTTCACGTTTTCATCTACAGTAATGACCATGTCTGTAAAATCAGAAAGATGTGCAGCATGAAACTTTTACGAATTGGAGCTAACAGCCTTTTTTTTTTTTTGTGGCTTGAAACTTTTGTGAATAGGCACTGGCATTCTTGTGTAGATAAGAACTTTTGCATGCATTTTTCTTTTGCGAGTGCCGTCTTGTGAAAATTTGTGAAAGCTCCCTGCATGCAAATTTTTTTGGTCTTACAGTATCTCCATCACAGATCAGGGATGATATCATTGCCCATAACTTTCTGAATGACCAGTTTAAAACAAACAACAAAAGTTTAACTGAACTGATCAGCCATGTAAACTCCCACACACTTTTTATCGTGGCATGAGCAAAATATTCACAAACTCAGACACACTCGCCAGTAACCTGAAAGCTGCAGATCATTAGAAACCCATACTGTAAAACTTAGAAATTTTTGCGTGCATGAAATTAAAAAAAAAAAAAATTGCAAGGAGCCAACATTTGCCATATTAAATTGCATGCAAAAGCTGTTGTCTACACTATGCATACATTTCATGCCTCAAAAAAAGGCTGTCGTCTCCAATTCGTGAACATTTCATGCCACAAATATTTTTGGTTTACAGTTATGTGGTTGTGTGTGGGAAGGGGGGGGGGGGAAGGAGCAGAGCTAGCCTATAGCACTTGTTGCACCTTTAACGCCCTTACCTTTCTCAACCAACGTAGTCTTCCTTGTAATTATTTTTCTTTTTCAGGAAAATATTAATTTGATCATTAAACATCTGATCTTGGGAGACATGCATCATAGCATCAGCCTCGAAACAATGATGGGTGTGTTAGACATGCTGTAGGTACAGTACGTTGTTAACAGCAATTTTGATAAAACTATACACAGGTTCAATTAAGGGTCTTGGAAACAGTAGCCCACCTGATCTGGTTGTGATTTCTGTTGAAGGGTACTATAGGCTGATCAGAGAAGAGCCCTTTAAAGGTCTTGTTTACCTTTCCGAACAGTGATTTAAAAAATGTCCAAGATATGACATTTAATGCATACATGTAAGTCTGTTGAACCACAAAACATCCTATCATATACAATTTTTGCAAAAAAGCCTAAAACATAAGGAAATATGTGTAAAGCACTAATGCTGGGTTTTTGTTTCATCTGCAAATAGTAAATTATGCTTTTAAGGACTTGTAGTTGGATGAGCCAAGTTTGAATGCACCCTGAAAACAGTCACACACAGAGATTTGAGGTTCCTTTATACTGGCCATTTCCTCACTATTTTAGATCAAGGACTATCTAGGCCAACGATAATCACCTCAGAAGTGAATTTGAGAAAGAAACATGTGAAGATGTTAAATCCTCAAAGACACTACAACCTAGCTGAATACATCATTTCAGACAGTGTTCTGAATTATCACAGCACTTCATGGCATTATTCATGTTCCGGTTTCCACCAGGGAAATGCAACACTACACAGATTTGTTTAGAATAATTATGATGCAAGGTAAGTAGCAGCAATTTAACTGGGCCAGGACAAGCCCACATCCTATCGAGAAAACCGATCGAAAGAGCTGATGAATTCCCTCTTAACAGTCTGGAGTACTGCCTCAAGCCGTACGTAGAGTTGACTGTCACATGTCTTTGCACACGTGCATTTTAATTACAATTCCATGCTGGCAGTGGCACAGATGAAATATCTTCTTTCATAAAGAAATTCAGTAAAAGTATTTTAACACCAGATGTAAAAGCACTAAAAATTGCAAAGTCTTTGGCAATGTTCCTTCCTAAATATTGCATAAAACTGATTAACAAATACTAGTTCTCAGTGTACACTGTGTACTTCTGGCTTGATTTGCCTACTGTTTTTCTAGAGAAGATATTTTTTTTTTTACATTGCACATTGGGAATCATAAGACGTACAACACATACACAAAGATAAATAGTGTACATCTTCTTTAAGCTATGATTAACCTTTGTAGTACCATTTTTCCTTTGCTTCTAAATTCAAAACCTCTCCGTCTACTGTACGTATACAATGCCATATACGCAAATGTGAGAAATGTACAATTGATAAAAGACATTACTAAAATGACTACTAGTATTACCTTCCTCTTGCCACAAAAACTGTGATTACAATACATACTGCATCTAGTCTTTGTTCACACAAATTCTTCAAGGACATCAAAAAAGAAAGGTGACACATTCTGGGTAATCTCAAATGCATCCATTACAAATTCCGGAGGAAACATTGACAATGTGGGAATACACTATGACAAAATAAACTATAGGCTGAGGCCAATGTTGATCAAACAATTCTTACAAATAAATCTCACCCTACATCTATCTTGAATGGATGGAAGAAAATAAACTTGCGACATCATGATTGCCTGGAGAAGTTAAGAGTCGATGCAGGGATAATAATTCCCACCTCCAACTGTTGGCCCACTTCAGCGTACAAATGCACAACTCTAAAAGAGAGTTTTAGTCACTCCGCTGAACAATATATTCATGAAATAGAACTTGATGACATTCATCGATCAGGGGGAAACTCATTCCCCCTCTGGCCGTGCCCCAAACTGACCGAATTCGACATGCCACGGTGGGATCGCCACAGCGTCCCGGACCCAACGGACTGCCACGGCAACCAGAGCGGCAGCCAGAACTGGAGAGAAAGGTACGGATAAGCGGCGGAAATGTATCTCACTTAGTGGCAGTAAGGAGCAATTTGAAAACAAATCCGCTTGTCTGTATATTCACACAAGCCTCATGTATCACTGATCTGGGTAAACACGAAGGGTAACATTAACTTGTCGCTCCTTGATCTATGGCTTCTGTCTGTTACCTTCCACGGCAGAAACTGACGTGAATCAGAAATACTTGACATTCTTACAGAAAAATGTAACTTGAGCGAGAGAGCAAATTTTCCTCACCAGAGCCCCACTGAAGTATCTGCGGAGCGCCTGTGAGATACATAACAATTGTCCCTGCTGCCCGCCGCCTGGAGGGGTGACTACAGGCTCAAGGAACTTTGTGTAAATACTATTGACATTATGAAATATGAAGAAAATAAATGCATGCGAGCTAATGAGACTAAGAAGACTGGGGTTGAAGGCTATAAACCCTCTGTAAACTCCAGGCTGATATATCTCCAACACTGTCTGTGCATTCATCATTTCCACTGACAAATGATGCAGTAATTTAGAACTTCTTCTTTGATTTCAGCAAATGTATATAACCTTTGTTACACTGCGAAACAAACACACATGTCTGGAAGCTAGTGAAGATGGACACAGTGGCTATATAAGCCCAGATTAAGACTGGCTAATTGAATTACACAGCATACGTAATGATGTGGTTGTTTCTACTCTTCCTACAGACAATTAACTCCATATATTTACATATAAATAGGATACATGAGAGGTAATGAAAAAACACTTTCAAAGCTTCTGATTTATGTGCAATTTCAGTGGTGCCCCCCTTAAAAACTTTTTTTTTTTTTTTTTTTTTTTTTTAATTGAAAAAGCCAATGCAAAACAGAGGTAAATAAAGTTCCAAATGTTTGTCTTCTGATTATAAACATCACGGAATGAGAAGCATTTATTGGAGTCTGCATATTTCAGTAGCGAAGAATTTTGAAAGCTCCGCTACCCGGTACCCTATCTGGTGGAATGACAAGTATATAGGTGGTATCTCTTCACACACATATACACACACAAAAACAGTGGGGAAAAGAGGCATAAAATGGATTGAGGGTAATGTGCAAATATCCTATTCTGACATGGGGCATGTTCACTCAATAGCTAATACATGCCTGCAAAGCCTCTTTCACTATTGATTTTCTACGCAGGCTTTTATGGCCGTGCATTAATTTATGTCCCTTCTGCCATATGGCTCTCCAGGAATATTGCCCCAATCAGTGAATTAATTCAAAACCAGCCCAGAAAATTACAAACAAAAATACAACACGATATTGATTTTTTCCTCTCTTTTTTTGCCCCCTTTTTGACTAAGGATGATGGTCAAAATTAACTACATTCTGCCATGCCAGTTACAAGAGACGGGTAAATGAATGCATTGATTCTATTTGAAGTAGGAGTGACAGCCTCAGCTAGTGCAGATAATCACATACATGTCACTTAAGATGCAAAAGGATGTAAGTACAGCAGACTTTGACCCAACAGTTTTCCATTGGAAAGATTTTCTCCAATGTGTGCAGAATAAGAATGTAACTTCTTTTAAGTGGTTCCGTTCATGAAACTTTATTTTAAAGGTTAACAGGCAAAGACGGTTTAATTGTTAATACACTACTCTCTGAAAACTGCTCTCAAGACATTTCTGTTCAAAAAGTATTATGAATGAGTTTGGTTTTGCATTTATGGTACATACATTGTACACCATATTTCCTCTTTCTACTTTCATCCCTCTCCCTTACATTGTATAAAGCGCATAGAGACATCACGGTAGTGATATGCGCTATATAAGCACTATGTTATATATATATCATATTCGTTTCAGGCTCTTAGGGCCTATTTGAGTATCCTCACAAAAAACAAAACAAACACAACAAACAAACAAACAAAACAAAAAAAATGCCAAGATGAAGCATAAAGTGCACATCAGGTAAATTAAAAGAAATAATACATAGCATCACCACACAAACACATACAAAAACACACACATATTAATAAAAGAGCATTAATAAGGCATACAAAAGGAGTGAAATACTAATAAAAAAGGAGAAAATATCTGATAAAAAAAAATGAGGCCAATGTACAACTGTAATACTCATGATTCTCTGCCTCTACAATTTACATGTACATACATTAGAGCCACGCATTTCATTTTGACAAACGTAAACTAGATCTTGCTAATCACTGAAGGTGATTTATACCCATGCTCCAGCAGAATTGAACTAAGGTTTGATGAAAGGTTTAGCTTGTGTGTGTGTGTGTGTGTGTGTGTAAGCAGTTGGATCCATAAGATACCTGCAAAAAAATGTGGTTACCATGGCAACGCTATGTTGCACACAAACACAAAGGTTGTTTTGATAGCGACATTATCACACCTACCAAACTTGACTTTAACTGCTTCAATGATGTGAATTAGTTTACTCTACGAATTTTCATTGAAACTGTAGTTACCATGGCAACACTCTGTCTGACAGACACAACAATCAGGTCTCCACGTCTATACCTCAATGCCATAGTGTCCATCAAATTTGATTTCAATTGTTTCGCAATTGTGGAAGCAGTTCATCTTGCAATATTTTCAAGAAAATATGCAGTTACCATGGCAATGCCTTGTCTGGTACAAACACAAAGAGTGTCTTGCATAACTGCACCTATACATCATTACACATACCAAATTTGAAATAAATTACTTAAATACTGTGGAGGTAGTTCGCTCCACAAGGTTTTAGGAAAATTGTGGTTACCACGGCAACATTTCTCTAACAAACATAAAAAACATGTCTTGCACATGTACACCTCAATGTCATCACGTACCTTAAGTTTCATCTAAATTGTTTCAAAACTGTACAAGGAGTTCGCGACGCAAGATTTGCAACTGACTGCCCGACTGCCTGACCTACCGACCACACACTGATTCCTATCAAAGCTGTTATTTGCACGAATTTTGCAAATCACAGTTAGGTCGCGAATTTAACAACACGCGAAAATGTCGCCGTGCACTAGGGTAATGATACATTTAGACAGCATGGATGCCAATTCATGAAAATAACAGTTTGTGAAAATGTCCATGACCTCCTAATAATAAAAATTTCTAAAAAATAATGGCTTATACAGCACCCCCTTAAATACACTTTGTGTATGTGGGGGTATAATGACAGGCGACATTTTGTACGAAGTGCATGCAACTCTGGGACAAATCACATGTCAAGAGTTCTGCCCTTAATACACTTATAATCAAAAACCTCTGGCAAATAAGACATTTCAATCAATTAGACAAAGACAAAAAGACAGCAGTGGTGGTGGTGGTGGTGGGGAGGGGGGGGGAACTAATTAAAAACTTTATCTTCTCCCCGAGAAAACACAATTACGGCACAAATGGGATGGAAGCAATTGAACCAAAATTTGATCATTTAGTGTCTCTGTCTCCGGCAGATGTTTCCGGGGAAGAAAATGTAATTATCCCATGTGCTAATTTCCAGTGGCCTTCTTATTTACAGGGTGGGAGAATACAGAAACATCATCTAATTAATGGTAATGAAACTTTGTCCATTTTCTTCATCCCCTTTGTCTTAGCTCACCAAATCACCCCTCCTCTCTCTTTCTCTCTCCCTCGGACTCTTTCTTTCTCCATCTATCTATCTTTTACTAATCGTAGTTGCTATTACAGTTCTTTTCTCTTTTCTTCCTTTCTACATGACCTCTCCGAAGGCATACTTTGATTGTTAAATCCTCACACTCGGCACTCCATATACCAGATGTATTATGAGAAATGCTTATATCTGCTAGTCATGACAACATTAATCTTTTGTTTGCCAATGCCATTGTTTTTTCTTCCGTTAATTGATGGTTTTCTCAAGGAAGTACAAGCGTATACCACTTCATCTTTCTCCTTATCTTTTTTTTTTTTGGTCCCTTTTCTCTCTCTCCTCATCTTTCCTGGTCTTTTTTTGGCATTCTTTTTCTCTCTCACACATACACAAACTCTAATTTCATTCTCTCTCCTTGTCTACCCCAGTTTTTTCCCCGACTCTCCCGATGTTTCCACCCCACCCTCCGCCATCCTCCTCACTCCCATTTTCGTCACAGGCTCCGACGCAATTTAATTAAACTGATGTAAATGCTGTCTCCCGGATATTTTCCTGTAAGAAAAACTAATTCCGAGACATTGATATCGGTATCAGATCCTTCAGTTCCATTTGAGACAATGTCCTGAGGGAACGCAGGAAAACAAAACATTTGGGTGATATCAAATGAGAGATATTGACAACGATAAACACTGGCATGATAAACTTCGTCATCACTTTATAAGAAGGTGTTTTCTTTGCAAAATCAAAACTAAAATAACATTTCTTCATCAAAAAAAGGAATACTTTCCGGAGGAAGAGGCATATCAAAGTAAAGATAGACAGAGATGAGTAAAGGGGAAGGAGATAACAGAGAGAAAGGGAGAGAGAAAAAAAAGAAAGAGCTAACCTACTTTAGTCAATTCGTAGTTCTTAACTTCTTATTCCATATCATTTCATTTGAATGTCTTTCATCATCGTTGGAGATGAAATGAAATACTGGGATTGAATTAAATCATTCCATAGTTTTTCCTTCAAGTATTTGAGCATTATAAGGCTTCTGACTGGCACAAACCCTATTTCATAATAAGCAGTGCTTTCCTTTCCTTCTCATTTCGGGATAAATAAGTTTTCAGTCCTTTTGGGCTGACCTTCTGTGCACTAAACCTCCTAATCTTTCTTTCGGATGCATCTTTCCACAAATACCCACTTCGGCATAATCTCCCCCTCCCCATTTCTGGGATTTTAATCTCTAATTCTTCAATCAATCCTCTCTGATTTAATCTGCTCTTTTAAAGGTAGTAACCTATGATTGTTATGGAAAGGGGGAGGGGGAGGGAGTGTGGATGGTATTCCATACAGGAACTAGCTGCCATACTGTACCTATAAATGATAGTTGATAAACTGCACAAACAACATTTCACTTCCCATTTCAAAGAAAAATGTGGAAAAATGCATCATAAATCAAAATGTTTTTATCAAATTCTAAAAGAGACAGTAAATACCTACATGAAAGAAAAAGATAAACATTGGTCTAGTTTTGCACAACTAGGACACCAGTCACCTGCCTTTTCATTTTACCTCTCTTGCCTGCTTCTATCAACCTGAACAGAAAGGATTTCAAAATATGCCCTCCGATGGATCCTTGAGATGCTGAGCAAAGGGGGCTGGGGCACATCCTTTAAGGCTTTAGGAGAAACAGAGGAAGACTCATAGCTACAACCAGTCTTACACAGACCAATTATACGTGCTCTTCAACTGACCTCTACCCCCCTGTACTACTTCTTCCCTGATTGCTCCGTCTCGAAATGCACTCTCAGTTAGCGAGAAGCGTCACTGTACATGAAATTAATTGCACGTTAGATTCGCTGCATACCTCTGGTAATGGCAAAAATATGCTTATGATAATGAACGTTTGTAAAAGGTCACGCCGGCATTTATGGAATTGAGAAACAAAAACCTGGCATTGTGAAATTGTTTGCGATAAGGAGGCAGGAATGACAGCAAATTGCTCAGAATGCCCCGAAGGAAAGGCTTCATTTAAGGCAAAGGAATGATTATTGTTTGGATTTGCTCTTCTGCTGAGGAACGGAGAGATTCCGTGCCGATACACACCACAGTCTCTCCTCCCATGGAAAGTGAGAAGGAGGACGATCATAAAATATGAATATGACCATTTAAGACCGGGATGTTGATGTATTATTTATCAAAATGCCATGTCAACATCTGTTAGGGGGAAAGGCGGGCTTACTACCTGGCTGCAGGGATGCGACATTAAATCACAAAATGAGCAATAACTGCAGTCTCTCTAGCTACAGCTACAATTGACATATCCCGGAAATAACCAATTTACATGGAATGTCCCGTTTCTTCCACAAGTTATCTCCAATCCATCATTTGGCAAATGCTTCCACAAAAAAGGATATTTTACTATTCCCATTAAAGGAATGAGAGAAAAAAAAAAGGAAAAGTACATTCACAAACAGCCTTCGACCTTTTTCTTCTTTTTTTTTAGACAAGGATATCACAACACGAAAGTAGATACAGTGAGCATGTCTACACGGGACACATTTCACTGTGACACTTCCATACAGGACTGTGCCAACATTTGTGTATGAAGAATATACGCCACGCCAGCATATATGTATTATACATTGTACAAAGCAGTCATCTCTGGGAATGTGGCGATAATACATATGAACCTTCACAACGTAGTGTCTCTATAAATAATGTATAAAATTCTGGCGAGAGGCCCAAGGAGGTAATGTCAAGATAGGCCAATTTCTTGGAGTCCCATATTTGGTACGGTGAGCTACAAAACGTTATTAGTGATTCTCGGCCTGATCAAATTCCAGGCGAGAAGCCAGCTGAAATTGGGGCTTCTCCGTTGGACGTGGTTCCCCCAACTTCCCCTCCGTGTCGTCTCCCTGCCTCTTTTCTTTTCCCCTAGCTCCTGCTCCGAGGTGGCGTATCAAAATGCAGCAAAAGACCCCCAATGTGGAATTTCTGGAATCCAACGGACTGGGTCGCCGTGCAATTATCATTGTGGCTTCTCCGCCAGGCGCTATAGGGCCTGGTTAGTGCATGCTAACAACCAATAAAACATCACACAAACTAATGTAGGCTCCACTTGGAGTTGGAACAATGCAATGGTCTCTGTCCCTGTGTGTGTGTGTGTGTGTGTGTGTGTGTGTGTGTGTGTGTGTATTGATGTCTCTACATATTTCCATAACCTCATCCATTAACATTTCTATCCCATTTCCCATTCGTATGAACGGAAAGATGTCATTTCTCAAATGGAAATTTGTAAGAGACAAATATTTGATGTAATTTCATTAATTTGATATTGATTTCAACTGTAAAAAAGTATACACACAAATTTAAACATACATATTATACACGCAAACAAACACATAAATGTCATCTTTTCATATCTACACATATGTGCTGATGTTCACATACCTTTCTTGATAAATACATACAACACCCCCACACATACTATATGTACATACACACAAACATACACACATACATACATACATACACACATGCATTGATATACATTTAAATATTTTTCTTGCTTGGAGGCAAACTTTGGTGACCGGACTTTCACACATAGTCTGGGTAGAGACTGAGATTCCAGAAATAAGTCAAATTCCAGCACACTCCAATTCGGGCATACAAACTACCGAACAGACGGCAGTGCACAAAAACAATACATTTTTACCATGCGTAGCCTCTCATGTCGTACAAATTATGAAGTTGTCAAGAGCATGAAGTGTTAAAACAATCATTAATTATTCTTCTTCTTAAATTCTCTCCCAAACTGGAGTTAATTACCATGATACCTTAAAGATTATCACCCTGTATCCCATAAAGCTTGCATTTTCCGACACGAGCCTGCAAAAATGGTCTACCCTCCGCCACCATGCCATATGCTACCTGAATCACACATTGATGTACTGCTTAAATCTCCATTTACAAGTGTTGACTGTGCAGGAGGGGAAAATGGAATCTTAACACAGGCAGAACGTCAATGAATATTTCACAACCTAGATGCATATGCCAGCCGCACAGCTGCAAAAATTATGCAATTTTGAGCTAATCACCCTGTTATTCTGCACTTTAATGAGTTAATTAATCACATTATCAGATGTCTACTTCAAAATTACACTCTAAATAAAGTGAAACACAATCTCAAACAAGAAAGAGACAGTAGAAAAAGAGTGAGAGAGACAGCAAGGGAGAAAAGAGAACAATTAAAAAAAAGAAAAAAAAAAAGACACCGACAATCTTTGCCCAGAGTGGAGAAACACAAAAGCAGGAAGACTATTAACATAATCCCAGTTAAAGCAGGTGACAAAAACATATTTCAAACACATTAACCAAACCTCCCATCCCCGTTTCTGTCTGAATAAAGTATGGCCTGAATGTGATCATAGAGAAGCCATTTTATGGTACAAGGGAGTCATTATCACATTTAATATGCCATTCTCTAAAGACTAGTATACAAGTGTGCTATGTACAAGGTCTTTGACATATAAGTGCATGCTGCACTGCAAGATCAATATTTGCCACCTAATCTTCAGCATGATTTTGGGGAACCATATGCAAAAAATCTCTCTTTCTATTTACCCATGCCTATGCGTATAATGTGACATGTGAGAGATGAGAAAATGTGAAATTTCCTTGAAAAGCATTATTCTAGCCATCAAATGGTTACCAATGTTTCAGTCTGCAAAGCGCAATTCTTGTAGTCCCACATACCTACATTTGAGTTGGCACTTTATATGTCTGAGGTCTCATTCCAGGAGTATGGATTATGCCATCAATTTTACCTATTCATGAGCACATGAATGCATGTAACTTTCCTTTAATATCCAATTTGATCAAAATCATATCCATGTTATATCAAAAGTAAGACTACATAATTATGAAAGGCAGACAAGAGTTTATTTGTCTGTACACAAATCAAATTTTCCACTTCCCGGCAAAGCATAAAGCTGTATTATAAGAATCTTAAAAATTTGAGTACAAAAAGATATTAGAAAGAAATATGCCATAAACTTTGAAGGCTTTCAAATCAAACCACATCAATTCTAACCAATCATCGATGGATTGAAACTGAGCAATTTTATCTGTCATCATACACAATATAAAATACATCTCAAACATTTGAGTTTCAGAAATCTGATGCACAAGATATATAATATATCATAAAAATTGCTTACTAATCACTGAACATTTAATGACCCATTTGATGAGTAATTAAAATGCGAACTCAGGGAGTGAACTACATCTCAATATTGACGCATAAATATGACACAGACAGGGTCATATTAATTGTGTAGTATTCTCTCAGACTTTGTGGGAGATACTTCAGGATCTCAAGGAAACTGAAAAAAAATTTGAAGTGCTTCGGGGTTTTTTTTTTTTACTACCTCATCAGAAGGAAGCCTGTGTAATCCAAGTTAAGAATAACAATCAAATTACAAAACAGGGAAAAACAAAACTATGATAGTATTAAAAGCAGTGAGATCATCTATGCTAGCCAAGTAAACCTTCAATAGTCTGCAGCCTACCCAAAATAGAATATGTTCTTATGTCTTTTGAATTTCAAATTCAGGGCATATAACTAATCCATGCATGCTTTCTAATAAGCTGTGGCAGTGAAACTTTGTGGTTTGGCAAATAGCTTGAAGACAACTCCCATGGTTATGTAGATTTCTTATTTTACGACAAGTCTAACATTATACTGCTTTCATCATTAAGAGAGGATATATTACATGTGAACATCACATGCACCAAAACTGAATGAAGAAACTGTTCAACAGTTCAGTTTTCTAAGATTGGATTTGTGTTTGTATATTCTTTAATGAAGCATTTAGTTGTTACAGGCAAATACCAACATTACCAAGGAATTTCTTTATCACTTTTGAAGTTGGGGGGGGGGGGGTGTCTTTTGGATTTGAGCAGCTTTCTTTAGTAGCTTTTTAGTGTTGCTTTCATTATAGGATTATGTATATGTGTGTCCATGTAATCACTTTTACATTTAAACACAACTGCAAGGGGGAGATCTACTGTGCTACATGTATTTCAGATGTTATCCATGTTTTTTTTTCAGTGGTAATTTTCATCATGAGGCAACATACAACTGAAATACCAGCCAAACCCAATGATGCAAACAATGTAAAATTTTGTCTCTGAATTCAGTTGTTCAGTACAAAATACTTTTGATAAGCATAAGTAATAGTATTAATAATTACTTCACAATTTGCTGCTGCTACAGCACTTAGCTTAAATTGTCTCTTACTACTTCTACTAAAGTAGATAACTGCACAGTGGACTAGTACTAACCTGTAGTTCAGTCCTTCGTCATTACTTGAAACTATTTCCAAGTAAACAGGCATGCACATTACTCACAGTGTTGACGACTAACCAGTCCAATGTGTGTAACACTACCCACACCGCATCAAGCGCTATGAAATGGCATATGCTGGGCTATATATACATATATCCCCTCCAGTTTTGATATGCTAGTGTATCTTTTCACTCAATTTGGTTCACACTTTGGATGCCTAAGATTTCAAGCATTCTTTTACAGTGAATTTCCATATTAGTTCAATAAAGCGGGTGGTATTGGATTCTTGCTGAAATGAAGTATGTCTCCATGTGTAATTACCCCTAAATGATAAGAAGCCCTGATTAAGCTTTCAAAAGAATTTTGATATGCTGATGACTTGTGGCAAAGGATAAACCACGACATCATCATTTCATTCATGGATTTGAGAACCAAAAGTTAACCATCACTGACACGATGCACATTTTAACTAGAATTATTGTTAAATGTGGTTGCTACCTTTAGATACCATTCAAGAGTGGAAAGAAAAGTGAGGTGTCATTCAGATATTTGAGATTAAAAGGTAAAATATAGAAGTTTGGTTCCGAAGTTTTTCCAATTTTTTCCCTACTTGTGGTTACCATTTTGAAAACCGCTGTCCCGGATGTGTTCTTATTGTAATTTTGTTTCTTAATGGAAAACATCGCTTCCAGCTCTGGTTACAAAAATAGGGTCCAATTCGATTTATGACGTGTTAAGATTATAAATCATTTCATCAAAGTGAGATTTAACAACTTGAAGATTCATGTAGAGTGTTAAACTGTAGATGCTCACTCAGTCACACATTGTTGAACATTAAATGCCAAAGTATCAAATCAAGTTTCTTAAATAAAGCATGTCAAGTCCACATACAATCATCATGTCTACAAACACATCTTGACAATCAATAAAGCTCTTTTCAAAATTCTTCTTTTAGAATTCATCATATCCAGTATTCTTATATTGTCAATGGCACCCCCAACCTCCTACAAAATGGTAGAAAATGAAATCTCCGCTATCATAGCACAGCATTTCAATCTCAAAAAATGCCACTCCGGCATGTATTAATAGCAAACAGTGACACAGAAATTAATAATTAGCTATTACGTCAAGACGAAGTTACAAAAATATCTTGCTGATTAAAACTGCCACAATCCTAATGCATCTTCACCTGCTTATATCTCTTTCACAAACCTTCCCAAACATACACAGCATCATCACCATCGTAATTGACAAGATCAATATTGCCATGGAAACCAATCCTCATCTATTTTTTATTTCCCAACACACATCAATATTACTTAGGGGTTACGTTCAGAGGAAAAACGCCCTGTTTCTAATGAGAAGAGAGAAGAAAAATAAAGCGTATGTAATTAACACATTATGGCCTTCGTTGATGGCGTATAATTACTGGTGCGTACCAGAGAGCCCAAATTGCTAAAAAGCCTGCTTTCTGCGGAGATAAATTTCATATGCAAATAACTAATGAAAAGGAGGGCTTTTAATTAAAACACTTCATGGCAAAGCAGATGCTGCAAATAATGAATTTCTGGCAAAACACCCTGGTTGCTTTGGCAGCCAAATACATTTACTCTGTCATAGAAGACAATGAGACAATGGCATAGAGGGAGAAATATGTGTGTGTGAGAGAGAGAAAAGTGAGCCTGAGATATGAGATGGCTTTGATACAGGCAAGAAAAAAAACCTGCAGAATTGCAACAAAATGACTATAGGCTGAATGCAGAAGGAAAATAAAAAACAGAATAAAAAAGACAAAGTAAAGCCTGAGTGAAAGAGACAGAGATTAAAAAAAGAAAAAGACTAAGAGACTGAAAGGGGGGGGGGGGGGGGCAAGAGGAGAAAGAAAAGAAAAGAAAAGATGGAGCAGATGGAACAATTAAAAAAAAAATAACTTACAGGGGGATTTCAGACCAGTTTAAAGTTAGTCTGGAAAGAAAATGTAAAATGTCTTAAGCACAATAGTGAAAATTTGATCAAGATTTGAAAATATTAGGGAAGTTTGTTCCTGAGGAAAACCCAATCATTCTTTGAATTTCTTATTTTTTTAATTCACTATGAACCAAATAAGATGATATCAATACCATTATTACAATGAACTCATAGGCAGGTAAGCTCTGACTTTAAAAGTGATGTGAGTTCCTTCAGTAGTATTAAAGAGCTGATTGTGAGACACTGCCCCACATACTCAGATCCATGCTGGTGGTCTGAGAGAGAGTACATGATCCCCAGCAAGCTCACATTTCTAAAAGACTAGTTGTCTCTTTGCCTGTCACACAGTGCATGTATAGTAGTTCACAAAAGATTCATCATTTACCATGTTAACAAACTGCTTCAAACCTTGATGAGACAGTTCAGAGGTGAAACATACAATCATAATTTGCCAAGGGCATTACGTAACCTTGCTAGAAACAGAGGCGCTAACATATGTATTTAACAATCCCATGGAAATTCCAATATCTTGAAGACAAGTGATTTACCTGATATCCCCACGTCACCATTGGAAAAGTTTGGAGTCATCGTTACAATATCGCACAGAATTTCTTGATTTCATAAAAAGATAAAACTGTTGCAAAGCTAAAATTATCATCCGTTGAGGATTTGTTCTGTGAAACAGTGACTTTTCATTATTGTGATATACACTCCGATGTGTCCATTCTTTTTTTTTTTTTTTGGTTAGAAAATCAGATATCTATGGTATAAGCCAAATAATTATGAAGTAGCAGTATGTGCATGTTTCAAAGTTCTGACAATTGTTTCAGCTACCTGCGTAAAACCGATACCCCTGTCAGCCTTGTGACATACAATTGTACACAATGTCATTTCTGTAGCAATGTGCGCTGGATGTTGACGCAGGAAAATTTACGATGATTTCACTGGCTGTTTGACGGACGTCTGGCCTCATACAAGATGAATTCTTGAAACTCAACAACATTTCTTCGTGCATCGCTCAACTGGCAAATTTCAATGTTCAATGTCATACATCGGTCATCAGGGTGAACGAAAAGAAAGAAAGAGAAAAAAAGAAAGAAAGAAAAACAGACAGATACAGACCAAGATAGGCAAAGTGTGACATATTTGGGATTTTCAGAGGCTCAGTATAAACTTGATAGTCATGACACATAGTTCATAAAAGCTAAAGACACAAAGGTTTGGCTTCTATTGTTTCATGCATCATGCAATAGTCACAAAACAAATTGCTATTCATTGAAAAGAAATTCCATGAAAATTACATTTTTGGTTTCGCTGATGGGAAGATACCACAAGCTACAATTTTCCGTCCCAGTAAACTCTTGGTAATGAAAACATGGGTCATGAGACACTGTTTAGAAGTTGCTTACATGACTGACTACAAATTGTATGTAAGCTAAAGATAAGAATTCTATCAATATGAGCCGTAATGACAGACTAAATCCGTGAAGCAAACCTACACATTTATATTGAAGATAATGTAACCTTTTATACAAAAATATAAATAGGTGGGACAACACATTTTTTTTTTCTGAACAAATATCTTAATTCACTTATTTTGCCTTCTTTTCTATAAGATATCTATTTTGGGCATTTCCTTCATGAATACTGTAAAATGACTGGGAAACTTGCAAACAATGTTCATTTAAATTCTACAAACCATAACATCAAGCCACCCATGAGCTGCATGTGCTATGAGATTTTCACTGGCTCTGCACGGTACATATGTACTCTGGTTAGAAGTCACAATAAATTGACTTCTCTGAAATGGTGACAACATGACAACTCAACATGAGTGAATCAAACAATGATATTTTTCGATGTCCATTTAGAAAGCAGTGCCGTACTTCCACTTTCTCTTTATCATCCTAATGTCATCTCAAATACCCTCATCTTTTTTTCTCTATCTCTGTCTGCTTTTGCTACCATCAGGAGCCTCTGAAGTCAATGTCATCATCGCCTCTTCCTGAATAAAAAGGATGCGGGTGAAGCCTTCTAAGGTGACAACAATGATGATGATGAACAAACTACTCTGCCTCCACATTCCACTCCTTTTCACCTCTGGAGAAGTTTTTGGTGAAGACTCTGTGATCCCGAGGACCTGTCTCCTTCCATTCATCACTCACCCTTGTCTGTGCCAATAAACACCCTCTTGCCCTCTAATGACCTACTTTCCTGCATTATCCTACAACACTCTATTTCCATCACATTCTTCCAGCCGACCCCTCGCCATATTTGGGAGCGCTCGACTCCAGAAATATCCAAAGAGCGTGCCCGCTGGTGAGGGGGGAATGGTTTCCTCACATTTGCTTTCATCATACATCCAGCGCCTCGCATTCTCCTCCACAATCCATCCATAGGCCGGGCAGAGAATGGCACTAGCCCGCTTGGGCAAGCAGATATTGAGCTGCTTTCTGCTAGTCACCCACACCCCACCCCTCCCTCCACCTTGCCTGCTCCACCCTGCTCCCCTCCTGAGAGAGATGCAATCTGACCCAGCCTAGATACAGATTGCCATGGAAATGGATGATGCCTTCAGTGTAGCTAGCCACGTGGCACTGACTTTACCACAGGACCAGTTTTTACATCTTTGAGCCCTGAGTACGTTTATGTTTTTACCGTCCATAGGGGAAAAAAGTAAGCAGAACAGCAAAGTCATGTGCAAGTTGGTCCTTATACAAACTTGGAAAGAAATACAGTCGTATAAATCTTGCATTTCTGGTCATAAAATTGCAACTATAGGTACTAACAAGACTTTCACTTCCTATGCATATAAATGGTCATATACAAGACAGTTTTGAAGGGAAAATGACCATTTCTGTACTGTAAACCAAAGTAAAGACAAATATACAAGCTTACACCAAGGGGAAAGAAAACAAAAAAGAACAACATCTGAAAAGGGTATCAGGTAGAAAAAGTATGTTTTCTGAGGGTTTACTCTGATTCATGTTAGAAATAGATATGAAATGAACAGAGAACTTAGTAACCACAGATAGCAAAAATCAGCACAGTGCTATAATTCTGACTCTACAGTCTCAGCTAATTAGTGATGAATTGATTTATGTATGACTGAGTTCAGGAAAAAGACAGGACAAAACTAATGCACAAATGTGTACTCTTCAGATTAGAAAAGCACACACGGTATGATTACAATCACAACTCTGAGTCGGATTACCAGTTTTTGTCACAGCTTATCACTCACATCCTATCACACCTGAGGACTTGCTAAAAGAATGAGAAAGGGGATTTAACCATGTATTTTTGGGTGTTTTCATGAGGTAGCTATAAGGAGGTAAAAAACTCACTGGCTGGTTATATTTAGGCATCCATGGATGGATTTTGCCATACATGTAAATGCTCAACATTCTTGAGTACTGAATGACTGTTGTAGTCTTTGAAGATATACAGTCTTTTCCTGAGGGGGTCTTTCTATATCTCCACTTCCTTGCAGGAAAATCAGTCTGGCATAGCGATATCTCAGCAGGAAATTAAATCGCACACACATTTCTCATCAGAGAAAACATACGTGTACATCTTTTTTTATTTGAATTACAGGAAATGCAGAAAGATGTATGCACTTGCTTCACCTCATAAATGAAAGGTAGATTAGCAGCATAGGAAGCTTTCTCTTCGAAATAAAAGAACGAAGGCACTCAAGGAGATTACTTTATTTCCTTGGACGAGCCTTGTAAAGAGAAATACACAGACAGGGACTAATAGCAAGGCATTCTCCTTTTACCAGCCAATTTACCAAAAATTCTTACGCCCTTCCTCTCCAAATTACTAAAGAAGAAAATCTATGAAAATTGCAAAAATCAGTGACTAAGTATGTAAGAGTTTGCTTGCCATTAATTTGGTTAGGCAGGAATTAGGTGTTTAGTATACAGAGGGGAAACCAGCCATTTATCATATAATTTTCAGAAGGAAATTCATCCTTGTTCAAATTATTAAAAGGTGTTCTCTGACGATGGGTGGGGGGGGGGGGGGGATGTTTTGTCATGATTAAGAAAAGTGACTCCCCACTCAGCAAGGGAAGTTTGATTCAAAAAATTCTCACAAGTTTGAGCTGCTAATGAAGAACTGATTATAGGGTTAGTGTTTCTTGGAGATTTTGCCAGCAAATTTCACCGAAGGTCCAGACCAATTATGAGGTAATTTATGCCAGTGTTGCCAATTTGTGTGACTCACTCACAGGCAAAGCTGAAAAGTATCGGTCACTTCATTTGCACTTTCCTATGTGCAAAAATAATACAGCTGTGTCAGAGTGATTCATGCATGTGGCTTATCAAAATAATGGCACTTGAGGAATAAACTGCAATTGACCAAATGTTTGACTTCTATAACTAAAAAAAGCCAGTACCACGGTATGAATCTTTATCGACCCTAAATGGAAAATAAACACATAGTTTTGAAACACGGATGCATGCCAGCAATCACAGTGTAACTTTTAATATCTACCCCTGTCTCAATGCTTGAATACCTCACCTAGAAAAAATGTTAAAACAGGGCTGCACACTAACTCATATTATATACTGGTCCGACCTGTCTGTTGGCACCCAGTTTTTCCATTATTTGCTGGTCTATTCCTGAAAAAGTTACTGGTCCGACAGTGATTTTTACTGGCCAGGAACCGTTGGACCAGTGCCAGCGTGCAGCGTTGGTTAAAATATTAAACACATTTTCATAATTGAGCCTTTAATATTGTGTGCACATTATAATGATCCTGGCTTGATTTGAAATCAGTCAATTTTTAACACACCCTTGCTGTACTTTTTACTGATTTAAGTTGGTTTAAAATATGAAGGGTTTGCTGCTTCATCTCAACTATATAGGAACAGGAGGAAATGTGGTTATGAGATGGAGGAACTAATGGAAAAAAAAAAGCCTAAACAGCTGAACATATCACTTAAGCAACAAGAAAAACTATGTATGGATATTGCTGAATAAACTGGCAAAGACAACGAAAACAAGACTAGAAATGACCTCACCAAAGACAGACCACTCTGGCACCACGGCAACATACCCATGGGATGCCTTCCTCATCTCTACCCCTCCTCCTCCTCCTTTTCTTTCTGATGCAACCAGAGTCTTGCATCAACATTCAGGTTATCAGAGATGAATGCCCATCCAGCAAAATTGTGAATTGTTAAAAGACAAATTGTTTATTGGGCATGCCCAGGCCCAGAACAGACAAATTCAATAAACTAGACTCTGCATCAAGTAGGAACTAGCAAGTATGAAAAAAAGAGAGAGTAACATCAGGGAAAAACAAAACAAAAACAAGTGAGCTCCGGTGGATTTATGCACTTTGAAACATCAGCCAGTTGAAGTTCACGATGGCAAATATTTTGTTTCCGTTGTAGAATTACATTCCGTGGACAGCCGAGATCAATTTTGATTGTAACCGTAACCTCATCAATTTCCGATAAACGAGCCAGAATTGCCAGTTTAGGGCCAAAAGGAGATCTCACAAAGCTTGTTTGCCTTTTGCTATTGATTAAGTCTCACATTTTGCATCCATGGACAAGGATGCTGTGGAAGAGAAATATCTGATTGTTGACGTGTTAACAAAAGCTGTCTGATAATGGAAGAATTGGTGAAAATTAATCTCCCTCAAAAAAAAGAGGGTAAAAAACAACAGCAACAACACACATATCAGTGAAAATTAATCTAAAATATGGGGTGGGGGATGGGGGATAAAAGTGATATTGTGGCCACACTTTAAACAAGCCTATTTATGAACTTATCAACACCTTTCCATTGTCTGAAATAAAAAAAAATCAAAAGGTTTACATAGTATTCTTTGTACTATAACAATTCTGTTGTTAATAATATTTTGCTTTACAAGGAAACTCTAAAAATAAAACCACACAAAAAACGAAAAACCATTGCATCTATCTCCGATGCTTGCCCACAGATGCCAATCTTGTAAACAGCATATAAAAATAGAATATATTAAAAAATGGCTGAAAAGGCATAATTTTAGTGGAAAACATTTTTTATATCTTTCTTGCAATAGACATGTTTTATGTTAAAATAAAATTTGAGACAAACAGCATTTTCCATGAAACCTGCAGTATTTTTGGCAAAAAAAAAAAAAAAGAAGTGTGAAATACTGCCAGCAGGTAATAGTTGACATCCTGTTTGCCCATATAAACAGACTGTTTGTGTAGATATAAAAGTGGGAATATACTCAGCCTTTTCACAACAAAAAGCTGTTTTTTAATGATTAAACCTTCTTGGCAAGAAAGGGACCAAAATGAGGCAGGTCCTTTCTGAATGGATATAAACTGGTTCTCTGAAGTGTTCTCTGACAAGCCTAAAGCCCCTCGGCAAATATTTGTGAAGAGCCTGTTTATTAGTTGTTCTTTACTTGTAGACTGCACACCTTCTGGAGGCAAGGCAAATAAAGTCTTGCCCCTATTTGAACGAACAACCCTGAGTCACCAGCCATCAGGCAGACATAAAACTACACAAAACAAGACAAAACAAAACAAAAATACATGACAGAACAGGATACAGACTCTTCCAAAATGGGGAAAAAAAAGGCTGAATATGAAATTCCTACAAAACAACAAAAAGCCCTTAACCCGTTGAGGACGAGTCCCGAGTATACTCAGGCAGGGGTCTATGGGAAATGTGTGTTGTATCAAAATCAGCCCATCCTCAATGGATTAATACATGTCACTTGATACTGATTTAAAACTGAAGGTGCCTATAGTCAAGACATGATGTATCCAAGATGGAATGTAGGTATTCTACTCTTAGAGAACATAGCAAAATCAATGTCACTACAAATCGTACATGCACTATAGACCAAGATTTTTAGATTTCATGATTGGTTCACCTTTTTTCTTTTCTTTTTTTGAGACACTAAAATATGAAATAAACTCTTAAGTCAATCTGTGAAATGCATGTTAATGGAAGCATCTTCATTATCTGTATCCATAGAAATCTATGTGAAAACTGTCTGCAAATGTTTCCACATTACACGACACCTTTCATATAAAAGACGGAGGAACAACAGTCTTTCAAACAGAGGCATATGTTTGTCAATTAAGCACCAGACATGATAGACATCACTATCCCATGGAAAAATGTTACAAAACTTCAGGTATATGGAGAGACAACTGCCTTTTTAAGCTTTCCAAATTTGTTAAAATCTATCCAGAGTGAACAAGATTTCAGCTGTCCATGTTTTTTTCCAGCATGAAAATCTTGACAAATCTTGCAAATTATAAAACAAGTAACACTCAAACTAGCTCTCTGCACAAGCACATTGCCTTGAATCTGAACTGCTGTAGTGACAGCATACATTCTGGTATCTACAAACTATTATCAAGCCAATGACAAAACTTGTCTAGATCATGGTAACATGATTGCACTAAGTATTCAACAATCAGCACTGCTTTCTTTACATTTATTTACTGCAGAATTGGACTTGAAATTACAATTGTAGAAGTTTTTAACAAAAAACTTAAAATGCTACAGTTCTGCCATTTTTCTAAATTTTTGCACAGAATATAAAGAGCCTAGTGGAGATTCCATAAATTTTCACTTATGCAAACAACTAGTTTTGCCCACTATGCTCAACAGATTTCTAGTTCATTCTTATCTTTTTTTTTTGTTTGCTGATATACATGATAACGGTAAAAATAGTAGTAAAAAGAACACATTCAATTTGCATTTCTGGCATCAATGTAACGAAAGATGATGAGCAAAGTTCAAAGTATCGATAAATGTATGCATAAACAAGAACAGACAGAACAATGATCTCTAACCTCTGACGGCAATATCATTGAATAGTCGAATGAGCAGAACACAAAGAGAGTAATATACTTAACAGTCTTGTGAAATTTTCCTTAACTTATGGGCAAAGACCTAAAGATGAAAACACTCCCCAAGAGAGATTAAAAGCACACGGCTTTCAAGGATTTTCATTCAGAAATAACACCACTGAAAGATCAAGTTTTTACCTTGATACAGATGGGTAGAAGGTGACACACAATGATCCGCTTTCCACAACACTCAGATCAGCTCCACTAATTAGAGACGTCTTCACCTTTGTAAACCCCCTCAAAAGAGTCCGGCCCACTCACCACGTACCCACCTCTGAAAAAAAAAGCACCTTCTACCAAGAGAAGAGACCACAAGAGTTCCTCCCCGACCTGGAGCTGGTCACACATGTACTCAATCTTCCAACCCTCTACCTTCCCCTAACCGGCTCCCTCGATTCACGCAGAGTGTGAGAGGAGAGTACGGGAGCGAAGAGGTGAAAAAAAAGGGTGACAGGGAGAATAAAGAAAAACCCATATACCAGGCATGTTCAGTCCAAAAAAATGGGAAGGAGTGTATTTGTGGTAAACCCTATACTATCATTGTGTGTTTGCATATGTATGTGTGTGTGTGTGTGTGTGTGTGCGTGTGTGTGTGTGTGTGTGTGTGTGTGTGTGTATGTGGGACGGCATGTCACCAAGCAAGCAATCAGCTGAGCTTGAAACAGGCCGATCAGAGAAGGCCAAAAATGCAGGAGAAGACTACAGTCAGGAAAGTGAGTGAGTATGCAAATGAGAAAGGACGAGCTCAGCTATTAGGTCTATATACACGTACACACACAAGTTTATGTGAACACACAAACAGACTGGGGCAGGAGGTGTGTGTAAACATGTGCGTATACTACATGAATCTGTGTGTATTACTGGGCCAGTGTGTGTGTGTGTGTGTGTATGTGTGTGTGTGTGCTTCAGCTAGGTACATGTACAATTTCAGGGGCTCTAATTTGAATAATCAGATTATTTTTGTAGGGGTGGCTAAACGCTGATTGGCGATAAGGAGGATGAATTCCATAAATTAGTGACATTTTCTTTGGAGCTCTGGTCTCTGTTCTACTGTCCCATACTGTGGGGTGGTAGCGAAGGATTCCTGGCTGACGTTTCCATAGAGAATAATGGCTGGAGTTATGATGGGATGGTTTCAGCTTCTCATACCGTGCTCTTCTGCCGGAACAAGAGTGACAGAAATAGCTTCCTCTCACTTTTTTTTGGTATTTTTCTTTCTTTTCTGAAAATCTGCTGCAGCAGAAGAAAAAGAATTATTACCAAAAAAAGCATCTCTCCACTCTCTGCTGGAATGTGAAACGTATGAGGCATCTACACTTGAAATATTTGATTTTCAAGGCCTCTGATTTGCTGTTAAACTTCTGGCCAAAAGACATCTCTTGCTTGTACAGTCAAACTCGGATACCTCGACGTCGGATAAGCCGAATATCACTTACCTCGGGGGCAAAATGAAAGTCCCGATTGTTCCTATGGAGTTTCCGTGTATTAAAATTCGCGTAGCTCGAACAAAGATAACTCGAAGTTCGGTTACCTCGAAGGGAAATCTAATGTCCCGATCTTAATTAACTTATTGTTTTTCCCAGCATGTTGCTCGAATCGAAATTGCAAACATCACTCGGCATCTCCGATTAAGCGCGCGTGGACAGCGAAGACATGTCACAAATGTTTTCACACTCGATTGTAAATATTCTGAGACCCAGAACAATCGCGCGCCCAAGAAGAAATACCCGATACACAGCTGACAAGGAAAATCCCCAACACCTACCAACATACGTACATGGTATGCACATAGCACCCGTGCCAATGGAGTGCTTTACGATAGCACTACGCGCTGCACCATCATTTGCTTTTCTTTAACCACTGTGTTTTGATTTTTGATCGAGTCATACCGTGCGCGTAGATTTCTCAACCGTCGGGGCGCACCTGCTTACGTTGACAGTTATATCTTTGCCATTAATCACGCTCCACTGTCAAAACATCAATCTCCCTCGTAGTGCCTTTTTTAAAAACCTTTTGTTTGTTTTTTTTTGCCTTTCACGAAGTTTACTTCCCCGAGAACGCAAGCACTGAAACTTTTTTTTTTTCCCCAGCAATGCGATTATGAAAATCTGGAAGTATAGGCCGATCACAATGAAGAATAGAATACACAGGGCTCCGCACTTATAAGTTTTATCGGGTCACCAATATCATTGATTTTTATTTTCTAGTGGTCGAAAGTAAAATCTGGTAACAAAAAAAAATCAGGAAAAACATTACAAAAACTAAATCGGTTCTACTAAACAGAGACAAATTAATATTAAGCATTATTGAAGTGATACAGATGCCCATGTCTAAAACAAATGAATAGATAATTCAATCATCTTACTCTGTGTTTAAAGATTTGACAAATAGGCGTAGAGATTATTTAAAAAGTTGATGCCCATTATGTTGAGGAGGTCAAAACTTACGTTTGAAATGAGAAAATGGGAGCATTTGCTGACATTTGTTAGCATCCGACATTTGTTTTAGCATTGTAAAAAGCCGAAAGTTACCGTTATTCATTTTTAAATGTAAAAGCAAACAACCGACATTCATTTTAGAATCTGACGGAGCTGAATACTATCCTAATCCGTTTCCAAACGTGAAAGCAAACATCCGCTATTTGTTTTAGCATCTTACTGAGCGGATTAATACCATTGATCATTTCCAAATGTTAAAGCAACAATCTGTTATTTATTCTTGCATCGTACGGAGCAGAATATTACCGTTATTCATTTCAAACATCCGACATATATTTCATTATCGAACGGAGCCGAATGTTACTGCTATCCACTTCCGAAAGTGAAATGAATCATCTGACAATTATTTTATCATCGCATGGAGCCGAATGTTACTGTTTTTCATTTTTGAACGTCAAGGCAGACATCAGACATTTTGGACCATGAAACGTATAGCTGAATGTTACTGATATTTATTTCGAAATGTACCGTAGCAAATATCCAATATTTTTTTATCATCGTATGGGGCAGAATGTTACTGCTGTTCACTTCCAAACATGCCAAACGTAAAAGCAATCATTCGACATGATTATCATCTTCCGGAGCTGAATGCTATTGACATTTACTTTCGAACGTAAAAGCACACATCCGGCATTTATTTTATCAGCGTACGGAGTTGAATATTATTGTTATTCACTTCAGAACATCAAAGCAAACATTCGACATTTATTTTAGCACCTTCCGGAGCTAAATGTTATTGCAATTTACTTTCGAACGTAAAAGCAAACATCCAGCATTTATTTCATCATTGTCAGGAGTTGAATATTATTGTTACTCTTTTCCGAACGTCAAAGCAAACATCAAACATTAATTTTACCATTAAACGCAGCTGAATGTTACTGTTATTCATTTCGAAATTTAAAAGCAAACATCAGACAGTTATTTTAGCATCATATGGACATGATGGAGCAGAATATTACTGCTATTTTCTTCCGAACATAAAAACGATCATCTGACATCTATTTTAGCATCTTCCGGAGCCGAATGCTATTGCTATTTACTTTCGAAAATATAAGGAAACATCCGACATTTATTTAACCATCGTACGGAGTTGAATGTTATTGTTTTTCATTTCCGAACGTCATAGCAAAAATTCGACATTTATTTCAGCGTCTTCCGGAGCCGAATGTTATCCTTATTCATTTCCGAACGCAAAATCAAATATCTAACATTAGTTTTAGCACCATACGGGGCTGAGTCTTATCGTTATTCATTTCCAAAAGTATGAGCAAACATCCGACATTTATTTTAGTATCATACCGAGTCGAATATTGCCGTCATTCATTTCCACAATTAAACGCAAACCCCTGACATTTATTTTAGCATCTTACGTAGCCGATTGTTACCGCTGTTCATTTTCAAAAGTAAAGGCAAACATCCGATTTTTTTTTTTTTTTTTTTTGGTGGCGCGATCAGGCCACCAAAATCTTTATTTCTGAAATTTTGATTTCATTTCCGATTTTCACTCAATTCATTCATATAAAAGTTGATTCAATTCAAATTGACAAGCATGCAAACAATCAGTAGGCACTATAACAGACACCATGTTGAACATCGATAAACGTCGAACATCGATAAACATCGGATAAGTCGAAGAAAATTCGACGTACCCGTACCTCGAAATTCGCGTACGTCGAACTATTTTCTTCAGTCCCGACGACTTCGAGGTATCCGAGTTTGACTGTAGTTACAAAATTGGCATTTGCATTTGCTTGTAGTTACAAAATTGGCATTTTGTACATTCCGTGAATGTGACGCGACAAATTTCATCAATTGCACATTCTTGGCAATTCACCTATTTCTGGATTCACTCTAAAGGAAAATGAAACAAAAATATATATGTAAATTGATGGAATGCAGCAATATTTGTAGAACACTTAAGCAAAGTTTGAGAATTTAATCAGACAATGCACTCAAGCATTATGATTTTCTAAATTTATGCTGCTGCCATCACTGGATGACAAAAATGCAATATTCTGTGTCTCATGTACACAGAAAATTCAACATATTTTCACTTTTCTGCATAATAAAAAAGCACCTGACTTGCCTCTTTCAGAAGGTATGGAAAATATTTCCCTGGACATCTGCCAGTAACAAGTTGAGGGAATGTGTACTTTTACTGAAAATGAAATTAGGTGTGGATTTCTCTATATATTTTTCTTTTTTTGTTTTATATGTAATGTCACATACTGTATTAAGTGTAATAACAGATTGATGCTTAGGCCTAAAAAGCAAAAGCCTAAAATTGACTGGTGACCGATGGGAAATCGACAGGGAATCTCGTCTGCTCGACTTCTCTAAAATTGTTGGATGATGCCTAAATTCCAGCCAGGAACAAGCACGCTACGAATCGACTGGACCCCGCCCATAGTTGTGACCTTAGCCCAACCAACTATTAAAAAGAAAAAAGAAAGAAAGAAAGAAAGCTTATTTGTACTGATGCGCATATGAGCTAATGGTAAATTGGCATTGTAATCAAACTGTTTCCATAAAACTTTTACTGAGGATGTTCTTTTGATGTTTATGTAAATGTCCTTGTATGTACTAAATGCTTTTGTTTCATTCTTTCTTTAAATTTTTGTCCATTAAACAACATTTTATAACCGCAACTATAAAAACTGGATACAAGGTATAAAATGTTATTTTTTGTACTTTTTTACAGGTAAGTTTATTCATCAACTCTTTGAATGCCACAGTGTAGACCCTTGTGTGCCACATTATTCTAAGACCACAATGAACGTGCATTTGCATGAATACTCCTGTTTTTCAAAGCCATGTAACTTTTCATAGAATCACAAAAATACATAAATTTTACGTATTTATATCAAAATACATTACATAGATATTTCATATAAAAGAAATGAAATGCAGCAAGGATGAAGAGAAAATACAAGCTTTGCTGTGATGTGCATTTTATGACAAAGCTGCAGCTATGATGATTTCAATGTACTGTGGCATACTGCAATTTATTAATAAGTTTGTGCACGATGGTGCGTTTGAGAACACTATGCGAAGTTGGCAAACCATTGACCGAAATGGGCTTCACACAAAGAGTTAAAAAAAAAATAACATGCACGCATGGCGACAATGCCAAGAGTAAAGCACTTGTGCAAAGATTTAGAGGACAATGCTATTTCAATTCTAGACAAATTTTGATTTGCTTATATTTCACTTTTTTCAAGGTGAACTTGAACGTTATACTTATGCCTTCTGTTTCTCAGATGCAAATATCATACAACAATCACTTGGTTAATTCATTAAAAAAACACAAGAAGATGAGGGGACTTTTAGGAAATGTGGCTTGTATAATATGGTCATTCAGAAAAAAAAAATGAACAAATAATTTTAACCGCATCTACCAGCTTTTCTCAAAGTTGGTAATTGCTGAAAACACAGTCAAGCAAAATGACGATATTGAACGTGTATTCACAATAAAGAGTGGAACAGCTTGGAAGAAGACAGAGATGGGGGGGGGGGGGTGAGAAAGGAGAGAAAACATGATTGAAGGCATTATCTACCATTTGCAGATGAAACAAAAACCAAGCTTTAGTGTTTCAAAACAGTTCTAAAATGTGAGTTGGAGATAGAAACAACCAATGTAAAAATTCTAATCAGTACAATCAATGTTAAGTATTGTTAGATATACAAAATGTGAACAATAGTTATAATAAAAATGTTTCTAGATTATCAAAATTAGCTACGGTTATGGTTTAGTGGGAAAAATAGTGATATCTCCCTATATCTTCATTAGGCTTTATTACAAAATTCTTACATGGTAAGATGTTTTGTGATACAACTGACCTACACATTATATGCATCAAATGTGATACTTCAAACATATTTTAATTAATGCTCCCAATGGTAAAAAGAACCTTACAACATTAAGAGTAAGGAAAAATTGAGGCTTACACGATGACTACTAAGAGTGCAATGAAAATACTCCTCAATATTTTGAGAATTCCAGTGGATGAAAGTAAATAGTATTGGTAGTGATGGTAGGTTGGTCATGCTATGTCTTGGTTTTGCTCACTTCTTCTTCTCCCTCAGTATCAAGACATCCCGTCTAGTTTTCTATTTTTTCTTCTCTTCCTCTCTCTTTGTCTGCCTGAGCTATCTTTTTCATTCCACCTGGACCATTGCAATCTCACTGTGACCTGCAAGAGTGCAAGAAACGTACGTAGGCATACTCATGCAGAAAAAAAAAAGAGCACAAAAATATAAAGTTAAATCTAATAATCGGCAGGAATCTGGCCCGTTAAGCCAAGAAAAAGTCCATTTGTAGACCAGCAGCCGCATTTAATGAAATTTGTAACATCTTAAAATTTTGGCTTGCATGTTTAGGAAGAGAAAGAGAGAGAGAGGGATGAAGACGGGACAGCAGGAAAAAAAAGGAAGTAAAATATTTCATGGAAGAAAATGATTGTATCAACCTGCCTTCCACATTTCTTCGGGTCTCCTAAAAGCTGGAATTTATTCCATTAGAGGGATGAAATAAAATAACAGATTTTACTTCTTCTACTTGATCGCGCCTGCGAAGGTTTTGTTTCCTTTTCTTCACGGTAAGTATTTTTCTTAACCTCCTTTTCTCTTTTCGACCTTTGAAGGTATCAAATTTGTGCATCAGGAAATTCAATTATTCCCTACATGGACTCAATCTCCTCTAGAACATTACACGGGCTCTCCTTTGGAGAACAGGCCCTGCTCTCTTCGGTTTGTTTCAAAATGCACATGGCACAATTTTTTTTAAAGGGCCTGATAATAATGGCAAAATTGTGTTATAATGAAGGTTTAGCTTCGATGTTGTTTTACTAATTATGCATGCATTTAGACATGTAGATGTCTTGGCAGCATCAAATGAAATTGATTCTATTACTTTTGGGCTAAATTGTCTCCTATTATCCAAATTAATGTCCGTCTTGTCCTTGGTAGAAGCACGGGAAAATCTTTGTTTTAATCACCAGCGTGAAGCATTCTTGAGGCTGAACTAATTTAATATCGCAATGTGGAGAAGCTCAATTTGGTAATCATCGTCCCTGATACCTTTTCCATTTGGGAAACTTTCGTGTACTTCCTTGCACTTGTAATGTACAGCACAAAAGTCTTGTTACCCAGAAATTGATGTTTTATTAATGAGTGCTTGGTGTGTAATGCAGAAAAAATGAATACATGAAAGGCCTAGGATGGCTTACCTTTACCTGTATTGCAGGCTCAAGAGTACTTCACAAGTTTACATCCAAATTCTTCTCCTTTGCTTCTCTACCATCCTACGTCCTTTTAATTCGGACATGATGACTGCATTATGGAACAAGTTTTATTCTGTGATTTCATGAACTTTTTTTTTTTTTTTTCACATAGCAAAAGAGAATTATTGCTCAATACAGAGCAGCCTAATGATGTTTAATAAACAAATTGCAAGCATACTGTTTTGTCATTCTCTCATTTGCTTTTAACTTGTCTTTATTTGACTATCATGCACCATGTTTTCTCTTACGTCCCTGATCATTCACCACACACAAAAATCCTTACTTCAAATATGCAACCAAGAAAAAAATCTTATGTCAAGCAAAGACTATCCAAAAAGTAATGCAGGGTTTGGGTGTGTTATCCAGGTGGGAATTAACCCGTTGAGGACGAGTCCCGAGTATACTCGGGAAAGCGTCTATGGGAAATGTGTGTTGTAGCAAAATCAAACCGTCCTCATCGGGTTAATGTCTCCTTGAAACTGTTGCTATGGTTAAATAGTGGTTTTCTATTCATCTATTCTGAAGAGACACAACTTTTGTTGTGAAGAGACACAACTTTTGTTCAGATTGTCCTCTTAGAAATGAGTCACTCTAGACCTACATGTAGTTCTGTCTTGGTTCTCATTCAAGAAATATATGATAGTATGAATCTACATCAAAAGCTGCTTTTATTCAAAGGCCAGAAAATGAGACCAAATGGGATTCCTTGGCCTACCTGAAAGCCCATAACGATGCCACTAGCTATCCACAGATATGTATAAATATATCGAACTCATTACTTTTTTTTTTCAAGAATCAATGGCTTTGAATTGCAAAAGTTGCTGTGCTTTACTTTCCAACCGATCTCCTTTAATCCTACCTGCCGATGAGCATTGTAAGGGAACCAGCAAAAAAAATACAGACAATTTATGGAAAAACACAGACAATTTATGCAAAAATATTGTCACGCATCGACTGTCACGTACTCACAACAGGAAACTCAAGTTTTGCAATAAAGTAGGCACGTTCATGCAATAGAAGGAGTGAGATTTGGATAGTGATCCAAATCTCACTTCTCAGTTCACTGTTCCAACGAGGAAAAAATTCTACGGAATAATCATGAATGAAACATCAATGGTTTTTTAGCAGGCGTTCACACGATGGCCAAAAATCTCACTAACCCACTCAAGTGGAACGCCTATGTAACCCCAGCCCGACTCCCAGCAGCTGGAGCTACCCAGCATGTAGCACGATTGTGTTGTGTGCATTCATGCATCACAGCACACTTAACACAGGCCAGGCCTGAACACAAACACTCATCAAAATTGGCGTGTGTCATATGCACTCACTGCTAATCTGAATACGTGTGACTCGTGTGGCTCACTGCAGTGAAAAATGGACTACAATCTGGCTGCTCCAGCCATCAGAAAAATGGCTGATGCATTGTGGACTTAAAAACATCAAAATCCAAATCACCATTCCAATGGGGCATGGCATGGAGCAATCATCACGATTATTTGGTAAAAATCACACAGATAGTAAGATTTGGATCCTTATCCAATTCAGCTTGCCAGGCATTCACACTGCAAATGAGTGAGATTTAGATTGTGTTCCACACATTGATCATAATCTGAATCCCACTCCCACACTGCTGTGTGAACACCCCTAGAGTCATGCTTTCCTAGAACTATGCTTGTATAACTATGCCGTGCACAAACGTGCGCGCGCACACACACATACACAAACACACACAATCTTGCCATAAAGAGCTTTTAAAAGGGAAAGTACCCTCTTCCCACTC
This sequence comes from Diadema setosum, assembly GCA_033980235.1. Lineage (NCBI taxonomy): Eukaryota > Metazoa > Echinodermata > Echinoidea > Diadematoida > Diadematidae > Diadema > Diadema setosum. The sequence goes on along the minus strand of CM067077.1, from coordinate 35,112,072 downwards.
TAAGATAGGATACTAATAGTCACCTGAGAAGAGGTCTTCAAACCTTTATGCAGGTTGATGTTAAATAACTGGCCTTTTTTCTTTAATGTAGAAGCTAAATCGTAAAAATCAAGTTTCAGTCCTTTTTTACTCCTAGCTGTGACTCGCACAGCAGGGACTATTATGAATGGGATTCATAATGAAATTTCTTTGCACAATTAGTGTATGGGATTAAAAGATAGATTGAGTGAATTGATGGTGTCACACCCTCACTATTTTTCATGTACGTTATATATGAAATTCAGAAAAATAATTATTTTTAGCTAATACAAGTAAAGGCATGTTCTCATACCAAGGTACTGTATCAGAATTAACATATAATTTGTTCTTTTTTATTTTGGGTGGTTTTAAGGCAAGTTTTCCATTTAGGTAAACATCTGAAATGCAAGATTTTTGTCATTTCTGCATATGAAATGAATTCGAAATTTTGAGAGCATGACATCGTCAACTTGGTCATTTGAATATTCGTACAGAGTGGTCAAGAAATGTTTTCCAAAAAAATGTGAAATTCAAAATGTCATATCTTCTTTATTTCTAAACCAATTTTTGTCATTTTTGTATCATTCTGTAGGGAATATCTTTATCTTTCTTTTGAAGTTTATTCATTTTTTGGGGTGGATTTCTCTTTGAATATGCACATGTTAGTGTGGCATCATTATTGGATCTATTAGCATACACAATGTCACACGAATTTATGATATCATATTCTGCATAAATCTTGGACTACCTATGAAATATCTTAGTAGATTTTGGCAAGTATGTCTGATCAAAGAGGTTCAAGAATTGCCAGGAAAAGGTGTCATGATCATTGTAGTGAATACAGAGAGCAAAGGATTCTTAATTTGAGTTTCCCATGTTGGGGTCAAAAGATGCCATATCTTTAGCTCAGCTCATGGGGACAAGGTCATTTCAGGGAGAGAAATGTCGGCCGTGTTCTTTGCACGTTATTACCACAACGTAAATAAATTTTTGTGATGCTGTAAAACCCTATTGTCTTGGGCAGTGAACAAGAGGGAGAGAGAAAACATGGAGCATTCATATTATCTGCATTACAGTCTGGTGGTATATATATATATTAGGTTCCATCGACCTTTTGAGAGTTTGAGTGAAACACGATCATAGTCCTCTATTCGTCTTTAGACATAGACCGCGCAGGGCCGCTTTTATTGCAGTCATGAAGTTTACTACAGTGCGTAACAAACAACGTGGATTTCTCGAGAAATGCTTTCAGATAGGTAGGACTTTGGTTAAAAACAAGCAAACAAGGAAAACAATATAAGGTCACACTCAGTCAGTGATATTGACCAGAGACGGAAAATCTAGGACATTTTTTACACAAGACAAAAACTTTTGATGCAATGTTGCATTACTGTTATCAATATGAATTATAACTCCTGTTCAGACGCAAGCCAGTTTACAACAAATTTCAATAAAGAAATGACGTATAAAGAATCATTGTATAGCCGACAGATCATTTAGTCACTAATCTCAACCGTTCTGGAAAACGTTGTATAGATGTGCTGTTTCCAGTGCATGCTGCTATGGTCATGAGTGACAGCTATGGGGCCACCTTTCGTATGCGCTCTCATTGAGCCCAGCCCAGTTACTGTAAAACGAGGAATTTTCGCATGCATTTTAATTTCGCGAATTTCGCGAGCGCCAAGATTCGCGAAATTAAAATGCACGCGAAAGTTCTTGTCTACACATTAAGCATTGAATGCCAGTGGCAATTCGCGAAAATTTCATGCTGCAAAAAAGGCTGTCGGCTCCAATTCGCGAAAAATTCATGCCGCGAATATATCATGTTTTACAGTATACCGTTCTGTGGTCACCATACGTTCAGACGCACAATGGACATGATGGAATGCTGATTCATCATCCAGTTCTAGACCCCATTTACAGTGCGGGGCTGGACCGAGCCGCGGCCTCAATTGCGGGGCCGAGCCCCGCAATTCTGTCTGTTTACAGTGCGGGGCTTGGCCTGGGCTTTTCATTCTAACCTTTCAATATTTTGTCGTAGTGGCGCTCTGCTTGTAAACAAATGCAATTTGGTATAGTCTGGTTTTCAGACCCTTTGCCAACTGGATTCTGTGGCGACGAAGTCGCCGTCCGGGCAAAGGCCTTTGCCGAAGGAAAAATCCTTTGCAGGACAAAACCACCTTAAACTATACTAGTTTTTGACGTTGAGGGGGCTAATATCCTGAATAGCGAAATAGTATGGGCAGAGGGTCTGGAAGCCAGACTAAAATTGGCCACGCATTTGGCCCAGTTTGCGTTTACACTGAGAAAAGGCCGGGCCGAGACCACCTCCAGAGCGCGGCCAAATGCGCGGCCAATTTTGGCCCCGCATTTGGCCTTTTGCGCGTTTACACTAGAATGAAGGCGGGCTTGGCCGCTGACCATTGTTTCGCTATACGTCGCTTTGTTAGTCAGCGATCAGACATATAAATTCATTTATAGCTATACCGTTTGGCATAGCTATACCGTTCTGGTATAAAAATTTTTTCTGCCACTGACCACCATGTCTGTTCACACATATTGTTATGTCCAATGAAGACTTCGGATTCTGTAGTCTTGAATTTCAGAGCCAAAAGAGGAGGCGTGGCTTCTTTCTGGGTACCCATCAATCACTTTAAAATGAAGCTTGTGACGCCTTACGAGCGGCAAATTTGAATTTCTCTCTGTGCTGTTCAGCAGGACTCACTCGTACACTGTAGACTCTAACTTGACTAATGGCAGGATTTCTTCTGGTGTCCTTCCTTTCTTTTGTAAAGAGGCATGTGTAACTAAGAATGCTTCAAAGCACAAATTTAACATTTATACACATTGTATCAAAAGTCTGATGATACTAAAAGTCAGGCTCGACCTCCAGCACTCCTCATACAGCACAGCTGCACAGCTTCACATGCAGTGTGTACACTTGTGCTGCGTGCTTTTTTTGTGTTTTCTTCGGCAGAATTGGTTGACATGTCACCGAAAGTTCTGCCCCCTACAATACTTCATGATTTGGGGGTTAATCTGTGTACACGACCACTTCATTTCATCATTCAAGAAAATTGTCACTGGAAAACACATCTCCAGACCATCATTTGAATTGTACAATTCAAATTATGCTCCGTGATTTAAGTTTGTGCACATAGTATGAGCCCAAGATGTGTCATTAGAATGGTGATTCTAGTGACATCACTAGACTCAAAGAATGTACATTCTTAGCTTGTGTGAAAACGGTCTTTCAGTCTCAGCCAACAAACTTGAAATCAAGATCCATACCTTGACCTACCTGAACATATTCACAATCACAAATACACAAACTGTAAATACACAAAAACACAAACACAAACACATAAAATCATAACTATTATGTAAAGTTGATAGTATGAAGATGATTAATACTGGCACCCTGCATCATGGCATCATTGCATCATACAAGCAATTAGGAGAGTTTAGTGAATGTGATCTGAACAGAAGTTCCGAACAGCCACAAGATTTGATACATTATACAGGCCACAAGAAAAGCAACAGTCTACACACATGAATATGATTTTCATGCAGACTTCCGGCAAATTTCTAATGAAGGGGATTTTCATACAAACCATTCTCAGTCTGGCAACCAGCATGATTTAGCATCTGTATATGTACCTATATATTTACATGATTAAAGAATAGTTATCTTTTAATTTTTTGTGGCATATTTTAGACAAGGTTTTGGATGTTTTACATTTTTTAGATGCTTCTCAAATTCTTTATCATGAAACTCTATCAAAACATGAGAATGTAATTTTTGCCTCTCTTCAAACATGTGTCTTGTAAGTCACCAACTCAAGACTAGCATGCACACTCAATTTCATTTGCATTTCCAAAAAAAAAAAAATGAAAATAGGAAGTTATTTACCGAGCACGATAATTCCCTGATGTTTTTGCCACAATGCTGTTACCATGGCAACATACTATTGGCACGCTCTAAACATGTCTTGCATATCAATACCCCAAAGCCAACACATTTGCCAAATATCAAATGATTTGCTGAAAAACTGTGGAAGTTGTTTGCTGTGCATGTTTTTTTTTTATCCTGTTTTATTTTATCCTGTTTTATTTTATTTTATTTTATTTTATTTTATTTTATTTATTTATTTTTTATTTTTTTTATTATTTTTTTGAGGGGGGTATTTTGCTGTTACCATGACTATGGCCTTTGCTTGGAAGAAAATACATAAATGTAAATTCCACTACTCTTACTTAAATTTGTTATGGACAACTCCAAATCACAGTCATCACGTGCGCCATTCTTCTTAAGACTTTAAATCTGCAAGGCTTTTTACCGGATTTGGGGGGACATAATGCCCTGTTACCGTGGCAATGCACTTTCTAGTACTCTTGAAAAATGTGTCTTAGACAACTTTACATTAAGTTTTTTATGAATGTGAGCCAGTTTCCTTGTGAATTACTGAAAAGCTGAGAGAAGTAGTTTGATTTGCAAGTCCTTCACCTGATTTGGAGCCATTTGATGTGCTGTTACCATGGCAATGCACTTCCCACTAGGGAGTCTTGCACAACTTTACAGTTTTTCGTGAGTGCCAATTTTTTAGTGAACCACTGAAAAACTGGAGAAGCAGTTTGATCCATAAGCCTATATCTGATTTGGACGATGTAATGTGCTGTACAATGGCAATGCACTTTCCGCTACAGTAGAACTATTGAAAAATGTGTCTTGCACAACTTTACTTTGGTTCAACATGCCTGCCAAATTTTGTTTGAATAGTTGAAAACTGGAGAAGTACTGCAATCCCTTTACCTGATTTTGCAGACAAAATGTGTTGTTACCATGGCAATGCACTTTCCACTACTGTTGAAAAATGTGTCTTGCACAATTTCACACTGAGGTCAACAAGTGTACCGAATGCTGGAATCGCTTGAAAACTGGAGGTGTAGCTTGGTCTGCAACATTTACAACACAAACAATGACCGGGATGGTCCACAACTTGAAATTTGAGCATGTTACAAGCTCAAAATCTGAGAATATTACAGAGATTGTTGAGTGCAGAGTGCACATCAGAAGCATTTAGTATGCAATATTTCGCATGTTTTGCACCCAAATATCTAAGTACCAGGTAGTTTGATGTTTCCTGTATGTTTTGCACATGTTTTCCACATGTTTGTATGTACATCATATTTTGAGCTTGTAAATTCTTGATGATGTTGTACAGCATGTTGCTGGCTTTTGAGGATGTTGCACAAGAATTTGAGCACATTGCAGTGACATGCTGAAACCCCTCCTGGACCACCCTGCAACCAACATTGTTCCTACCCATACCGTCTTCACACTTCGTTTGGCAAAGGTATGATAAAGACAATTCCACAAAATTTCATTTCTTATGAAAAGCGCACAAACATTTTAATTATCACTTCCATATGTCAAAAGTGAAATCATTCCACCTTCCTTCTGAAAGGGAAGTAAAGCGCTCTGTAATTATGCTCGAAAAATTCACACATCTGGAATTTTCTTCACATCATATTTCTTAAATTATTCAACGACTGGATAACATTATGAACTGTTGTAGAATTCTTCTCAAGTGATGGTGGAACCAATACTCGAACAAGAGACCCGGGGGGTCTTGCGCTCACCTGAGTATCACAAGTTCACCTTTCACGCAGTCACTTTAATATCTAAATTACTCACAGCTCTACCAAAATTTGACCAGGCATTCTCAAGTAGAAGATGAAAATGTCCAATCAGGGCCCAAATTTGGACCCCCCCCCCCCCCACACACTCATAGTATCAATTTTAGCTCTATCACTTTTGGTTCTAGAGAAGAATATTTATTTCAGATTCCTTAATTTTGGGGGATTGTGCCCCCCTCCCCCCCCCCCCCCCCTCTGGTTGGGGCATTGTGCCCATTCTAACAAATTGAGATCCTACCCCCCTAGGGATGCTACCTGCCAAGTTTGGTGCAAATCCATCACGAGGTTTTCAAGAATAAGATAACAATTTAGGCCATAATTTGGACCTCCCCACCACCCCCCCCCCCCAAGGGGGCACCCCTGGATCTGCTATGAACAAACTTGAAACTACAGTCATGAATGTACTAACTTATAGTATTAACTTAGCTCTATCATTTCTGATTCCAGAGAAGATTTTTAAAGATTCCTTAATTTTTGGAGGTGTGGGCCCCTTGCGGAACTCCAGGTTGGACACGGTGCCCATTTGAACAAATTGAGATCCCACGCCCCTAAGGATGCTACCTGCCAAGTTTGGTGAAAATGGGTCATGGGGTTGTCAAAAAGAAGATGAAAATGTACAATTGAGGCCCCATTAGGACCCCTCCCACCCCCCCCCCCCCCTGGGTCAAGGGGGGTACCCCTGATTCCGCCATGAACAAACTTGCAACTACAGTCATCAATGTATTACAGCAACTCATAGTATTAACTTAGCTCTATCACTTCTGGTTCTAGAGAAGAAGATCCTTAAAGATACCTTAATTTTGGGGGTTTGGGCCCCCTGCGGGCCCCCTGGGCGGGGCATGGTGCCCATTTGAACAAATTGAGATCCTAATCCCCTAGGGATGCTACTTGCCAAGTTTGGTGAAAATCGGTCTTGGGGTTTTCAAAAAGAAGATGAAAATGTAAAAAGTTTACGCACGACGGACGCCGGCTCAGGTGAGCTAAAAATTGATAAATTTTGAACATACAGTACAATTTTCTTTAAACTTCACTGATGTTTTAAACTGATATTCCTGCACTGACTGAATCTATGTTTAAAATAAATCTCAAAACTCAAGATTTGACTTTTATCCATCAATGCAAGATACCTGATGGGGTCAAACGATCTTCTTGAGAGATGGTGAAAACAGAAATTAGTATGCAACACAACATAACATACACAAAACCAGAATGCCAAAAACTGACAAAAGTAATTCTTACCAGTGGAGTTCCTGAACGTCTCTTGATTGCCACCAAGCCATATCGTTTCACCCTCTCTCACATCTGAAAAAACAAATACGTATAAGGATACTTGAATATGGATCTTACAACGATCGCTGCAAATTCACATAAGACAGAAAGCTTGAGTAGAAAATAAAAATTTCAGACACAAAACATGAACGTTATCGCCCGGTACAGCAGTGCACAAGAGCAAAAGTGCAAAGAACAGCACGTTTCAGAGCGAGTCATATATTAACATAGCAACAAGCATCGAGTGCATTCCAATAGACTTGTGGTACACATAATAATAATTGATGGTATGGGAAGTGGAGCATATTGTGTCATAATCCATAAAACAACTAAGATAAGACCAAATAAGATGCTAATAATTCACTATTTCAAAGCAAAAAAGCCAAGTCTATAGGGTTGACACAGTAAACATAAGAGGCCAAAGTACAACACTTGTGAGGAGCAATAGATTATTGGTAGAAAGAAAAAAACAGAAGCTTTTTTTTTTCAGCACAAAATTGTTCAAAATGTCTTTGAGATAATGCAACCTTTGAAACGAGACAAATTAAAGGCGTTGCATATTTAGCATCACAATGGTAGCTAATATTATCTCACTGGGTCACAGAGTCCCATGCACTTTCATGCATACATATGCATAGTTGTTCAAAGTGATTCAAATGGCCTCCTTAACAAGGGTGTCAATTAACAATTTTCATGAAATTCTATAGAATGTAGTTCACTTTCATCACACACACACACATACACACACATATACACACTAAAACTGGATTTGAACTTCATTCCAGTCTATCTAAGCTTCATTAGAAATGTCCCATAATCATACAAAAAGAAAGCCCCATCACTGTTTTATTGATACAATATTCAAAATGGTATGAAAAGTGATTAATATCCATCTTCGGTGCTGTCTTGAAAGACGGTGATCAGGTTACCACGGCAACACATTTTCCACCGCCCTTATAAAGGTTGTCTTTCACGTCAAAACACTTCTAGAATAGAATGCAAAACTGTGTTTGAAAAGCTTCCAACCTCAAAAGCGTTTTTATTTCCCTGAATGGTTTGCCTATATTTTACCAAAATATGTTTACCATGGAAATCTACAGTACTTTCTGTAACAATTCACTTGGTAAGAAGAGGCATCTTGCATTTCAAAATATATCTTGCACAAGCATGTGTCAAATTTCTTTTGACACATATACAACACAAAATACAACAAATGCCCTGTACTTCTTTTTTTTTTTTATATATAAGTGCAACATCATTTTCTCTGAATTAATAATTTCTTCATTAAAAGGCAACCACATTTTTTTTTTCACTTGACAAGCTGTTGATCAGAGAGGACAAAACCTGCCCTTTTTTTTTTGTCTTGTTGATGGAAGTGGTCAATTAAAATGACCAATGGAAACTTGCCAGTAAGAAGAAAGCAACAATAGCAGTAGGATAGCTTGAAACCCAGACTTTGGCCAAACTTCAGAGTGTGTCCATCTGGAGTATCTTGCCTCCAGTGCAAATCTAGGGCCATTCACATCACTAGTAAGAACTCATAAAACTTCTATGAAAGCAAAGTCCCTTTTCCTTTCAATGCTTCACTCGTCATTTGCTGCAACAATTTGAGATTCAAGGCTAAAAAATGGACAATGTCACATAACTTGCATTCAATGTTTCAATTTTGTTGGTTACTCCCCAGAAGATTGCTATTCCAAGCCAATTGTACATCAAAACAACAGAAACTTGGACCTTAATTATTTCACAATCTTTCATGGCAGTGTGAATGAAAAGCTCAAATATCATGACTGTGAATGGAGTGACAGAATATTCTGCAATGAGAGTGGTATCAAATGATTTACTGTGGTATCTATCATTATGTTTTCTGGCAAATGAAACCAGTGTCAACAAATAACCATGGTACATAATACCAGTAATCTTAATGTTAATTAATGCACCTTTTAACACTTTTTTTTTTTTTTTTTTTTTTTTTTTTAGCTGAGTTTAGATCATGACAGAAGATACTGTACCCTCAACTTTAAAATGTGTTTTTCATCGAGTTTGGATGATCCAAACCCTGAAAATAAGATGATCAGTGCAAAATCAAACATGTAGGAATATTAGGATTTTTGAGAAATAGAGTTTTAGAATACACCATCCTGCCCTTCACTGTGTATCAAAAGAAAAGTCTTTATAACTCTTTTGTAACCTTGTTAAATGGATTATCATATTTTGTGATTAAACTAAAACTTTGAGCACTTGCTAGTTTTGTTAATAATCATGCAAAAAGGATTAAAGCTGCTGCTGAACTTTCTTACAGTATTTACAGTTTCTTTGTGCTCTCTTTCTTTCGTCATTGGTGGACAAAAGAGGGAACAAAGTTGAGATTCATGTAGCAAAAGGTGCACCACAGCGTCATTTCATAACAGATGTTTAGATAGCAACTCTTTCTGGAATGACAACTTCCCATAGCAACAGCCAATCAGGAAGCTGGATTCTTGTCGTGACAATTGTCATTTCAGCTAGAGTTGCTATCAACTTGAAACGGTACTATGAAATGGGGCCCATGGCCTTGTTTTGTGAAGAGTTAAAATTGATTGTTAAAATGATTTCTATCATAAGTCTATGGCAGTTGTGTGTTAAGGAAATTTGAAATCAATTTATCTTTTGATAAAGCAGGGCTCTGATCAGTTAGAGACAGTATATCCTATACTTAGTTTTATGCTGCAAAACTCCAAAATTTTGATAGAAAATTGGTAACTGTCTGATCATACAAAAAACCTCAATCCACTGGGTTGACCTTAAAAGGACATAATGAAATCTACCAGAATTTCAACCTACTAAGACCTTTTGTGGGTTCAATGAAATAAACTTACATATGAAGTTGCACAATAATATGAATGCCAGGCAAATTTCTTTATGGACCCATCATAAAGGAGACAGAGTAATAAACTGCTTGCCTGAACTGGACTAGTATACCATTTTTATGCAGAATACCTTAAATTATGGAATGAAAAAGGAATCAAATTATGACTATCGAGAGTTATCTTTTTAAGACCTTCAGCTGTCCACTGCTACTGTATGATTATTCTCACTCTACCCGCAATTCTGTTTCAGCTGCACGCATGCACTGAAGATTATGATGCAGCATAATCTCATAAAGTTTAAATCTCTGCTTATTTCCTTTGCTGTCGCTTAACCTCTCTGTCTAGTCATACTCAGTAAGAGGACATTGCCTTTTAAGATATGACTGCTACAGTGAAAAAACAAGGAAGGAAAACAATTATTATCAAAGAGCTTATGGGCAGTTTCTGTAATAATTAAAGTTTTGAAAAGTTACCATTTATACTCCAAAAGGCACCACTTTGACCTGGTAAAGTAAATTAATATTTATATTCCCTTGCCTAACAGCATCATGCCCTCTGACCTCATAAGAGTGATTTCTAGGGAATCTGGACAATGGAAAAATTTAGGTTTTATGCAAAATGAAGCAAAATCCAAGCATGAAAGCAAGGTTACAAACATGAATCTTAATATCAAAATAACAATAATAGTGAATATTATTTATAAAGCGCTAATTACTTCAGTTTCTAAGTGCTCATTTGGTAACATAAAAAACCATCTGGTAATATTATCATTTGCTAATATTATTACTTGGTACGAGGGTAATATTAGCCATGTATTCCCATGGTATGAATGTCTCATTTCTTTCTAGAGTAAACACATAGCATCGCCTTCTCTCTGAACTAGAGCATAAAATTTGGGCTTTTTGTCTCAGGAAACCTTTGCCTTAAAAACAGCGTACGTGATGAAAGGAAAGAACAAGGGTCAAAATCCTTCACTAAAATTGTCATGTCGTGCCAGCATCAAGGAAAAAACAACAAAACAGATTGTCAGGGATAGATAAAATCTATCAAATTGCCACACTTGTTTCTCAAGGGGAAGAAATATGTGAAATTACTTGTTTCATGATTTTTTTTTGAGAGCTTCTGTGGTACAATGTTCAACACAAAGTTTGATAACACACTGACATAGAGAACTAATATTTACTCTTGCAGTGAATAGAAACAGTTCTCTATTTGTTTTTTTTTTCTTTAGATTAAAGGTCCAGTTTACCTTTGGGAGCAGTGATTTCAAAAATTTTCAAAATATCATATTTGATGCATATGTGTAGGTCTGTTGTATCATAAAACATCCTACCATATGAAATATTTGCAATAAAACCTAAAATATAAGGAGATATCAGGGTTTTTCTCAATAAACCATAACTGTATACGGTTTAGTCTGGATTTTTTTTTATTATAACTATTGTTCACATTTTTTGTATTTAACAACACTTAACATCGATTATACTGATTCAAATTTTGACAGTGGTTGTTTCTATCCCTAACTCACATTTTAGAACTATTCTATAGCACTAATGCTTTCATCTGCAAATGGTAAATTATGCCTTTAAAAAAAGAAAAAATCCAGGCATGCTGCCTACTAGTCATGTGGTCATACATGAATGCTATATATCTGTGCTACAACGTGTCTTCTTCAAATGAAACATATAGATACAACATATATGTGTGTGTGTTTGGGTAGGGGCTGATTATTATTAGATACATGCATACTTTTTTTCCCCCTTAAACTCTGTATGTGTGTTTTACACTTATCGCAATCTCTCTTTCTTTTCCTTTACATCACTTGTAGATTACATTCAGTATAACTTGAATAAAAAAAAACAATATCCATGGCAAGTGCAAATTGGTTTTAATATCTATTCCATATACCGCAGTAATGTATCATTTCACATGAAGCTGATAGGTGTTTGTGAGAAGAACTCCCAGGTTTTTCCTTTCTCTTTCCTCCCATCTTCCTCTCACAATAACCAAATGTCTATGATTGTAATGACACAATTCTCTCTCCAACCATATAACATTCTAGTGGACCTACAAATGTGTATCATGGAGCTAATGACAGGGTACTGATAGTTCAGGGATCATAAATGGCACATCACATCTCCTTGAAAGTTGACACCCAGTAACGTGACACACTGTGCTTCAACCCTTTACATGCCCACGTATTCAGCTCAATCTGCAACGCTTTCTATCAACATTAAAAATAAATAAACAAACAAACCCACAGACAAATTAATAAATAAACAAAAATATGAATAAATAAATAAAGAAAGAAATAATTAAATAATCAAAAAATTAATGAAATAAATAATCAAATAAATAAATAATTTTGATTGAATCATTTCTTTATTCAAGAAAATGTTTATACATAACCAGGTCAATTATCTCTTTAGATAATTGCAGGTACACATTGAACATACAACACAAATAACATCCATGAAATTAATGTGCCAGTATCAACAAGAATATTTAAAACTAACAATCATTATAACATTTACATCAATTCTTTCATATATTGCTCGTATATCGGACGTTTATAGAAATTTCACACTCCGGGCGGACCAATAATTAGTCGATGTTCTGCTTTTTTCTTTTCTGATTTCGTTTTGTACATAATCAAAAACTCCATTTACTTTCCCATTGAAAAAAAAATAGATAGAAAAATGAATAAATAAATAAATAAATAAATAAATAAATAAATAAATAAACAAACAAACAAACAAATCAATCAATCAATAAATAAATTGACTGAGTTGTAAAATCACCAAGCCCACTCGAGTGTAGCAACGTGCTTTGGTCCATTAGGAAGGCCATGGTGACATAATAGAGATTAAGGGGATTAGGTAATCTCTATTCATGGACAATTAGTTTCCAAACATCTTTTCCTATCAGTGAACAAAGTACAGCAAGGGCTTAAAAACTGATGCAACAACAACTAATTCTACAACAGTTCTTTTTCCCCTGTACGTACTTTGAAAAAGAAGTTTCTCCACTTCTCCAATTTGTATTTTTGCACATGTAGTGCCTGCTGATGGGTTGGCGGGGAGTTTCAGTCCTATGGAAATATAATCAGGAATGGCAAACAACGAAATCTGTGGAGCTTTCATCATCTGGAATTTGAATACACATATCTATGATTAGATCCAAAGTCTCTACAGATCATGTTCATATGGTGACCAACTTCCATGGGTTCATCACCCTATGTTGGATATCATGATAAGCCTGGGAATCTAAGATTTGATGTCGGTGAAACACGAATGTGAAGAAAAATGGACAAGGTGCTTTTCTTTTTCTTTCTTAGAAGAGGCTGCTTTCATGGCGTACTACAGAGGATACCACAAACACAGAGAACTGCACAGATCAAACACAATCAAACCAGAATCAGAAATATCACTGAAAGTAATTCTCTATTACCCTCAATGTCAAGAACAATATATCTTGATTTGATTTGATTTGATTTATTTATTTTCCATATGGTATCATTTACAATTTTTTTAATCAATATTATAATCAAACATTATATACAAATGATACTCATTATACCTAGTTTCCACAATTTCAACAATCTTGATACACTTAATATCAAAATCACCTAATGTGCTAAAAAAATTATGCATGGCTAGAAAACTGGAGAAGAATTACAATCTGCAAAGGCTTTTTCCTAACTCAGAAGCCTTTTTCTAACTCAGACTCAGAGGATAAATGCACTGTTACCATGGCAACACACACTCAACTATCCTTACAAATATGTCCTGCCAAACTCTGCATCAAGTTCAACCTAATTTATTTTGAACAGCTCAAAAACTGAAGATGACATTCTATCTGTCAGGATTTTGCCTGATTTGGGGGACATAATAGTACACTGTAACCATGGCAATGCACTTCCATTATTCTTCACAATTTGTCTCACAAAACTTTATGTCACAGTCACTGTCTGTGCCAAATTTCTTGTGAATCGCAGAAAGACTTAAGAATTTCAATTGCACTGCTTTTTTCCTGATTTGGGACCATATTGCACTGTTACCATGGGATTCAGTTCTCTTAATAAGCATATCTTGCTGAACATTATATATCAAGTTTTGTTTTTTATGCATACCAATTTTCTTGTAAATGGCGGAAAGACTGGAGAAGTAGTTCAATCTGTAAGCCTTTGACCTAATTCTGGGATCATTGTGTGTTGTTAGCATGCAAACACACTTTCTGCTAAGTAGAACTATCGAAAAATGTGTCAATGGCACAACTTTACCCTTGCTCAACATGTGTGTCAAATTTTTGAATCACTCAAAAAATGGAGAATTAGACATAATTTCAACACTTGCAACAAATGGACTGCTTGTCTGACCACATGTTGATTGCTTTGTACTCCCTTCAAACTATATTTGGTGGGGCTTTAAAAATTCCATTAAATTTGAAAAGGGAAATAAACAGTGTAAAAAAATATTGAAACTGCTCACAGTCTTTATGAAATAATCTTTAAAGATTAATCTGAGGAACTGACAAAATAGGCTAATTACCGATGTTATTCAGGTGTACACATTTCAAAAATTAGACTATGAAATTGCCTTATCAAAACAAAACCACTTGAAGGAAATATGAATTACAGCTGCATTAAAAAGAAAAAAAAATCAGCTGTTAAAGTAAGACAGTCATTGGACTGGGTTTAACATCAGAACAGAAATCTGATTTGATACGATTATAATTTTCCCTTAATCTTCATGATGAATGCTACCACAAAAATAGTTGACAGATGAAAGCATGGAAACAAAAGTACCTAGAACTATCACTGAAGGTGATTAATACCCCCACTCCAGCAGCTCAGACTCCAGTGAAAATGAATTAAACCAGGGTGTGTCGGGTAAAAATACAAAGGGCATTTTGCACAAATACACCTATAGATCTTCATACATACCAAATTTTACTTTAATAGCTTAAATACTTCAATTTCATACAAAAAATGTGTGGTTACCATGGCAACATTTTTTTTTTTCTGATACTAACATAATGGTAGATCCTGCATATCAACATCTATAGATCATATAAACACTAAATTTGACCTTAACTGCTTGGATGCTGCGGAAGTAATACGATTCACAAGGTTTTGGTAAAATTGTGGTTGCCATGGCAATGCTTTGTTTGGCAAAGACACACAAAAAAATCAGGTTGTCACATCTATAACTTCTATAACTCAATGCCATAATGTCCACCAAACTTGATTAAATATCTTCTCAATTGTGGAAATAGTTTGCTCCGCAAGGCTTTGATAAAATTGTGGTTACCATCATGGCACAGCTTTAATTCTCTGGTACACACACACACACACACACACACACACACACACACACAAAATGTTTTCCACATCTATACATCAATGCCATAATGTCCAACAAATTTGATTTCAGTGGCTTCAAAATTGTGGAAGAAATTCACTCCACAAGATTTTCACGAAAATATGCAGTTACCATGGCAATGCTTTGTCAAGTACAAACACAAAGAAAGTCCTGCATAACTACACCTACAGATCATCATACGGTGTACATACAATGTGTACCATATATGAAATAAATTGCTTTCATACTGTGGAAGTAATTTGCTCCACAAGGTTTTGGGAAAATTGTGGTTACCATGGCAATGCTTTCTCTAACACACACACAAAAGAAACATGTCTTGCCCAACTCCTTTATCAATGTTTTGGCGAGATGTCAAATTTTTGCAGTCTCTTACTGTGAATTGAAAAGGTTTTCTTTCATCCTTGCTTGCCCAACTCTTGCATTTTTTGGCACTACCTTTTTCTACTCTTTTTTTTCGTTGTTAATAACCTCGCTGTATTACTCTTTTTTTCCTCTCGATCTGTGGCCTGTCAAGCTCTTGTTCTCTTGGTCACTCTCCAACCATTTACAGCAAATTGCTTTCTTTCTTTCATTTCAGTAAATATTTCTTGTCTCTTCCTAGAAGTAGTGTCCTCCCCTTTCTCCTTCATCCCAGGCTATCATTCTACCTTGACCTTTCTTTCATTCATACTCTCTCTGAGTCTTAAAGCTGTCCAAGTCTTTGTCTCTGTCTTGCTAATTCCTTTGTCCCTTCCAGTTTCTTGCCTCCACAAACTTTTTCCTCCCCCCCCCTCCCTCTGTCTCTCCACCTTTCTGAAGGATGGGGAGTTAGTCACTTTCAGGAAGTTATTCATTACACCAAGTTCCCATGAATAGGGTTTGAACAGCATGTTAACACGTCCCATACAAGTAGCCGATAATGCCGCGGCCACTCAAGCAACCTAGGAACATGTGGCTCAGACGAAAAAAAAAAAAATAAATTGTTTAGGGAAGTTATTAACCTCATGACTTGGAGCAGAAATGATTCAACTTCAAGCCTTTTCCAAGAGGCCTACGATCAAATTTACCAGTCTTGACAGTTTAACTCTTTGCCCTCCCTTTTTTTTTTTTTTGTGCGGGGGGGGGGGGGGGGGGGGGGGGGGGGGGTGGGACTGGAAAATGTAGGAGAGAAAGACGAATTGAACACAGCACTTTCCTTTTGGAAATTGAGGCACAAGATGATAGTCTACAAGAATGTCTAAAAGGGAACAGAGGCTGAAAAAAATGTTTTGATAATCGCGGAAACATAGGTGTGAATCTCACAATTTTGAAAGCGCTTTGGTTACCGGTACCTGAAGATGAACATAATTATGCAGCACATTTAGTTCTTCTTGATGGGTTTGTGAATCACTCAGTACTCTCTAAAAAAAATGAGTGAAAATATTTACTCTGAAAGGAGTGGATACAAAAAAAAAAGAGTGGATTTAGAGTGAAATTGCAGTGAATTCTGAGTGAAAATGTTCATTTTCACTCATTTTGGAGTGACCTCAGGGATCACTTGAAGATTTTGGAGTGATCCTGAGGTCACTCCAAAATGAGTGAAAATGAACATTTTCACTCAAAATTCACTCTTTTTTGTATTTACTCCTTTAAGAGTGAATATTTTCACTCAATTTTTTTTTTAGAGAGTAGGCTAAGAAACCTTTCCAGTCTTTCATTTTGCTGTAAGTCTGAGATAAAGATGTTAAAAGAAATTAGGGCCTACAAGACAAGATAAATCAAAACACACTTTGATTTTTATTTCTATTTACACTTTTGTAGTATGTCTAGATCTAATGCCTTTAAGTTGTCAAGTAAATCTTTCAGCATGATCAAATTTTGCAACAGATTGTTTTCTAAAAACTTTGCACTTTACTTCAAAATCTGATGAACCACATGATGCACAACAACAATTACTATAACAACTGCCGTTACCACAATGATATATCTATGACTGGTATTATAGCAATACTTTATCATCCAATCACAATAGAAATCTTTAGCAATCTAATTAGGCATGTTGCATGTATGGAGTTTATATCATGAGCAACAAAACAAAAAGATATAGAAAATTCAGATCAAATTTCTCTCTGTTCCTACAATCAAAGCTTCTGCCCGGACTTTGTTGTGTGAGTCATTTCTTGAGAAATAATCACCTGTCTATTAAGATTTGACCACAATGGTCATTCAAAGTGACCCATTACCACACAAAACAAAACCACCAAAAAAAAAAAAGGTCAAACAATGCTGACTTGACAGGCACTGTGTGAAGGCAAATGGTGTGTTGTAACGTCACTAAAATCATTTCCACTATGAATTTATTGCTATCTAAGTGTCTAGAGCACAAGTGTTACCCTGTGGATGCTTATCAGCCATCAAGAGACTAGATTTATCGGTGACCAGGTTAGCTGTACCTATTCTGGGGCATCAACATTCGGATCTTGGTAATATGATCTCATTAGATAAGAAAACAATGAAACAAAATAGAGGTTCAAATTTGAATCAAGTTTCCAGAAAAGTCACAATTGCAGTGCAAAATGTAACCCAATCCAGAAAATCTCTTTTTGGGGGAAGTGTTGGCTTATTAAATTTGATTTCCCTGCCAACTTCAAAATGCTATCTTATGATCGAAATTATCATGAATTTCTTCCTCTTTGGCGACTAGCCCTCTTTTGGATGGCATGCCAGGCTAGGGTTGCAGGTTTTCAGTGACTAGGCCATTTCTTTCATCATTCTTCCAAACTTTCCATTGTGTCTTATGACTAAAACTGAAAAAAAAAAAACAACCTTTGATTGCAGCCATAATTTTCTTGACTGACAGAAATTTCAGCATAAAAAAGAATGTGATTTCTTGCCACCACTCTTGCTGTAAAATTAATGCAGATCTCCCAACCTTTCTGACTGAAAAATAAGGATGATTTGGAATGGGAAAGAAAGAGTAGTTTACACAGGAGTGTGTTGTAAAATTGTAAAGAAAAATGGGAAACTCCTATTGAAACAAAAACTGGGAATGGTCAAAATTCAGATTCCCTCTTCCAAATTCACACTATTTATGTACATATATTTTATCTTTTTTTGTTTGAGGGCTCCAGCCACAAGCACACAATTGTTTCTTAGCAGTCCTGGCATGTATTTTTTTTTTTGTAATGACTTGTAAGTTCTATATTGTTTTATATTTTGCCAAATGAATGAATGAAAGAATGAATGAAAGCTATGTGAATGGTACTTTGCCCTTAATTCTGAGACCTTTAAAAAAAAAAACACAACTCTCCAACATAAAAATTATATCATTTATGGCAACCTGCACTGCAGAAAATCTACAGAGCTAAAAATAAAATGCTAAACTATTTACCTCCAACATAAAGACCATGTACAATTCGTCCTTCCCCTCAAATAGACAAATCTGAATAGGCAGGAGTAATATGATACTTATGACATAGTTATGAAATTCATAATTACACCATAGGACTGACTAAAACTACCAGTATCATTTTTTTCAAATTACATTCTAAAACCAGGATAATTACCAAGGACCCTTTACAATGGAGAGGGGAAGACTGAAAAAGAGAGAAAACAACAACAACAGCAACAGAGTGAGTTATGACCTTCTATTAATGGACTGACCAAGAAGGGCAGTCCATCCGAGAAGGGCAAGGTTGAATCGGTACATAAGTTTTGATTTTTAAAAAAATGGTCACTTTGCAAGATACTATTGTATCTGTACAACTTAGCTGCTCTCGGGGATGGCTATAACTGATCAGTGGGAATCAGTGGGAATGCTGGGGGATGATTGTTCCAATCCTTGTGGGATTCATTTAAGAGTACATGCTATCTATTGTTGTGTGAAAATTACTTGCTTCGGAATGGTCTCATATTCAAGTAATGTGCAGTTCAATGTTCCCAGGTTAGCATGCCTGTACAGTGACGGGGCATTAAACTGCACATTACTTGAATATGAGACCGTTCTGAAGCAAATAATTTTCACACAACAATAGATATATAATGTACTCTGATCCCACAAGAATTGGAACAATCATCCCCCAGCATTCCCACTGATCAGCTACTAGCCATCCCCTTTAAAAACAAAATATCAGTGCAGACTTAGGTTCTTGTGATAGTAAACAGACCAAGAGATATTTTCTGGTGTACTATCTGCTCTAAATGAAGAAAAGGTATGCACAAAAACATGTAAAACATGGAAAGAAAGATCATAAAATCTGAACTGGGATTGCACAAATTAGGCAGGGTGCATAGGAAATGTCACAAATCCAGTGAAATCTTCGAAGCTGGTAGGACTGAGTGTGATGAGTAATGGTAAACTGGGCGTTCTGTAAGCAAATTCGATGATTCCTGGGGGTTATGTAACGTGCTAATCCTTTTATATGCAAATTCCTGCTAGGCAAATTTCGCGTGATGATTTGTGAGGGCTGGGTAGTAAGTCTGCAAATCTTGTGAGACAAGAGGAAATGTGTCATTTTGTCTTTTAATGAGAGTGATTAATCAAATATAATTTATTGGATTGGAACAAAAAAAAAAGCAAAAGGGGCAGAGAGAGCATTGACCCTTGTGGTGGCTTGTCCTTTTTTCACACCCTGTAACTTTCAAAAGGTTAAAGCCCTCATCTTTGAAATCTTAAAGAACTGATATCAGAGAGCGTAGTCAAAATGTGCCTTCTATCAAAGGGTTACAAGTGTGAGGTAATGTTAAAACTATTTTGACGCACTAAAGCTGGATTTTTGTTTCATCTGCAGATGGTAAATAATGCCTTTAAATATTTGTCTAATCTCAGTGAAGAATTGATCTTCAGAATGTCCTTCCAGCTCAGAATATCAACTAAAGCATACTATCCTGTAGCAATCCAAGGCAAAGCATGTCTACAGTATATGAGCTTTAATATCAGGAACAGTTGATTTGTCAATACGATTGCGTTTCAGATAGAGCTCTACGGAGTTAGAGGGGAAAAAAGTGGGATATTGTTACATCCAAACCTTATGAGAAGAAAAACATAAAAATGTGGTTCAAAGCAATTCAATGCAGTTGTAAATTTCTTTTGTGTTCCTGTTACATCTACACAGCCACTAAGGACCGTTATCAATTAATCCTGAAACTGAAATCAAACCAGTCAATCACTTGTCATTTCTTTGTGCCCACAATATATTTACGACTTTCCATATATTTGGTTTCAAAAGTATGGTCATATTTTTCACTTGATCTGAAAAACTCTAAATGCAAAAATGGCACTTAAAACGAAATCCCCAAAGACAGAAAATCTTCAGCACAATGAAACCTCAATTACACTCTCTCCGACTCAAATTACTGGCAATTAATATGACTTGAGATTTGAGTTTTGCTTTCTTTGAGACTCTGAAAGGTTCACTCTGTCCAAATCAGTTAGCTGAATAAGAGGGAAGTTCACATTACTTATTATCTCATACAAATAGTCTTGTATTGTATTATCAAATGTATCGATCAATTAAATATCTAGGATTCCTCATGAAAACTACACTTGCGGTTTCCCTCAACTTGCAGTTCAACATTCAACTATTTACAAGGGGTAACCACTTATTACTCGTTTGCTGCTTTAAAAAAAAACAAAAACTAAACAGCTGTGACAAACTGTGTCATTCTCATGATATTAATGAATTGGCAATGATAGAGAGAGTAGAAAACACAAGAAACCAATACTGCTGGTCATTACATACAACAAGTTACGTTCACACGCAACTGCCAAACTCCAAAGTTCAGGTCGAAAACTTAACCGTCGATGATTAGCTCCCCTCGTGAATTCACGACGCGGGTTCACATGCGCACCTATTAAGCTTTAAGTTACAACTTACGAGCGAGCCCCACTCGATGATTACAACGAAAGTGCAGAGTCTTTGCTAGATGACCTTGTGCCCATACAAAAAAACGCCGCAAACGAGACGCGAGGTTCACGCTAACTCACAAGCTCTTTGATTATTGTGTCCACATGGAGCGAAACTACGAGTGGGGACCCTCCATGGCTCGTGGAGAGAGTGTAAACCCCAAGATGTCTTGTGGTTCTAATCATTGACTAAACTTTAAGATTGCTAACTTTCAAGTGCGTCCACACGGTGCTAAACTACAAGCTAATCATCAACCGTTAAGTTTTCGACCTAAACTTAAAGTTTAGAACAGCGTGTGAACCTAACTATATAATGCACTTGTCAGACTTACATTAGTTTAACTCAGCCAAATCACAATCATCATGAAATATACAAGCCAAGAGAATTTGCATCTTACCCACACTTCCCTCTGTCATGAATACTGTTGTCCATTTCTGTAAGCAGTCACACATAATGGTCTTTAATCAAAGCAATATGAGAAGAAGAAAGCCAGTATTTCACTGCCTGGCATGCATAATCTGCACAACTGTACACACGCAGAAATGCAGTCATGTAGCATTTGAAAACAGGCACCAGTACACGTCTAGAACATGATACGTGATGCCAGATATTAGCTTACGCAAAAAGGGGAAAAAAAGTGGTAAATACACCAATATTTTACAATGTGTCTTCAAGGTTGGTTGAGATATCATGCCACACCTCATCATAGTTTGCTGGTAGCCAAAAGGTGTTTTGTTACTTCATATAATTATGAAAAGCAAGATCTCACAAACTATCCAGCAACAATAAATGCCGTCTTCTGTGAATACTGTGTGCAAAGCAATATTATGTCACAATCTGTAATGATCATATACTGGTAGTCACGAGGCAAGTATTTGCACGCTGTAAAATAAAATTGAAATGTCCTTTGTCTAAAGGACTTAAAGGAGAATGAATTACAAAGATACAGGATGAGATGTGGATTGAGTGAATATAGCACCATTAGTAGAACACATCAGTGAAAGTTTGAGGAAAATTGGATGATCTGTTCAAAAGTTATAAATCTTTAAAGCTTTGGTACAGCCATCGCTCGATAAGAATACAACATTTTGTGATGTATCGTAAGGACACGGACACAAGAAATAATAACGAAATTTTAACAAATTTTTACTATTCTAGCAAAATGAAAGTGCACTTGACTTACCTTTTTCAGAAAGACAGAAAGAAGGGGAATTATATAAACCAAAATGTAACAAGGATGTGCACTTTCTATGAAGAATGAAATTTGGTACAATTCTCTCAATATTTTCTTCATATCATTTTCCATACGTGACTTCACAAACTGCAGTAGTCTTCTAATCCAGTGATGGCTGCACTAAAACGCTAAAAATGCACAACTTTTGAACGGATTGTCTGACATTCGTCAAACTTTCACTGACAGACTTTGTTTTCTACAAATGTGCTAATATAGCTTCATTCACTCAGCACACATGTTTAATCGGGTTTTCATTTCCCTTTAATCTTCCCATAAAAAATGGCAACCACCACATAATAAAATAAATCAGCTCAGATCTTCCCAGCTCATGCAGTAGCGTGCACAAACAAAGTGAAACTAGAAATATCACTGAAGGTGATTAATACCCCCGCCCCGTGACGACAGTCTTACCCAAGGAATGATCTTTCCTTGATCTTCTGCCATTTAAATGCCGTTACCATGGCAACGCAGCTTCCGACACGTCCGAAAAATATGTCTTGCACATCTTCCCACCAAGATTATTGTGTGTGCCACATTTCATAAGCTTTTGTCAAAAACTGAGGAAGTAGTTCAATCCACAAGATCTTTCCTTGATCTTCCGCCATTAATATGCCGTTACCATGGCAACGCAGCTTCCGACACGTCCAAAAAATATGTCTTGCACATCTTCCCACCAAGACCAATGTGTGTGCCACATTTCATGAGCTTCAGTCGAATACAGAGGAAGTAGTTCAATCCGCAAGATCTTTCCTTGATCTTCTGCCATTTATATGCCGTTATCATGGCAACGCAGCTTCCGACACGTCCGAAAAATATGTCTTGCACATCTTCCCACCAAGATCAAGGTGTGTGCCACATTTCATAAGCTTTGGTCAAAAAACTGAGGAAGTAGTTAAATCCACAAGATCTTTCCTTGATCTTCTGCCATCAATATGCCATTACCATGGCAACATACTTTCGGGTACTGTCAAAAGATTACTGTCAAAAGATGCGTCTTGCACATCTACAACCTAAGGCACACATCTGTACCAAGTTTCATGGAAATTGGGCAAAAACTGAGGAAGTAGTTTGCAACACAAAATTTTCCATCATTTTGGCTCATAATATGTGAGCTGTTACCATGGCAGCATACTTTTTGTCACTGTCAAGAAATGTGTCATGCTGACCTATATCCTAAGACAAACATTCAATATGAATTCCATGAGAATTGGAAGAACACTGATGAAGCAGTTTTGCCATGAAGCAATTTGCCCTATATTTTACCAATAACATGCCGTTACCATGGCAACGCACTTTTTGCCACTGCGGAAATATGTGTCTTGCACATTAACATATTCAGATGAACATCTGTACCTAATTTCATAAAAATTGATCAAAAACTGTGGGAGGAGTTCGCGACGCAAGATTTGTACCCATTTTTGCCCATAATATGCCGTTACCATGGCAACGTACTTTTGGGTACTGTCAAAAAATACGTCTTGCACATCTACAACCCAAGGCACACATCTGTGCCAAGTTTTATGGGAATCGGTTGAAAACTGAGGAAGTAGTTCGCGACGCAAGATTTGCAACGGACCGACCGCCCGCCCGCCCGCTGATTGCTATATACCCCCTTCAAACTTCGTTTAGCGGGGGGTATAACTATAGCAAACACACCATCTAGGCCCTATAGGATTAAAGTGACAGCAATTTGGGGAAAATTACTATGGAATAGTCTATGACTGAAAGCTAGTCAAACTTAAAGGTAGGAAATACCTTTTACAGAACTCCCAAAATGCAACAAAACATTACATATGAACCTCAGGGGACTTGCTTAGGGTGAGATTTCACGGAGCACGCGAACGATTTGCGAAGGACGCGAATGACAAAATCCAGCATTCGCACTTTGGTCTGCAAAAGATCGCCAAACGAACGTGAGGGCTCGGAAGCGTTGTCAATTGTTCGCGAATGTCGTTTATACTTTGGCGAGAATTTTGAAAAAGTTTGAAATTTTCTGCGAACCTTTTCCGCACACTTGGTCGTGATTTGCTCGTGAATTGTTCTCGAAAGTGTCTTTAAAGCCTCGTCATATGCGCAAGACCTTCGCAAGACACGCGCGATGTTCGCAAAATGTTCGTGAAACCCCAAACAGACTCCGAAACTTTGGAGAATATCTCGCGTATGTTACGCGAAATCTGCGAAGTTTTTCCGATCATTTTATGACGTAATCGCAAACTGTTCGCGTACCTTTTGAGACATTCTCGCGAACGTTTAGCGCACGTTTTGGTGATGTATGACCTATACGTTTTCTACAAATAAAAATCGTAGCATACACCTAAACATCAAACAATTATTAACAACTATAGTAACAAAAGAAATTAAAGACTAGCAAAGAGAAAGAAATGTTTGATATACAACAAAAAAAATCGCAGAATACAGTTAAAATTAATCTAAAGTATGTAAAATTTCATTTGAAGTATAGAGATTATGTATTGGAGGAACTGCAAAAAAAAAGATCAAATGCTTTACTAGTGGAGATACGTCCTAGGAAAAAAATGTAGGCAAGCACACAATAGAAAAATGAGAGAAAAAAGAAAGGAGAAAAAGAGGAAAGAAAAAAATTCAACTCAAGACAGCTTCTACCTCTCCTTGGGTACATTTTCTCCCATGATTATTGAAAATTTTTCGTTGTTCGCATTTCCGTCGCGTGTTCTTCGTGTACGTAACATGCTGTACTTTAGCAATGATACACACGACATTCGCACATACGTCGCGGAAACTTCGCACAAATTGCGCAAGAATAGTTTTCCGCTTCATTGTCGGAAAACATTCGGAGAAAAACTTTTCCGAATGTTGGATTTTGCCATTCGCGTCCTTCGCAAATCGTTCGCGTGCTCCGTGAAATCCCACCCTTAGGCCACTGCTTAGAAATTTGGAAGTCAACAGTTATCTACAATTTGAATAATGCACAAAACTCAACTACTCAGTAGTTCTGTGTGTCAGTCACATTTAAGCCTTTTTGTTGCAGTCTTCTGTATTTTTTTTTTATCTATAAACACAAATCTAAAGTATAAGAGCTGATGTAATAACATATAGAGTGTGTGGCAAGAATGTATATAGAAATGTTTGTAAGTTTTGATGAACTTTATTCACAAAATATACATGATGGACACACATGCAGTGCATGGGTCTGCAAAGGTAGCCTAGTAATGTACTGGAATTTATGGTGAGCCCCGAAAAGAATTCAATTCAAAATCTAACGGTCAATAATAATGTACTAAATGTTACCTTCCACTTTGAATACTTTATGGGAGTTTCTAAAATGATACTTTCTTCAACATACCACTGTGTTTATACAACGCTTCATTTAAGGCATGCAAATGGGATTCCCTACCTCTAAGATACCCAAGAGCTATTCATCACAGCCATCTTTATGCTCGCCCTTTATGTAAAATAATCACTTGTATGAAATTGCCATTCTAGGAGACGGGGGGGGGGGGGGGGGGGGGGCTGGTGAAGAGATGACAAGACAGATTAAGATATAATATCCTTGATCACAACAAGTGTACAAAGAATGTATGTGAACAACGATGCTGGTAGGAAATATAACCTACCGTACGGCTCATGAAAATAGAGAGATGTATAGACAGTAGTATGAGGAAAACTGGTCTATATATCCTCAGTAAAGGAGCCACAACTTGCATGTGGGGTTGAGAGCTTATAATACTCTCTGTTCCTTGACATGTCTATAAAGATATCTGACTGCATATTTCTTTTGTGGGATTTGACAATTTTGTGTCTTTTCTGTGCATAAACAATGAACAAAAAATATGTATAGGCCTATTGTGTAACCACAATGTATTGTTTTTTTCTGAGAAATATGAAAATAAACTAAACTGAAATTGAAACTGAAAGTAAAACAATATAGAAATAAGGCAACCTCCTATGAAACTTCCTTGTTCTACTTCTAGTCATGTCTATATACTTTATCATACAAACATTTCAGAATTCATTTCAAGCACAACTTTATGTATCCAACTTCCTCGCACGACAAGATTCAGCTATTTACAATTCTACCACATGTGTGAGGGATATTGCCATGGCATTCCGGAATACATTAATTCAAGATGGACGGATGATTTTACTGTGAAATAGCTGACTGCGAACATGATGGAGTCTCCCTGATAAGAAGAGGAACAGAAAAAAGAGAGATAAAGAAAGAAAGAATAAAGCAAACAGATGCTTGTGTATTCCACTCACCGACGACCAAAATACGCTGGATAAGGAGGAATGTGTCACTCAATGGACTCTTCACGATCCGTGCTCACTGCGATGCTCCCGAAACTGGATACATACACGACCCTCGTTGACCTTAAAACACAAGAGAGAGCGCACAATGACTTCCTATGAGAACCACTTTGACCGTGACAAAGAAGACAAATACTTGAAAACGAGAACGGCTGTCGCTGCTCACAGACCAAGGGCAAGATGAAAAAGGGGGGAAAAAAATTCCATAAGTCACAATATATCTCTGTCAGCACCACTCCTCCTAGTCAGATTCTCTCAGACGTCAACTTTGCAGAAACAAGAGTGCATACTGCAGCAGGGTGAAAAACACATTTGATGAGAGAAGAGACGTAGACAAAAAAAACCTCCTGACACACTCCACACCTCCTTCGCCGACACCTGGCCAGAAATGGCAATGCCCCCAAATGGCTCGAATGAGTCGGTTACAAACAAATATTGTGGGTCACTCATTTACACATGAAATCTGGGCGGTGCACTTTCCACAATTCCGCCTAATGCGTGGTCATTCGTCCAGGAAACCCATTTATCCCTAATTTAACTCTAAACAATCCTTCAGAGGAAGCAGTTACATAATGCATGATTTTTTACTCGGTTCTACTCAGGATGTCAGTAATTTTTGGTCTTTTTCAAGCAAACTTGGGACTTCCTGCTACCGTTGAGAGAGGCAGACAGAGAAAATGAATCTGGTTAGAGGATTTCACACAGCAAATACTGGCTGAAAAAAGAGAGAAAATATATCATGGTCATGAGAGAGTTTGTTGTCAAACACGTTGAGCTCCAAGAGTGGTGGGAGAAGATAGGGGATCTACTGGACTGCTAATGCCAGGAAAGTATGGAGGAAATAAGGTTTGTTCTGAGAAGAAAAATTTTGGTCTTATATACCATTTAGCAAGGAAAAAAACATGGCTCTGTTATTTTGAGTTATGATTTGATAAAGAAGAAATCCACTCCAAAAATCAATAAACTTCATAAGAGAAAAATATTCCCTACAGAATGATAAAAAAATGAAAAAAAAAAATTGGATAAGAAATAAAGAAGATATGACATTTTGAAATTTCAATTTTTTTCAGGAAAAATTTCTTGACCAGTTCTCATGAATATTCAAATGAGCTAGCTGATGATGTCATACATCGATGCCATGATATCCATCGAATTTCATTTTAATTGCTTCATAATTGTGGAAGAAGTGCACTCCACAAGATTTTTAAGAAAATATGCAGTTACCATGGCAATGCCTTGTCTGGTACAAATACAAAGAGTGTCTTGCATAGCTACATGTTAGTTCATTATACCAAGTTTGAAATAAATTGCTTATAATACTGTGGAAGTAATTTGCTCCAGAAGGTTTTGGTAAAATTGTGGTTACCATGGCAACGCTCTGTCTGGCAAACACAAAAATCAGGTCTTCCACATCTATGCCTCAATGCCACAATTTCCATCAAATTTGATCTCAATTGCTTCAAGGAAGTAGTTCTCTCCACAAGACTTTCACAAAAATATGCAGTTACCATGGCAACGCCTCGTTGGGTACAAACACAAAGAGTGTCTTGCATAACTACACCTACAGATCATTATACCAAATTTGAAATAACTTGCCTAGATACTGTGGAAGTAGTTTGCTCCATACAAGGTTTTGGGAAAATTGTTGATACCATGGCAACGCTTTCTCCGACAAACACACAAAAAAATATGTCTTGCACATGTACACCTCAATGTCATCACGGACCCTCAAAAAAACCCCAAAAATCCTTCAAAACTGTAGGAGTTCACTCCATAAGATTTGTAACAGACTGCCGATTACCCGCCCAATCGACCACACGCTGATTCCTATATGGCACCCTTTTACACTTTGTGTATGCAAGGGAATAAAATATCTTGGTATTTGGATCGCGGTCAACATCCAGCTATTTTGTTTACTGGTGTGAATGGCTCTAATATTTACTGTTAAAGTGGAAATTTTTGCCGTGTTGAAATTTTTGCGCATTTCGCACAACCAGAACTAGTGCGAAAATAAAAGCACGCGAATATTTTTGCTTGCCAGTTGCTTCAGTAGTTGATTTCTTGATTCCACGGAATTAAAATCACGCGACACTCTTTTTACCTGGCTGAGCGCAAAAAATTAGTCACGTGACAATATCCACTTTTACGGTATCTAAATTTGGGGCCAGAAAATCATCGATTGGACTTTTCAACTGTTAGCGTGGAGAACATAAATCAGTGTAGGAGATAGCTAAGGAGGAAAGAAAGAGAGAGAGAGAAAAGGAGAGAGAGAGCGTGAAAGAACGAAGTTTATTGTGAAAACAAGGTAATAGATCTCCATTTTGTTTGAAAAATAATTCAAATAGAAACAGCAAATAGTTTCAAGTGAGCAATAATGCCTGGTGTGAAATTTTTTTCTGTACTTTCCTGTACATACATTACAAGACAGTCTAAGCAATGACGATGCACAAAGCCTGATAAAGTGTGTACACTTGTATCATTTGTTGAGTGCCCCAAAGCACTTATGCAAATAGATTGTATGTGAATCTCCAAAAATATTATTGATCAATTATGACCTGCATTCTTATGCACATGGTCATGTACAACATGTATGCAAGCACTAGAGTTTTCAAGACTTCTTATTCTTTACTTTTTCTGGTCCGTTTTTAGCCTTCGAAAAGCACATGGAACCATGTTACATAGTACTTGCATGTAATACATGTTATGATTCACAACTACAATATGTCTGGACCCCTTCTACACTGTATATAGCTCATATGACATGTGTTTAGAGTTCCCAAATTAAGCTCTGTAATTCAAAACCGTGTGTTCTTGTTTTGGATAGGGAACAAAATATATGACCATGATGAAGAGTAAACTTGTTGGCAGCTCCGTTTTTCTGGCTCTAGCACACAAATTATGTCCACAAATTCTGACAGCTAGCTAAGTCTGAAGTCTCCAGAAGAGAACTCAGCTCACTTATTTCCTTTTAGGCAAGTTAAAAAAGAAAATCATAATTTCAAGATGAATAACATTTAAACCAATCCAGTAGAATCTAAAGCTCTATTGCAATATTAGTGCAATATATTGAGAAAAAAATACATAATTTGGAACAGTTGATTGCAAAAACCCAAAAATATTTGATGAAATGAAAATGCAGATTAAAGAAGAATCTAAAAACCAACTCAGTAGCATGTTACAGTGTCTTTTTTTCTTAATGTGTTTTATGAATACGGATTAAGATTATTACAGTTTTCCAGTGCACACTAAATTGATCTCTCTTTCCCAAATTTCACCCAGGATAACAGATTAAAAAAAATATAAAAAGAAGAGAAATCCCTATATTTTCTCCTCATACCTATTCTTGTCACTCATTTTTTCTGCCCTTTTGGAGACGTGTGTCTCACCACATGCATGCTTTTAAAAAAATTTCCTTCCCCCCCCCCCCCCATCTTCTGCACACATACACACATGCCTGGGTGTGGTTTGATACGAAATGAGTTTAATTGCACAGCGAGATGAATATCTGCTGAATGAGGATCCCAGGTTCCCATGGAGAATGTAAGGAAATCGCCAAACTAGGTTGTTGTCCCATTTTTAGCCAACTTGCATGACTTGGATATCTTGGGGGGCATTCCATTTCCCTCGCGTCTCTTGCCCAATGCAATCATTTACATCTCAATGTAGCGCAGCAACCTTTGTGTGGGGAAACTCTACACAGCAAACTACAAACTGCATGAATTACACATTATCTTCTCTTTTTTTTTCTTCTTTACATAGCGAGACTTGAGGGTGTAAGACTGTACTACTCAACCTGGACTTTCATGAGCATAGACAAGAAATCTGAGGAATCCATTTCATTTTCTTCATAATCATTTGATTTAATGGAAAGTGGAGATCCCTGCTATAGTGTTTCATACATGTTTCATGCAGTTTGTTTTTTTTTTCATTTCACTTTATTGTTCAAGTTAGCTTTGGAGTGAGCATCTGAACTTTCCTCTGACATTGTCATTCCTTCAAAAAAGGAAAGGAAACTGAAAATGACATCATATAATTCTAATTTAATAATAGCATTCCTTACATCAAAATCATAAGACATACTTCCACTAAATCCTCCTTGTACAAAGAGTTTTGTGAGTTTGCTGTTTTGTTTTGGGGTGGTTTGTTTGTTTGGTTTTTTTTTTGTGGAAAAAATAGAAGAATCACTGCAAGTGAGTAATACCCCAACCTAACACTTCCGTAATGGCACAATGCTGAGAATGATAGTCCTGCACAATTCATCACAATCACCACATGAGCCTAACTTCTGAATTGCTTAAAAATTGAAGAATTTTAGTCTGCAAAAGCTTTTTCCTGCTTAGAGTCACAATACGTTATTACCATGGCAACAGACTTTCCGCTACTCTCACAAATTTGTCCTGCACATAAAGTTTAACAAATGTTAAAAAAAAATGTATCTGAATCATTTCAAAACTACAAAAGTTCTACCTTTAAGTCTTTTTTCTGATTAAAAGGCCATAATGCACTTGTAACCATGGCAACGCATTTCAGCTTCTCTTAAAAAATTTGTCTTGCACAAATTTATATCATAGTCACCATGTGTGCCAAATTCCTTCTGAATTGCATGAAAACTGAAGAAGAAATTCAATCTGCATGGCCTTTTCCTGATTTGGGAGACATAATAGACTGGTACCATGGCAACGCACTTTCCAGTACTCTTAAAAAATGTGTCTTGCTCAACTTTACATCGAGTTTTTCATGTGTGCCAATTTTCTCGTGATTCGCTGAAAACTGGAGTTAAGTAGATCGATCCAAAGCCTTTAACCTGATTTCTGGGCCATAATGTGCTGTTACCATGGCAATGCACTTTCAGCTAGTGTTAAAACTTCATTTGGCAGGGTATGAATCGTGTTCAGATATCTGCAAAGGGGATGTTAAATTCACAATATGTCATTTTGAGCAGAAGCTGTCTACAAAAAAGCAAATAATATGGTAATCAGCAAAATACTGAGCAAACCACTACATTTTCTTTGAACAATCAAGATGGTTTAAAAGTCAGAACAGTATTTTGTCAAACAAAAAAAAAATCCCATACCACCATTAAAAGAAAATGTGGACATATATTACCTTATGTGTCTCTTCATATCCCTCTAATTCAAGAAGACTGGAGACAAAAAAAACACCCCAAAACAACAACATATTTCTTTAAGTTGGAAGGATAACTAGAGTTGGACCATGGCATACTAGCATATGTAATGTATCTTGACCAAAAGTCCTAACCACACAGTCAGAAGATTGACCATTGCCATCATTTTGATAGAAGGTAATATAAAACATTCAATGCTTTCCAACAGTAACAACTTAGATACCATATTTAGATCTGCTAAACCATTTTACACCAGTCACTTTTTTTTTCTCTCTTCTCTTCTTCAAATATTTCCACCCCACTCTTAACTTTCCCTGTTGGAAAGTCTCCAGAACTCACAGAACTCACACAACAATTCCATGATGTTCAGTCATACTTTCAGTTGCTAATTTTTCTGTTGAAAAGTGAAGGCTGACACAAAACGCAACACATAGAACTAAAAACCCCGCCTCTGGTGGCTAAAATCATCCTCAAATTCATTATCTCCCCGTTGGATGTATAGCACATCCTCTGTCCTCTTCCAGAGTGATGATAGATTAGACATACATGCAGAGTGGAAGGACAAACTTATTGCCTACTTCCCCTTTCTATGGGTTTCGGCAATCCAGTATTTTGAAAAGAAAAAAATGGAGAGAAAAATCAGCGGGGTTTTTGTTCAGAAATTGCTGAATGAAGACAAAGTCCTTCACATTTGGGCAGACAGCGATAATTTTTATCTCTTTCGTTCGGAGAGCAAGATAAAACTTTGAAGGGCGAGTCCAGATGGAATTAGAACTGTACCTAAGCTACATATCCATGTATGGACAAGTTGGCCAAGAACAATTCCTTCATTCTCTCTTGTTTTCCCCCATCCTTAAAGGGAAGCATCTCTGAAAACAATATTTTCTACAAACTATAACCTACAACAAAAAAGAAACAATGCTAGCTTGCTTTCAAAAAGATGTAGATTGCTTACAAAGACTATCAGTTACGAAGAGAGGTCCTCAATGTAATAGATTATAACTTGAATCTTGGAAGTTATGAATGAAAATTTTTCCACAGAAAATCAAAATACCACATAAAGTTATACAACAAACAGTTTTTATATTTCTTTTTATACTGAAATTACACTGAAAACTGCTGAAATTTGTTATGCTAATACTCATTCTATTATCTGATGGTAATAACATTAGTTTTAACATCTATGATATTAATAAGGGGAACTGCTTTAACAATAATAGCATAAATGCAAAATTGACAAGGATTGTGATTACATGTGACTAATGACCTTCTCACATATCATACTGAGAAGGAAAACGAAGCAAAATCCACATTTTCCTGCATGGCATATGAACATGTTTATGTGCCAAAATGATTATTTCACCCGGATTTTTAAATGAAAGTGGATATCATAGCAACATCGTAGCAAACAACAAAAGCACAAAATATGTCATGCAAATCCATGGCTTAAAAAAAAAAAAAAAATCACGCAATTCACTGAAAAATTGTGGTAGGAGTTAATTGTTTGTTTGTTGTTTTTTTTTTTTTTGTCAAAGTATTGCAAGTTATCATGGCAATGGCATTAAAGAATTCAAACAAACAACATACAATGTATGATTATTTCACATACAAAGTTCCTTACATATTGTAAAAACATTTTGCAGGGTAGCTAACTCATGAATAGATTTGCCCATGCAGTTACTATGGCAACACCTTGTTAAAAATATGCATTTTGCACATCAAAGTCAAAGGGCATGAGAGTCCATTTAAAATGCTTAAAAAGCTGTGGGAGTAGTTTGTGATATGTGAAACTTTGGGATGGATTTCAAGTACTAGTAATGTAACAAAGATCAAGACACCTGTATAAAAATAGTAGTCAGAATCAAATGAATAGTGAAAGTGGTGACATTATCAATAGGTGGAAAACAATGACAGCGTGGGATAAACCAAACATGGTATAAGCTCTTATTTTTGTGAGGGTTTAATTTCTGGGAATTTTGCAAATCACTTTTGCACTACGTATTTAACAACAATGCAAAAATGTCACCATGCGTTAGGGTAATAGAACACTTTTAATGTAATAGACTTGGTGTCAATTCCCTTAAACTTTTCATGAGAATGTCCAAGACCTCCTCATTCATGAATATTAATATCTGTGTGTAAAAATAACAGCTTATACAGTAACACTAAGAAAAATCATGCCTTCATTTTGAAACATTTTGAGACATAGCTGAATAAGTGTCTTTGTGTACATGCTATTTTTATTTAATAAAAATATTATATCATGGATACCCAATTCACTATGATATCAAATGCGTTGATTCATTCATTCATATATTTCCCTACAACTTCACTTTCAATTAGCTCCTATTCTTTTGTCTGCAGAACAGCTTTTCATGAGGAATTTTGTCTGCAAAGAAAATGCAATGATGTAACTGAATATTTTGCATTTATAATCTTTTGTCTATTTCACGTGAGGAAAAGTGTGCAACATCTTGGATTTTCACTTCATCACATTTTCAGGTATCCAATAATCTGACCCAACAATTCTCCCTAAACTTCAGGGCAGGGAGAGACTCATATGATACCATTCAAAGTAGAGTTGACAGAGATCCCTGATGATCAGGTGATTAATACTATAACTGCTTATTCTGTAAAACACAATATTTTCGCAGCATGAAATTTCACAAATTGGAGTCGACGGCCTTTTTCGCAGCATGAAACTTTCGCAACTTGCCTCTAACATTCAATGCATACTGTGTAGACAAGAACTCTCACGTGCATTCTAATTTCGCGTATCTTGGCTCTCGCGAAATTGGTGAAATTAAAATGCATGCTAACATTCCACATTCTACAGTACCTCTCCAAATCGAGAAGCATCTTGGCACAACAATGCAAAACATGTACTGAAGGGGGAAAACAAATCATATTCTAATCTAAATATGTTGAAAACCTGCACATTTCAGGCATGTTAAATCAAATTTAAGAAAAAACAAAAGTTATCATCAAAATTTTAGTCAGGGGTCTCTCTGTTTTTTGCATTTATATGGATAACTTCTAGGAAGGAAGCAATGCACAAAAATGTCAATACTCAGATAACAATATTTCGAGGCTGCGAATATTAATGACTCCTTACAATGAGGAAGTGTGGGAGAGGAGGTGACACTTGAGGCATTTTTCTTTTGTGTCAATACAAAACTGATGTTGTACTTAATCACACGCATATGAGCCACTTCTGATAAAAGATGTCTCATTAAAATTATTTCAGATCGCACGGAGAGACATAATGAGTGATTAAAAGGGTTTAAGCAGTGACCATCTGTACTGGCGTGCAAGAAGCTTTACGTAGCTGCCAGCTTCCATTCGCTTTGAGCTAAGCCCAGTGGTGTGATAGGGTATCAAAGTATCAGTGTCACCCCCCCCCCCCCCCCCCCCCCCGGCCGATACCAAGTCGCTAGCTGTACACCCAGCTGCCTAGCTCTAGTCTCATTGATCACCGTTTGTGTACACTCGCCAGGCTGAGACTCCTCATTACATGAAAACATGGATATAGGCAAACGATTGTGGATCTAATGGTGTAAGTTGGGGGTATTTTTACTCCCAAATGAAGGAGTAATGGGGGGGGGGGGGCAAGGCGCAACTGGCCTAAAGGCCAAACCTGATACTGTTGTTTTTGTAACGTGCCAGGAAAAACGCGTTTTAGGGCGAAAGGATGGCAATTGAGCAGAAATCCTGGTGCGACATGCTTCATGTGATTGTACCAACGAAACCCACAGGGGCAATGAAGGTGTTGATTACTGTCCTGTATTAAGTAAATGGCAAACTTGGGTAATCTCTAACACCTTGTAATGGTTGGGTTCCTGTCTGGGACGGCAAAAGAAAGAAGTGGATGAAGAGGCGAGAAAAAAAAAAGAAGAAGAGAAACCACATGCAGTTTTTGACTTCCCCCCTTGACGATGATAACGAGGTTGATGGGTGTCATGCCCCTGTACAAACTTGACCATTTTCTAAAGAATTTTGCTGCGAAAACAGCGCATATCAATCAGAGACAGGCTGGCTAGGGCTCATCATGGGTGAATCAAACTCGGACACGTCTATCATCGCTAGCTGGAAACTTGACATGTGAGAGGCGGATTAAAAGAGAATAAAAAGAAATCTTGAAGGAGGGAGATGGGGGGACAGAGAGACAGATAGTGTGAGTGAGAGAGAGAGAGAGAGAGAGAGAGAGAGAGAGAGAGGGGGGAGAGGAAGGGAAATGGAAAGAGAAGAAACAAGAAAACCTTATATAGAGTTATTCCATTCCTCTTTAAAGACACACACACACACACAAAGAAAAATCAGAAAAATGGCAACAAAGAGATCGGAACCAGATACCACACATCCAGATGAGCACTCTTCTTATCACCTGGCCAGCTTATTCAAGGCCTTGTTGGCTCCAAATGACCATGCAAGCTCGCTTTAGCATAATAACACTTGATCAAAAACGATCAGAGCTCACCTTTGTTTAGACAGGGGAGCAAGGATTACTGGAACACGCTATTTACTGCATTGTGGTCATCAATGGACTGAAATATTGGGTGGAAAATTATCAATTTACGTCAGTGGACAACTCTGTGCCTCAAATTGCCGGCTGGGAATAAAAAAAAAGGGGGGGATGTCTAGGTATCGCTGTGAAGTCTGTTCCCATTTCTGAAGGGAAAAGTACTGGTAGATCGTATTGACAGTGCTGACATTTGACAACAAATACAACAATATTTCTACTGTAAGCGATGATTTTATGAAATATGAACTGATATCCAGGGGAAGTTGATGGTAATAAAATTAAAAGCAAAAGAATAGCAGAAGCACGACGTTGTAACTGGAGTTATCACTTAACTTGTTACTGCCACCACATCCCTATGACAGAAGTGGCAAAAATATGGTAACAAATGCACACACCCTAGCTACCATAGAGTGGGATTTGAGCATGTAAACATGTGGAAGTCATTCCTGTCAATGTTCTCTTTTTTTGTTTTGTTTCGTGCATAAATGCAGTTACCATGGCAACTCTTTGACGGCTAAAAAACATAAAAACGTGTCTAGTATATTTGTACCTCAAAAACACCATCATTTGTTTAAAATAAAAATAATACAAAAAAAAATCACTCAAATCAGTGGATAAACTATGAAATATTTACTCAATATTCTTTTACAACTTACCCTTTAGAAAAAATGGGTGTCACGGCAACGGCTCAATGAATGATAAAAAAAAACAGCATTTTGCCCATAAATAACCAAAGGTCACTGTATGCCAAGTGTGGTAAAAATTGCTTTCAAAACTGTGAATAGAAGTCTTCCACTCCCTTGACATTTTTCCCAAATAATGTGGTCGTTATAGGAACCATTTGTCAAACACCCCAAAAGAATATATTGCTCATAAACAACTATTCAAAACTTTATCAAATGTGCCAAGTTCTATAACAACTGCATGATGGTGAAAACCTTCAGTGACTGTGTCTCCATCTGCCTCATCTGATTTCAATACTTTGAATTGTTGCCATAGCAACAACACAAATATTCTCATTGTCAGATATAAGCCAAATACGTATAAATTACTCTTAGTGACTATGACACTACGGTTGATCTATCATTCCTTTTTTTCTTCATGTTTTTGTTCTTTCTACTTGTTAAAATCTAAATGCACATGACTGAACCATGAACACATAACTTGTAAGCTATAACCATGAGCCATGGGAATACAGTACCTCAGTACTTTTAGTCCATGATTTTATATGATTCACGCAAAGAGTACTGTTGGAAAAATTGAGTGGGTTTGTAACGTGATACGATGCACAACCAGAGAAAGAACAAAACACTAAAGAGCATAGGATGCATATAACTGTCCATGATTAATATCATGCACTATCTAAACTACTGAATAATAGAGAAAGAATTAGAAATAGGTTACATGAAACAAAAGAACAATACACAAACTATAAATTGAAATTTCATCCCACTCTCTCTATCCAATAGAAACCACTTAAAGAAGTAATTTATCAGCAAAAGCAGTGTAAACACCCATTTTCTTTTGTTTCATTTTTTATCACTGAATGCCTAAGAGGCTTTTTCAGGGTATCATTGGCAAGGATTGAAATATATCTATGTCAGGCTGATTTATGATGTGTCTTGGTCCAATCATCTGAGAATTCGAGGAACCCTTTCACATATATCTCTTTTGAAAAATGGATGGTACCTGAATGAGATAAACTTTCAAAGTTTCAGTCTCAATTGGCAACGTGAGTAGGAGATAGATCTATATGAACTTTGTTCTATTCATGAAAAATAATGACATTTTCACAAATTTTGCACCAATCACTTTCACTTTCAATCTATAGGGAAAGAGAGAAAGGGAAAGAGAGAGAGAGAGCACAAGAGAGGGAAGGGAGAGTAAAGGGAAAAGAGAAAGAATGATCAATGTATTCAGTGATGATATAAAAGACTTACATGGAGCAGCCTAGCACTACTTTTCTGCGTACAGCTGGGAAAAACCCAAAACTGCAAGAATACCATGAAATACTGTAAAGCTGATATGAACACACAAGTACACATAAACATATACCATTAATTACAACATCTAACCTAGCACAATAGACCCGTGACAAACTCTGACTGACCACTATCTTAAAACAAAGCATTGTCATTAACGTCAAGCTTTTTTTTTTGAGGCTCAGATAACCACTGAATATTCATGAGCAATGATTAACTGACAATCAGTCTGTAAACCTTGTCATGTAAAGTACACTGGGATGGTTCACAAAGAAAGCATGACATACAGTTTGCAGGAGTGAATTACCACTGTTCAAAAATATATTGGCACATCATTAAACCCGTGAAAGAAATTGAGCCACAATTTGAAGAATTATGACAGCTATATACAATGTGCACTGTTGTCGTTAAAATACTATCAAATGATAAAATCAAAAGGAGAAAAAGAAAAAGAAAAGTCTGTATTGGAACAGACCAAGAAGTCAGAGAGCTTGTGAAGCTCTTGACAAGTTTACAAGTTTAAGAATCTTCCATGCACCAGTACATACAGTATACAGCAGTATTGAGATGTACAGTGTCTTCACTTGATGAACACCGCTCACATTACAGTTTTCACCGACGCCGTTTGAATTCTTTGCAGCAGTACGAGTTGACATGAATCGTCGAAGTCCGGTCTTTTACACGAAGCCCCGCATCATCCCTTTGTAAACATATAATTGTAAATGTTTCATTTCAGGATGTAGGCCTACTGGCTATTAAGTATGTGATGCAATCATGGGAGTCAGACATGGGAAAAGGGGATTATGGGAAGAGGAGGGGGGTATGTTTCATGTTCATCAACCACAGGCAGAATATTGGATGCATTTAACAATTTAGAAATCAGTGACTAAAAAGGTTCTGAATATTATTTCTTCTCTCACAACCATCAAAAAAAAAAGAAAGAAAAAAAGAGAGCCTCTACCCTTTAAGACCATATAAACACTTGCTATAAAAATAAACAGGATAAAGAAAACAAGAGTTGTCAGATCCATAAATCTGTGTAGGCCTACACTGTCCTCTTTCCAGAAATTCAGTGATGTTGATTTCGATATAGGAACTAATTTGTACATTGAAGTTTGAAAGTAAAAGGTTACCTGGAGCAATTCACTGCACTGTTAACTATAACTGCACAATTAGTCATACTAATGCACGATTATCAGCACATAAAAGTTATTCAAGGTAATGTTTCTATAGTGCTCTGTGCATAGGTAGTTGTGTACCTTTATAAAAAAAAAAAAGTTTCACATTTACATGAATCCAAAAAAACAAATACATTAAACAATTCTCAAGCAGTAAAAGTCCACTTTTGATTCCCCGTCAGTCGGGCAATATCATGGCAAAGATTTCCCTATCTTAACTTCAAAATGTATTTGTGATTTGAAGAGTGGGGTGATGACTTTCTATCATTGATCACAACTCACTTAGAAATCTGTCTTATTCTGACACAAAGAGGACCCTGGACCTATGCCCAAGGAACATGAAGACTTTTTTTTCTTTTCCTTTTTTTCATGGAACATGAAGTCCTACCTGTATCGATGCCACACAAAGTTTTATGACTTCACGGTGCAGTAATCCCCCGTCCCTTCCCCTGTATGTATATTGTCAGCAGGACGAGTGGACTAGAAACCAGCAAAAGCACCAATACTTGATACTTTGTGAAGAAAAAAAAATCCTTGGCATGATGTAAGGAGGTCACTATATTAGTAAAATACCAGCAAGCTGTAAAAACTGAGATAGAATAACACAAATTACCCTTGAAAGTAGCATGTATCTCGTTAAAACATCATCCCCATAACTTATCTCTACTGGTGCTATCTTGCAGTACATGAAGAAAAGTCTTTTGGGCAATCGCAAAAACTTATGGGGTCAAACGTCCTTTTTGAATACTTTATATTGATAGATACAGCTTCTTTCAATAACTGTGTTGAAGGACACACCATGGATCTAGTCTGCAAATTTGATGTCAGCCTTATAAAAAAAAAAAATTGTACAAAGATTAACATTGTCATAATGGTAATACTAAAACAACTAAAACCACAGCAATGTTGTGCGTGTACATGGAAACAGTTGTATTTATCTAAACTTGTGAACTATGAAAGTCCATATCATACATTTTTAGCACACATCCGTTGATTATTTTTATTTGAAAACTTGTCTGTCCAAATGTTGTTTCAGTACCCAAAGCTACCTGCAGCTCTACCACCAGTCACTTTTTTTGCTTCTTCTGTACCATTTCTCTTTTCTTTTTTTTTTTTCTTTCCTCCTTGGAGAAACTCTTGTAGCAAAAGCTTACTGAAAAACCATACAGAAAAGATATAATTTAATCCAGTGCATCTACCTACCTATCTCTCTCTCTATCTATCTATCTATCTATCTATCGATATATCTATCTATCCTCTATCTATTTATCTATCTATCTATCTATCTATCTATCTATCTATCTATCTATCTATCTGTAACATTGTGGTTTTTGTTATAAACACAGAATAAAACAAAGATTTCTTAGAATCAAATGAAAACAAAAAGTATACAAAACAAAAACAATAAGTTTCCTGGAAAATGAGTTATCTGGCATCATTTCAGAAGTCCAATCCTTCCAGTCGCATTCTCCACTTTTACTTGCCAAATTTGGGCATAATGTCCACTCTCAGCCCTCCTTGGGTCAAGCTATGACCTCATAGCCCTCCACCCAAACAAAGCAGTAGCAAAAGTGATGCAGAACTGTATGTCAGTGGATTGGAATTTTAAAGGGACTGCACAGTACTGGTTGAGGTGGGGATTCATGTTTTGAACATTCCTAAGTGAGATAATGAGAAACCCCCTATGAAATATGAAAGAGCATGTAACTTTAAGAAGGATTCAATGTTTATTTGATGAAAATTGGTTTTCAAAAGGCCGAGAATAGTGAGATATCCAAAAAAGTAATAATAATAAAAGGCGACAGGCCACACCTTTTATTAGGATCTCTTTGTTTCACCTTGTTTTTGGATATCTCAG
The DNA here is from genome assembly GCA_033980235.1 of Diadema setosum. NCBI lineage: Eukaryota > Metazoa > Echinodermata > Echinoidea > Diadematoida > Diadematidae > Diadema > Diadema setosum. The sequence goes on along the minus strand of CM067077.1, from coordinate 35,070,802 downwards.
CCATTTCAAAACCGAATTTTCATCAAATAGACTTTTGATACCCCTTAGAATTGCATGCTCTTTTTCGTTTCTGAATGTCTCGCAAAATGTTAAAAGCTAAATCCTCACCTCAACCAGAACTGTATTTTTGGAAGGGTCATAAACCCAATGAATAGAGAAGTTTTCCTCTCCTCACTTCATATTGACATCTTTGACAACGGGAAGCACCAAGATATTGTGAAAGCACAGAAAGTCATGTGACAGTCAATTATCTTTGTCTCCGGCTAGAGGTTCGGTTTGGTATGAGACCATTCCAATCAATGATCAGAACCTGCAAATAAAGAGAATCTCGTAACCAACACTGCGAGTCCCAGCTACATTTGTTGCATGATACTTATCTATCCATCTATCTATCTATCTATCTATCTATCTATCTATCTATCTATCTATCTATCTATCTATCTATCTATCTATCTACCTACCTACCTACCTACCAGGGTATTCAGACGCAAAAAATTTATACTAGAACGGTATAGCTATACCTATACCAAAACGGTATAGCTATGCGATGAAGTTATACGTCTGAAAGCTGACTAACGAAACAAAGTATAACAAAAAGATGTATAGCGAAACGACGGTCAGAGCATCGTTTTGAACTAGAACTCGATAAAAAAATCAGCATTCTGTGTGCGTCTGAACGTATGGCGACCATAGAACGGTATAACTGGGTGGGACTTAATGGGAGCGCGCACAAAAGGTGACCCCACAGCTGTCACTCATGACTATAATTAACAGAATGCGCAGTGGGAAACTGCACATAATACGACGTGTCCTAGAACGGTCAAAATTAGTGTCTGAATGGTCTGTCGGCTATACGATGATTCTTTATACGTCGTTTCGTTATCGAGTTTGGTGCAAAATGGCATGCAGCTGAATAGAAGTATGCTACAGCCTTGATCTATATCTATCTATTTAATCATATGAATTTACAAGTATCTACTGTAAACATCCATATTTTTGCACAATTAAAGTTCTGTGCATAGCAGCTCAAAAACATATTTGCGGGTTCTTGAATTTACGCTGCACGGTTGTCAACCCATTTAAAATGTGCAGAGAAAATTGTGAAAGTTATTTTTGCGGATTTTAAGATTCGCGCTAGCCAAAAATAGTGTGATAAGTGTGAAATTAATGCATCACAAAAATGTGTGCATTTACAGTATCTACGTGTATTTACCTATGTATGATCTATCTACGTGGGTGTATCTATCTATCTATCTTATCTATCTACCAATCTACACACTTTGTACGGAGAGAGGGGAAGAGAGATAGAATATTTTTTCATCATTTGTATTGATAATGAAATTCATAAAATATTGCCAATATGACTCATTTTTTAAAGAGAGATCATAAGGGGATAAGACAATTTGAGTAGCACATTGCATTTACATGATACTAGCTCTGAGTACAGGATTTAGGGGGTAATGGGTCCCTAAATCACTTGATAGAGATGGCTGAATATCTATGGGCAGTTTGTTTGTAATTTAATTCATTTTGTTAGAAATATCACTGAAGTATTGTGAGGAAAAGCTAACTTTTTTTTTGCTGTTCAAAGGATTGAGTGGGACAGAGAAATTCCAAAGGGTAGGGAAGGTGCTGATGATAAACACAAGCTGCGTTTATCAAACTCAAGAGACAGAATGACGTTTCAAAACGTGTTTCACATGGCGTTTACGAATGTTGTTTGAAACGCCACACTAGGGGTGCTACATTAATTTATAACTGCCAGGTTTAATGGGTTGTCACTGTGCAGCTGATTTGTGCAGTTCGACCCGGGAAGAAAGATTCTGCCAACTATGTACCACCAAACATGCCTTCATCATTAATCCATAAACAATGGGTAAGAAAACACAAATGGCGCACACTTTTACTCCACAACCGGAAATAGCTGGAAGTTGACCTGGGCAGCTTGGGGATATCCAAGATGCATTCCGCAATGGCGTTCCGAAATGGCATTGCATTTAGCTACTTGTAGAAAGGCGATATTTCAAATTGACGTTTCTTGACACGTTTTTATAACACGGTTGCGTTTTTTTATGGCCAGAAAATTTCTCAAACCCATTTTGTTAATAGGATCATGATTCTGCCTCAGAAAATTTTTAGAAAAATGCACCCTCAGAGCAGGGAGGTGGGATTCCCACTTCCTGCTGTGAGTGAGCTATTTTCTATAAGCTTTAAACTGCAGGAAATGGGGAATTTTATCAACTACCATAAAAATTACAAAAAAAATCATGCCCTGCATTGTATACATCTGAATGAGAAACATGTGCATGCATTACTTGTCAATTAAATCTAAAACATGCTCCTTACTATTATTGAATCCACTTCTCTCATGCTTGCCAGTTATTATTATTACTATTTTTTTTTTTGGGGGGGGGGATCTACATCTTTAGTTTGTTTTAATGCATGTAAGGTGAGTGCATTTACATGAAAATGATATATACACAGCAAACAATTTTGAGTGGTGATAAGTTTTCTGGAATTTGAAATCATAGAGATGGATGAGCACCTACACAGTATAGTTTCCTTTCTTCTGTGACATTTTGTATTATCACAGAATTCTATTTGAATAAATTTGTGTCTGTAGATCATGGAATTACAATTTTGCAGCTTCACGTAATACATGTAGTATCACTTCTGCCTTCAAGATAACACTCTCCCCGCGTTCACATTGGTCCCCGCGATGCGGGGAAAGTCCCGAGCTGTGGGACTTTCTCCTCAAAAACCATAATGTGAACGCTCGCTGGGACTTGTCCCCTCGTCCCCGCGAAGCAAGTCGGGTACGGGGACAAGATTTGGAGGGGAGAGTGACCTTGGGGTGAAATTGATAGCGTCCAGCTGTGGTCATCAAATGTGCGCATGCGCTATGCCTGGCAGAGCTCGCCCCAAGCCCCAATTGCCCCCACAGCTCGGGGACAGATGAGATACCAATGTGAACGGTCAGTCGTAAAAATGATAAGATCTCTTGTGGCTGTCCCCGCGTCGCGGGGACCAATGTGAACGCGGGGTCTGATATACCATAACACTCCCAAATGGTTGGTACATAACACAGCTGTTCCTATTTTCATACACGGTATGTTATGGAATGGCCTACACTGTCAAAAATGATTATTCATTGTTGTACAGGGGCTGGTCACAAATACCCTTGACAAACTGTTTTCACATACCCAAACAATGGCCTATTTGTAGCAATCATCAATCCAATGGCGTTTATTACATAGGCACAAAAGATGATGTTAGCATTGAGTGATTGCCTTCTACTAATCAGTTTCAGCCAGCCTCATTCATATAGTACCCCCCCCCCCCCCTCTCCGAATTTATGAAAATCCTGCAATTGGGTACATTATTACATGTACCTTGTCATTCTGGAAAATGAAATGGCAGGAATAAATTTTCCAATAGCCGCATTAACATAAAGTCCCAGTTATTGGTTAAAGAAAATTTTCTTTGCCACCATTCACACACACTGCGCAGGACAAATTACCGGGATCACAAGTTTAGAATAAAAATTAACAGTGACCGGACTATGACCCCGGGCAGCCAAGTATGCACACCTAACTATGGCAAGCTGCAATATGGGATTATAAAGTATCCCTGTGCCATTCACACGTACTGCGGAGAGCAATTTTTTGTAATATTCTCTTCTTCTTTTTTTTTTTTTTAAATCAACCAAGGATTGATTTTTTGCATTGTAACGCTGAATGCGATAATCAAAAACTTTGTGTGTGTGAATGTGTGTCCACACACGTGTTAAATGTTTGCACATCACACTGCAATAACCAATTTTCAAAAGCCTTTTACTTAAATTTTGGGTGGCTGTAAAAGTGGCTTGTATCACAGATGGGGCACACAAGATGTAGCTTTACAATTCAAGAGATCTGTATCCATATCACACACACAAAAAAAAATATCACACCCACATGAAAGCAATAATTGACAGAAGAAAATCAAAGTTCTAATTTTCAAGACGGATATAAAGTTTGGGGAATATTTGCAGATATTTGTTGGAAATACTGTACAAGCTACAGACAAAATTCAAGTATGTCCTGATCAGGATTCGCTTACTAACGGATAAGTGTGTACACCACTGGAGATCTAATGGAGCTGATGATACATCACTGAAGGTTTCTCATGTGGTCTTTTCTCATTAACATTTTGGAGCACATATTGACTGCTGGATATTTGTAATACTGGTGTTTTTTGTAAAAAAGTGTGCAAACTATCATCAAGTAATCAGGAGATCAAAAAAAAAAAAAAATTGCAGGTTATGCAAATTCCTAGAATACAATCCATGTCAGAAGGGTGAGTGTATCTAGTTAATATCACTGAATTCTCCTTATCGCATACAAATGTCCGACCGCTAGCAACGAAAAACATTTCGTTGATGGTGGTTGGGTCTGTATGCTAGTCGTTGCCTATGCGCAAATGAATGAGGTGATCGTATGCATCCGGTGTTGGCTTGTGTACCGATAATTCCAGTATTATGGAGATACTGTGCAGTAGACACAGGCAGAAGGTATGATGTGGTAGTCACATTTAATTTTTCCCTTTTAATCATGACTAAAACAATGTAACTTTAAAACAATAGATTATGCATTTTAAGAGTTTATAACTTCATTTGCCATCATGTAACAACTGCTGAAATAATCACACAAAAACTATTAAAGGTAGTTTCAAGATAGAGACAGTGCTCTGTTTTTTTTGTTTGATCAAATAGAGCTCGCGCAGTGCACCAGCACATCATTGTTGACACATTGTTACGAAAACTAAAGACATTGTGGCGCCACCGCTGTTTGAGTTTTTACAGTAAGGCCTATATGCGAGAGGGAGAATTTAGATGATAGATGTTCAAGATGTCCAGGCAGGAGAAAGAGGAAAAGATGTGATGAGATAGAGTCAGAGTGAAATGGAAGATAAAACTGGTATGTACCAATGAGGAGCAACAGGAGAAGGGGGGAATTGAGATGGAATGGAAAAAAGATACCATACACTACCAGTCAGACGTCGTTATCTCAATGGAAGCCAAGAAAACACACCAAGAGATTTTCTTCTCTCTTTTTCTCTCTCTCAAGAAGTAACACCCCCTCACCGAGCCTCCTGAAGATATGACACAATCTGGCTGGGGGAGAGAAATGACCATTTATGGTGGTCACCATGGCCTATGGTGGACCTACATGGAAGTGGACATTCACGCCAAGGAGTGGACAAAGTATTTCTGATGTCCATCCAATGAAAACATGGATGAGAGAGGAAAACAGCTTCAGTCCGGTCTGTGGGGTCAAAACTCAGCAAGAGTCTGACAATGTTTCCTATTAATTGATGAACAACATTATCATCTACTGCTAATCTACCATGGAGATGTGATGTGTAGTTGTTGATGCTAAATATGTTCGTGAACAATGCACTTTGTCTTAACTGCTTGTGAGTGTACTAGGACAAAGGACTATCATCTTGATAACCCCATGCACATTCATGGCAAAAATCACTGGTTTTTCATCTCATATTAAAGATTCCCAGGCATGTGACACACATAAATGATGCACATTGAACTCAAATAATTGATAAAAACGATAAATTCTATGCTGCCAAGGCATGCAATATTCCCGTTCTTTCTCTTTTCTCTAGATCTATGATAAGTCTAGATCTAAACGGTGATATCATACAAATAAAATATACACATTCACATATCAAAGGTTAAGTACAACATTGTACCATGTTTTATAGCCCTTGCTTTTCAGCAAACTTGACAAATTCTGTTAATAATTCATTGTTACATTAGTACACTCAAAGTCACACGATGTGCTAGTCTGCACAATATATACAGTATTGTAACTGCAAGAATTGATTACCACGCCCCAAAATATGCATGTTATTTCATTACAAAATTCTTGATGTAATGACACGGTCCATTGTCCTAGTTAATCAATTAACCCAAAAAACTCAGAGCTATGAAGGACAGCACAACTTCAATAATGAACAAGTGAGATAACATCTCCATATACCACTTATATGGAAAAAAATGCCACATATACACACTGCAAATGACAACACTCACACATACACACACACACACACACACACATATAGATAAACAAGTTATTCATATTTATATCCTCCTACTTCAATGAAACATAACTTTGATAATAAAGATTCAAAAAATAACAAACATAATAGAGTAGTTTCTGAAAAGATTGAACTGAAACATAAAGATGACATACTGTATCTTCTGCATTCCCATATAACCATAGTGTTGTGACGGCACGGTAAACCACATGAGTAAACTCTGAGCATTGCTACAGTCAATGGTACAGTGTGGGAGAAGCTGGTACTACCTCTCAATTTATGTTTCTCAATAACCAGCAGGAATCTTTTATCTTTATCTTTTATGTCTGCAAAGGAGAGACATAAAATGAAAGTATGAAGGAAAGTGACAATTGTATGATAACTCTCTACACTGAGTGAGTGTGATTGAGATATTGTATTACAAGAAGGACACCAATGAAATGTATCATTCACTGCACAAATAAGTGCAGAGATGGGTCCCACATCAGGATTTCCACACCTTATCAAATCCCTATCATTTCCTTCGATCCGGAGCTAAATGCACTCTCCGTCCCGCCTCCATTTGCATGCAGCAGCGCAAATTTGCACACCTCTTCCCCATCTCTCAAATTTGTACACACTTGAGTGAGAATTGTGGAAATGATCAGCGGGGCTCTGCAATTTCTTTCCTTTTTTTTTCTATTAAAAATAATCCATAAGAAATCCTGTCAGTAAGACTAGGTGTACTTTGGGATAAGAGGAGATGCTCCCTACTCATACTCAATTAAACATGGCCATAAAATCCCCTTGCATCTACACTACTCCACTGCCTGCCAGATAGAGCCAGCAGTCAGTGTGTTTATGCAGCGTCGGATAGCTCCATTTTCATCACCCCGTGGGCCCTGCCGCATAAACCAGATAAAAATAACTCGAAATAGAAATGATGCGAAAGTTGTCCATTCTCATTATGAATGGGCATCCGAGTAACCTTGGCGATACAAACGACGGTAATTTGTTTTTTCGCTCGATATGGGGTGTTTTCATAGAATAAATTGCATTTGTAATATCCGCGATATTATAACACTGTGGCACATGCGGCTCCATCGTAATTCTAGTGAGTGATGCCTGGACTGTATTGTACTCTACACACATACATCCTGCATCAGAATTTATGCTTTGAAAGACAGATATTTCATGCCTTTCTCTTGAAAGATTGTCAAATATATTTTGTGAACAACACACACACAAAAAAAATGTGACAAACAACAAGCTTTACAGCGTGAAAAGTCTACCTGCAATTTTCAATGTGCTTTGCAACTATGAAAGCATTTTTTTTTCTTTCTCTTTCTTCCCATACATTCAAGCAGTTTGCACCTAAACATGGCATAAGTTGATTAAATGCAGATCCTATTAGTTTGAAGGTAAAACTGAAGCCTGTTCAAGACTGATGAACGTTCTACTGTATGCTGTACTTGTCATTGTCTCAAAAGATATATCGCAGGGAATAATTTTCCTGGTATCGCATTAGCAATTTGCCATGCATTTTGGTATGACTACTATACAAAATGTAATTTGCATAGCAGTTTCATTACGTAGACTTGTATACCATTTTGTTGAAAATGTACATCCATCGACAAAAATTGCTATTCAATTTCGAGAAGGAAAATTATTCCATGTTGAATCGTATTGTGCTACTATCATAGTTCATCTAAATTCTTGCCATAGACTGTATAAGACTTGAATGCATACAATGAAACTGAAAAACAGGAAGCACAGTATCCCAATTTTAAGTTTGCAGAAGTGATAGTAGAAGAGGATTTGTGTTATTCTAAAAGTGTGATTATTTTTTTTCACTTGGTAAATTTCAGTGAACTATACCTGTGAATGATTCTGTGACTGAGGATATGTTTGTGTATATTTCACTATCTTTCTGAGTGAAATATATCTACATCATACATCGAGTGTATGATGTTCACACCAATTCAGTAGAGCAAAAATTCACACAAATTTCAATACAATGAAATAATTCACATAATTGACAGTAGTGGACTGAATGCCTTAAAGGTACTGTTCACTTTTGGGAGCAGTGATTTAAAAGATGTTTGAGTTATCACATTTGATGCGTGGAATGTTGGTCAGTTGTACCACAAAACACCCTACCATATATCACACTTTGCAATTAAGCCTAAAAATATAAGGAGATATCACTATTTTCTCACTAAACCATAACTGAAGATGGTTTAGTCTAGAAAAAATTTTATTATAACTATTGTTCACATTTTGTCTACTTTACAATACTTATTAAGCATTGATTATATTGAGTAACATTTTTACACTGGTCGTTTCTATCCGTAACTCTTATTTCAGAACTATTTTGAAGCACTAAAGCTGCATTTTTGTTTCATCTGCAAATGGTAAATAATGCCTCTAATATGAGAGAAGCAGTTCAAATGACTGTATACTAAGCCCTCTTTTGTTCACGATAGCAAAGGTGTTCACAAATTAAAGTCACAACCTTTGAGACAAAGTCAAATTTATCTGGTTATTATATCATATCAACAAAATAGATGTTGCAATCTATCATGGGGATGACATTTAGCAGTGCAGTCAAAGCTATTTCCTGTTCACTCGGAGACCTTGTTTGATACCTTGACAGTCAGGGCCATCATATAACACACATCACTTTGCATCACCTGAGTGTGAAGATCATGTGTATTGCCTTCCAGAATGCACTCAAAATCCACGCCTTCAGAGGTTGTCCCTGATAGTGCCTACCTAGCAAAGTGTACCCAAGTTTCCCCCACGGCTCACACGGTCTAGGAACACGAATCTTGCAAGATTAATTTCTAGGAAATTCAAGGAAATGACACAGAAGGAGGGGCAGGTGGCAACATCACCAGACATTTTCATCAGAAACACTCATAAATTGGAATAATATCCATCAATAAACTTGCACGCCTTTCCTACTAGACGTAATGAATGCTTTCTGTTTGTAATAGAACTCATATGATAATATCATGCCACCACAGCGTAAGCAAAAGTGCACAACTTCAAACTGCATAAACAATCTGCTTCTCTGAAAATCTGACAGAAAATAGAATGCATGGTACATAATGTACACAAAGCAGTCGATTCAAATACTGTACATGTACTCAACTTAAATCTAAAGACAATATTATTGCATAATACATGTAGTTTGAAACATTAGGCCTAAATCTAGTGCATGACTGCCAAAGTTATAGAGTGAACAGAGAATTACTTTCAGGTATACAGAGGGGACTACTCAAAGTAAGACAGGACACATATATAACTCACAATAACAAAAATGACCTTCTTTGTGAGTGTATCTGACCACAAGATTTATAGTCATAATCCTTCAACTGTCTGATACTTACTAAACTTCTATCCCAAAGGAGTTCATCCATAAGAGAGGTAATATCAATGACAGAATTCATGAAATGTTACTGGTAGCTACACTGCCCACCTACAGTAATGGACATTTTTTGACAGATTTTGACATCTCTACACAACATCCATTTGGTTTATGTTATCATTAAGTTTTTCCTTTTTTCCTTCCATGTTTTCCGGTTCATTTTTCACCTTGCATTTCCTCAAACAAGTCAAATTTCCTCTTCTTGAGTTGCCTGTTCCAACTACAAATGTACTTAGAAGGTTGTTGGATTTTTTTTTTTTCACGTGTTCATATTGCAGTACATGTAGGTAATACATGTACTAGTGTAATAACACGAAGAGATCTGTATGGCAGTTTTTGAACTACAGTCCATGGCTACTAAGATCTCTTGCTACAATGTACAATATGCAATAATGCAACACATATAACGTATATTGTATGTATACGCCTTTGATTTACTGTCATTTTTAAGTTTATAGCCTGATCTATTAGTTAAAGCAAAAGGCTGTGGTACATGGTAGTCAAGGGTCTTTAGACACAAATCAAAATACTGAAAGCTACCAGGCCAAGAGATTTCTCTACACGTGCTCAATACCATCCTCCTGCAGCATCCCGTTTTGAGGCAGTGAGGAAGAGGAGGAGGAGGAGAGAGAGAGGATCGGATGCAGGAACTGAAGATTTTAAGCCTCTTCCCAGCCTGAAAACGTAAGCAGAAGATTCTGACGGATGAATGGAAGCGGAGATACCTGAACTGGTTTGTTCAATTCAATTTTCTAATTCTCCTTTGTTACACCAATAGGCATCCTGTATCGTGGTAGGGTTTCGTCACCCCGAGGGGTGTTTATGCCAGTGCTCGACCCCCCCCACACCAGGCAGGACGGATACCCAAATGGGCGCAACGCACGAAAATGGGGCGATGGAAACGAAGAAGTGTTTTCACAATGGACATCGGATGACAACCGCTCCCTCGAGGGTCTGTATCACTTGCTGTTAGTTAACATATTGCTGAATTTTATGACCGATTTCATTACCTCTTGAGATGAGCTCTCATCATTTTAATTTAAATTTTCTGGTCCCTCTCCCTCTTGATGTTCTACCCTTATTTCTAGAATTTCTCTACTCCCCCCCCCCCCCCCCTCACCACCACCATCACTGCCATCCCTCATAAATACAAGCTATCGACTACACATTTGAACAACCTGTACACTACCTTGTATCATAACCTAGTGATACTCCTTGCTGGGGGCTAGTGAAATACAGCACTTATTTGGAAAGAGGAATTAGAATTTATCATTTTGCCCGCTGTGACATTACAAGGCTCAAGAGGTTTTTCCGAAGAACACAGAGAAAGTTGGCAGCTGGGTAAAAAAAGGAAGAAAAGAAAAGGAAGAAAGAAAGTAAAGAGTTCAAAGTAAATTGCGAGAGGGAGAAAAAAAATTGCATGGGAGAGTCCAAGTCACGTTTGATAATCCAGTTTTTGATTAGAGAGCTGCAAAATTAATACCATACCACACCTCGATTAGTTTAATATTAATCACAATGCAACATAAAAATGGAACTTGGCGGGGATCAGCCATTCGAGGCGAAGTTCACATCAATTCTGCATGGCTTTGCTTAGCGCATCACAAAACTGAATGTTTTAGCAGATTCTTCCAGCACCCAGCAAATTTGTATCCCCCTAATGACCGACTGGATTCTCTCGTGGATTCTCCTCCGAATCAACTCCTGACATTAAGGGGGCCCAAACCTCTTTCTGCAAGAATGCAATTTATGGGAATAAAAAATGGATGGAAATGCCTACTGGAAAGTAAAAGGAAAAAAATTGAGTCAAAATGACATAATTGAGAAAACTGACTCTCGTTCTGCAAGTCATCTATTGTAGCTATGACTTGCACTTTGCGACTTAATTAGTTCTGACGAAGAAATTGCCTAATTGATACCTAAGGACTGTTTGCAGCGGTGTAAAGACAGAATGTACAATCTCAGTAGGCAGAATATTGGCTAAATTGGCCACGCAAGCTATTTTGATGCGAGCCACAAAGTTTCTTGTTTAATACCATACACCTGGTGAAGCTCAAGCATACGGGGGGCCAAACCAAATACTCAGGTCAAGCTATATTACACACAAAGCACAATGATACTACAGCTGCAGAATGCTATGACATATTGTCAGTTTAATTACAGAATACATGCACATGTTTGAAGTAGGAAGAAGATTAGACAATTCATATGTGATTACTCTATTTTCCCACTTTTTGAAAAAGAAATATTTGTTTTCATACTCCTAAATCATTCCCACTACAAGAAAACCTTGTACCAAAAGTAATCAACAATAAAATGTTTTATATCGAAAGGTATACGAAAAAAAAGTGAAATTTCTATGTCTTGAAATTGAGAGCTGTTGCATGAAGAAGAAGAAATAATGGAAAATATAAACATGAATGAATGCATTCTTATTCTGAATTGGCTATATATCAGCCCTGTAACCAAGTTATGGAACCTAACGATACCAAACTCTGAAATGTATAAAGGCAGTAGAAGTAAAACAGTTCGTGGAGTCATATTTTTTTCTATTTGAATCAGTTATCACTCAGTATTTGAATGATTTTGAGAAATGCTGATTACAAGTGAGATTTAAGAGCTTGATATTTCATAATTCTGCATTGATACATGGCATGGTTCTGCATCAGAACAAGCTGATATGATTGAGCATGGATATGGTTTAAACATAAAAAAAAAAACTGTTTATAGCTCTAGTAGCTCTGCCATACTCTCACTGGTCTGTGGTCTTTAATCCTCTGAAATAATCATATGCTCAAGTCCCATCTTGAAGAAATATAGCCCCCAAGGCTAGTCATAAATGTGATACAGCAATCCTGATATTGCACACTTTATGATTACTTTCAATGTTTCAACGAACAATGCATTACGCTCAAGATTCATTGTTAAGTTTCGAAACCTTCCATCCAGCACGCTTATGTTAGCCATTTACAAGTGTGTGAAATTACTCAGTGAGAGAATTCATACAAAGAGTCTATTCTTGTTGCTACAAAACTTAATTAATGGCAGAAAACATGTCTGCCCCATATTAATTCTCCACTATCCTTTCACAGCAAGACTCCACGACATGTGAGCGTAAATTGAGAACTTCCCTCTTGTGACCGACGATACGATTACAAATACCATGCCGTAAACGGCAACAAATATTTCATGCACTTGACAATGAAGAAGGCATGAAAACTATTTCATGTCATATGAAAGGAAAATGGGGAAAGATTATTCTAAAGTTCAAATGGCACAAATGCCTTTACTTCCCTAAAGAGACAGTGCTATTGCAGTCACATGGTGCATAAGCTTTACTGAATACTCAAACTGAACAAAAGACACTCAATTTTGGAGCAGACTGAGTTCATTGAAGTACACTAGCCATAGCAACCAAAGCCAAAAACTTTTATTGTCTCTAAACCATTTGTAAAAATGGCCACATCGACCCAAGCAGCCATTCACTAACCCTGTGTCAATAATCCACTTCTCTCTTTTTTTTTCTTTATCCCCTATCTTTTTTTCTCTCTCTCTGTACCTTACTCTCCTTTCTTCTTTTCTCTATTTTCTCTAAATCGGTTGCTTCTTTCACTACTTTGCAAGGAAACTGGGATTAAGTGTTGCTATGGGCACTTTGCTGCAAAAGATGACATATCATGTAACAGACTAAAAAAAAAAAATCTAAGATCATTGCTCTATATAGGCTGGGGGGGGGGGGGGGAGCATGGATAATGTTCAAAGAAACAGATCCCAGCGAGCGGCTAAAGTTGACCGTCTTGTTTCCCAAGTGATTGCACAAGAGAGGAGAAGCACAAGTCTATTGTCCATCTTCTCTTTTGTTTACACCAAACCCCACAACCTTTTTTCCCCTTTCTTCCAGGAGGAAAAAAAAAAAAAGAAGATCAATATTTCCATTGCTATGGCAACTACTAAGACTTTGGAACGCTCGGCTAGCGGGGCCTCGCAGACCGAAAGAAAGAAGTGAAAAGAAGAAGACAGTGCTGCGGTCCCAAACAATGGACGTCGAGGTCAAGCAAGCTGGCAGAATGGATTTTAAAACTTTCTCTCATGTTTTATTCTCCTCACTTGGCTAAATCAGTCAAGATGAGCTGTGGGCATTATGTAACACCATTTTCAGCCCCAATTTAGGAGGACAAAAGAATGCAGCCTTTACCCACATCCTTGCTATCTCTTACTGCTGGGGGTGAAATGTTCAGTTCGAACAAAAAAAAAAAAAAAAAAACAAAGAAAAAGAAAAAAGAAAATCAATTCTTCAACTGGGACCTAAGAATTCATTTCTCTTTCTTCCCATGCCATAATAAAATCAATAAGAGCAACATTCAACAAACTGCACTCTTGAGAAAATACAGTATGATTCTATGCAAGGCTCTTTCAAAATCATATGCAAACAGGCATGTAATGGCATGTAATCCAAATGTGATGTGATCGCAAATAATGCTCAGCACCGCCTCAATCATTTTGCCAACGTCAGACGACATTATTTGTTGTGTAGCTTAAGGCTGGCGCTTAAAGCTGACACATGTTAGTAAACATGTAGAACACACACAAGTAAAACATGTCCTACCAGAGTCTGACTGGCCTAGCATCACAGCACAATGTGGGCGCAACTCCAAATGAAGGAGATGAAGGGAAACCACAGATTGAAAATATTCCCCTTCACAGGTTCAGATTTCAGTCCATTTTTAACTTGCCTCTTGCCATGAAAAGCTTATCAAGTGTAGTGAAAAAACAGAAATTTTTGCACTCATGAAACTTTCACAAATTTCGCAATGAGCCGGATTCAGGAAAACACAATGTACATGAAAGTTCTTGTCTGCACGATGCACTGAATGGCTGTGGCAAGATTTTATAGTAAAGACACAGCTACATTGTTAGTTTGTCAAAGTGATGCGTACGGACGAAACAGACTCCCACTGTCCCAGAGACCAAAGCAGATTCTGGGCTCTTGGTCCATGAAAAGAAATTCACAAGAATTCTGAAACAAATGATGCAATTGATAACAAGCAACATCCCATTATTCACAATCCAACTCCCCCCCCCCTCCCCCCCTCCCCCCCCCCCCCCAAACCATCATACATCCAACTTGTCAAAATGTTTCTGCAAGTTCACAGCATCCTCTACTAATCATAATACACGTAGTATCTGATTTCATATCAAATTATATATTTCAAAAAATATGGCGGTGATCCGCAAAGTTCTAGTAGTGGTTGTGAAATCATATCTGTCAGTCTCTCAACTACTTTACTCGAAGTGCCTCTCCTAAATATTAACTGTCACAAGAGAGAAGGGGAATAAAAGGGAGTTCCATAAATCTAAGACCATAATGGTCGAAAGCTAAAGATGGTCTCTCAATTTACTGGGAAGCTTGACATATTGGGGGGGGGGGGGCACCACGATACAAGGTCAGGAACGAAAGTTCACAACATATTGCAGATTTGTTTTCAATGAAATACCACTCCAGCACTTCCTTTGAATACAATACGTACTTTCAAAAAAATTGTGAAAGTACACTCTACATTTTAAGCAGAATTCCATAATCTTTGCTACAATTGGTGCTATAGATTGATTAATGACATATGTTTATGCTGCATGTACATTTTGATATGGAAGATTTTCATATTCATCCTTCCTTCTTTTTTAATTCCTGCATTATTATATCCTCTTTCCTGCTACATACAATGTACAATATGTCCCCCAAAAAAATTACAATCAGATTTTTGCATTGATAACACTCAATATGACTAAACTGTCTAAATGCTACTTCAGGGTCTTAAAATATAACATCTTAGCTCTATTTTGCAGAAAACCCCATTCAATTTGGTTAAGCAGTCACAGAGAAATGTGGATTGTTGTAAAGCATGTCATGAGTCTGATTCTTCCAAATTAACACTTCGATGATCTTGTGTGTGAATGCAATAGACAGAACTTTGAGGGAAGAGATTCCTGACATCCTCTACAAAATTCCTCATTTCTCTTTGACCACTGAAGCAAATCGATGGGGTTTCCTTTAATATGTTGGCAATGAGTTATAATTTCATTCCCTGAATTTGGATTTAGATTGATTCACTATTTTTAAAGATATCATTGCGGAAGGTCCCGTTGTAATTTTTTTGGAGGACATACGGCACAGTATACTATTTGTTTGTTGCTACATACAATAATTGACTTTTCCTTCATAATGTTTCAGCAATTGTGAGAAGATATTCTAACATTATGGCTCTGCTTTATGGCTTACTACGTCTTTTTTCATTATAACCAGCAAATATGTCCATGATCCAGAAGAAAAAGAAAGTTATTGAGGAACGATGAAATGGAGTTGGTTGAAATAAAGCAAATGAAGTTGGTAGAAATAAAGCCAATGAAAAGATGTTTGAACACATGAGTTCTAATATCAGAAGCTTTTAAATTAAATTTCAGTGTGTCTTGCAGTAATACACAACAAAATGAAGACAGACAGTGACAGTACATTGCAGTCATAGGTATAAGACAGATGACTGCAAAATGGCTGACGAGGACGAGACTCGTAGCTTTTTATTCTAATCGTCAGACGAGGATGCAAAATGATGTAAGATTTTGATAAGTAGGTAGAGATGCCAACCTTTTAAACAACACTGCAGTATTCTGAGTGGTGAAAAGGAGTATTAGTGGTGGAAAACAGCATGTTTACCTTTCCAGCAATAGACAAGTACTGGTACTACAATTTGGGTTCCATGAAGCCTGTAGTATTTTTGGCAAAAACCAGTACAAAATACTGAAAAAAAAAGGAACAGTTTGCATCCTCTGCATACAGTGTAGGGTGTCCAGTAGCCAGTTTGGCATGATTACAAGAAATGAAGTACCCCGGTGGGGCGTAGGGGTTCCTGCCCTCAAATACACAGAGACCGGATCTGGATCTACAATACAAGCTAATCTGTAATGCTGTTTTTATCATCTGAGTCACATATAGGTGCCTAGATGAACTTGGAATTCCATTCCTTATTTCAATCAATTTTCTAGAAATACCTGTTCCCTCCTGTTATGGGTAAGCCATACTCACACAAAATGCTGCTATTTACATCAAGACATAATCCAAGCACACCTTCAATGCGTTAACAGATACTTTGTGTCCAATTCTTCAACCATTTCAACATATGTAAAAATATACGCAAGTGCAATGTTTTTGCCTTCCACCTCAACCCGCATAGCGTAACATGAACATTAGTATCAAATCTTTAATATCAATTTGCCATGCTTGAATATACAGAATTCCTTGCACTCTAATATTGCACTTGTCTCATATTTGGAGCAATCAGCCCAGCAGAAACTCACAATCTACCCTAAAGATATGACAGTGAGGCCTGAAAAAAGATATTTTTGTTGCTGAAACACTTCCCATAATGACTTTTCAATGCCAGCTTACAATCTGTAGGCACAATAAAAGGTGTGATACATACAGACAAAATGAAAGATACATGTATTAAGATAAAACAGAACAAATTTTCAAGGCTTTGTACATTTCATTCTGAAAATGAGATGTTACAAATGCTATAAAGGAGGTTTACATTGTAGTATGATGAGCACATTGCTGACAAAAAAAAAAATATCAATCATAAAATTTGATATGAAATGTTGATTGCAATGTGCCTTGCAAAACAGCTAGATACAGGGTATATCACAGGGGATTATGACTATTGCCACTGAAACGGTAAATGTTTATTGAGAGCAATTAGGACAAATAGTTTGTGTAGTAAGAAATGTCTGCACTCCATAATTTTTGTCATGTGGCAGTGAACAGTTGCCATGGCAACGTACTCTTGCAATACAAGTGTAGGTGTCCAGCACATCAATACCTCACGGAACCAAAATGTGAGCAAATGTTTATTTGAATTACTTTCTCACTGCCCTGTGCAAGGTTTTCTACCCAGGATCTCTGTTGCTCTTTTTGATCCAATATGCTGTTGCCATGGCAATCTGCAATTTCCATCATTCTACAAAAATCTGTCTTGTACAGTTTTATACATCAACACCTCAAGATCAGCATGTGTGCCAAAGATCATCTGAATTGCTTTTAAAACTAGGGAAGTTGTTTGCTTCACAAGGTTTTCCCAAATTTCTTGTCGTAATATGCAGCTGCCATAGCAATGGCTGTATTTGAAATAAATCCAATTGTGTCTAAAAACCATAATGCTCCAAAGTTCATCTGAATTTCTCAATTACCAAGGAAGTCTTCTTTTTTTTTGTCTGCAAGGTTTTATCCTGAATTTTTCCATGATGTACCATTACTGCATTGAAGCACTTTCTGCAACTCTCTTATAAATGTCTTGCACATCACCACCACAAAACCAACATAATGCCACATTCCATATGAATCACTTCAAAACTTGGGAAATTGTTTGTGCTGCAGACTTCTTTCTGAATGCTTGCCAAAATATGCCATCACCATAGCAACCATTTCTGCCACTCTCTCACTCCAAAAAAAATAGAACAGTCTTGCACATCTACATATAGTTTCCCCATCGAGGCCATTCAACACATCTGCAAATTTTCATTCAAACCCTTTTCTATCCGCATGTGGAAGCTGTTTATTTCACAGTCTTTTGCTATGGACTGACCATCCATCCATTGAAAAGACTGACGAACTAATCACTCAGCAAACCATTATATCTTCTTTTAGCCTTTGGTGGGTTGCATAATTTGAACACAATAGTTTTAATTATGCAAAATACCCAAGTCTGTCAGGGGAATTTTTAGCACAAAGTTGTCTTACTGATTTGTGTGATTACTCATCAGCATGCTTTTCTTTTCTAAGGCCTTAGTATCTAAAACACGGAAAATAAATGTGTACAGTAAACATGTAGGTTAAAAAATATTTCATGCTCTAAAATCAAGTAGAAATCTATTTACTTTAAATACAGTTGTAAGTAATCCAGTTTACCACACTAAACTATCTTCATAGATAAAGAGGTTATCTGCCACAATCCACTTCACTGTTTATTAGCATGATGATTATTTGAAATGTGTAGATCTCTTGATAGTTACAGCAAAGTTCTCAAAACCTTTGGATGTTGGAGTGGGTGTTGTTGTTGTTGTTGTTGTTGATATGCATGAATATCATCAAACAATTGAATAGCTACAAAGTGTTAGGCAGCACAGTTGAACAATTTCTAAACCAGTGTCTTTATTAAGATAAAAAGGCAGAATAATGACTTTAAATGGAATGTTGATGGCATGGTAATTCTCTCATTTTAACTGCAACTGTAAACATGCCAGAACATTTCTCTGAATTCCTAGAACTACCTTCAGTAAAAGACCACAGTAAAAACAAATGTGAAACCATGGTAAAATAAATGTGAAACCATGGTAAAATAAATGAGACCCATCTGTTGCGTCACAACAGTTATGGTGTATTTTGCTTTGTTTTGCTTCAAGGTGGTTTACAAAACCAAACACAAGTTTTAAAGTGGACCACCTCCAACATAATGAAGTGCAAATGAATAGAACAAAATGATTCATAATGATCAATCATTCCCAACAGCGCTACATGTACCACCACTTCATATGATTAATCATATCAAACGAAACAATGGCAAATAAATCCATATTTCGGTGCACAATATGACCACAATACTTTGAGGAACAGAAGGAAGAATTATGATAAAATCATGAGAATAAACTTTCACTTTCACATTAGCTTGGCAAACTCTCACGGCAAGTGGGATGTCCTTTGAATAGATTTGTCAATACTTCAAAAGGATCAACTGGTACAATTCACCATTGACAGGATTCATGTTCTTTACAAAATAAAGCCAGGGGAAACACAACCTAGTGACATTTTGTGCATGATCTACTTGGATGTACAGTGCATGTACAAAACTGAATGAAAATGTCTTAATTTCATCATGGAAAAGTTATCATAAAAGAAGCAATCAAGAATCGACAGCATTATGATCATTATCCTTACTGGAACTTATGACATCTTATTAATGAATAAAAATCAAAGAAACTGACTCTTCTGTTATTCATGTGTGTCTACACTTCATTTTGGCGATCAGTAGCAATGTAGGCTTACTCTGGAAACTAGAAAAGCTGGCGAATCAAGTGGCTGAGTTGTACGGGACAACAGACTCGCGACATTTGCAACTTCACAATTGCCTAAATCTGCCCCACTGAAACCATTTTATTGTAAGATTACTCAGATTATCTTGCTGAACTAAAGCTCCTCAATACTGAGTTGCAAGCGTTGAGTCTCTTCTTTATTGTGTGTGTGTGTGTTGCACTGATACATTTCTGGGCAATAATATGGATACACTACAAATCAAACTAGAAATTTATCATTTAAGGTAATTTAAACCTCACCCCCCCCCCCCCACACACACACTTTTGTATGTGAGCTGGTATGCTGCCAAAAATAACAGAGAGTCAATATTGCTTTACTCACATGTATTAAATAAATAATAAGTATGGGTACAATATTGTTGCACAGACATAGATGTTACCATGGCAACAAACTTTCAGCTTCTCTTAAAAAATATATCTCGCACAGCTTCAGAAAACAAACACCATGTGTGCCAAACTCATTTCGAATCACTTACAAACTGGAGAATTTTAATCTGCAAGTTTTTTTTTTCCAAATTGTCAGGCCATACATAATGCAATGTTAAAATGGCAAGTCACTTTCTGCTACTCTTAAAAATTTGTCCTACACAACCCTTCATCAAGTTCAACAAGTGTAACAAATTTGATTTGACTCTCTTAAAAACTGAAAAAGTTCCATCTGATTTGGGGGGCATCCTGATTTTGGGCCATAATGCACTGCTACCATAGCAACCCACTTCATCCATTCTTTAAAGGGAACACAAACCCAAAGAGCAATGTGGATTGAGTAAAAGCAGTAACATTAGTAGAACACATCAGTGAAAGTTTGAGGAAAATCGGACAATCGATGCAAAAGTTATGAATTTTTAAAGTTTTGGTGTTGGAACCGCTGGATGAGGAGACTACTAGAGGTTATGACGTATGAGAGGACCACAATATAAAGAAAATATAAAAGGAATTCCGCAAAAATTCACTTTTCTAGCAAAATGAAAGAGTTCTTGACTAACCGCTTTCAGAAAGCAGGGGGAATAAGTGCTACCCCTAACATATGTCAGTATCAAGCTGATGGAATGTGTAATTTTCATGAAAAATGAATTTTTATTGAATTCCCTTTTTATTTTCTTTATATTGTAGTCCACTCATACGTCATAACCTCTAGTAGTCTCCTTACCCAGCAGTTGCAACACCAAAACTTTAAAAATTCATAACTTTTGCATCGATTGTCCGATTTTTCTCAAACTTTCGCTGATGTGTTCTACTAATATTACTGCTTTCACTCAATCCACATTGCTCTTTGGGTTTACTTTCCCTTTAAAAAAAATGTTTAGCACAACTTTTGGAATCACAGTCACTATTCTAAATCACCTAAAAACTGGGGGGAAAAAATTCCTTCTCCGAGGCATTTTCCTGATTTGGGGCCTCAGAGTGCACTGTTTACAATTCTATTGCAATGCACTTTCCAGAAACTTTCAGGAAATGTGTCTAGTGGATAACTCTGTACACTGAATTTTTCATGTGTGGCAATTTTCTTGTGAATAAAGTGAAAACTGGAGAAGTAGACTGAACCTCAAACTCCACACCTGATTTGGGGGCCATAATGTGCCGTTACCATGGCAATGCACTTTCTGCTACGGTTAAAAAAATGTGATTTGTACAACTCTACATTGAGCTCAACATAAAGTTGAGTAGTTTGATGTGCAACAGACCGACCTATTGCCCGACAACATACCGATTCCTAAAATACTACCTTCAAACTTTGTTTGGTAGGGGTATATAACAAAGAACATAATCACTTACATTTCAAAAAATAGATGATCTAGGGTTTAGACATAATCTTACACTATGATTATGTGGCACTTTTTAAATTTTATTTAGCTTTGCCTCTGCAGTGTCAGTATACACAATATAATGGCCAGCTGAAATGATGCAACTTTCCTTAGATTTTAGCCAATTGAGCATTAGAAAAAAAATTCCATTCTTTTCCCTATCTTTCCAGCTACCAAGTTTGTTGTTGATGTTGTATTCTCTCTTCGTCTTCTTTCTTTCTTCTTGGGGGGGGGGGGGGAGGGGAGACAATGGTCATGGTATAGGCACTCATACAGTTGTATACCGTATTATAAAGAACAATTTGAGAATAAACCAACTCTATCCCTGTGTTTTACATGAATCACAGTATGGGAGGGGGGGGGGGGGACTGCAATGGGTGTAGCAGGTACTCTTTAAAGGACAAGTTCACCTTCATTAACATAAGGATTGAGAGAATGCAGCAATATTAGTAGAACACATCAGTGAAAGTTTGAGGAAAATTGGACAATCGATGCAAAAGTTATGAATTTTTAAAACTTTTGTGTTGGAACTGCTGGATGAGGAGACTACTATAAGGCTCGTGATGTCATATGAGTACAACAGTATGAAGAAAATGTAAAGAAAATTCAATATATTTTCACTTTTTTTTTTGCATAATAAAAGAGCACTTGACTTGCCTCTTTCTAAAGGCAATGGGAATAATATTACCCATAACATATGTCAGTAACGAGTCAAGGGAATGTGTACTTTTTTCAAAAGATGAAATTTTGTGAAATTCTCTTTATATTTTCCTTATATTGTTGTACGCATGTGACATCATACACTGCAGTAGTCTTCTCATCCAGCGGTGAATGCACAAAAACTTCATAACTTCATAACTTTTGAACGGATTGTCCGATTTTCCTCAAACTTTCAATGATGTGTTCTACTAATATTGCTACATTCTCTCAATCCTTATGTTAATGAAGGTGAACTTGTCCTTTAAATCTTAAGTACTGTATACAATGGTATACCATCATGCATTTCAAGGGATTTTAATTTTCGCAAATTTCATGAGTTGAGTGCTTATAGTGCATTCAACAACACATCAATAATATTGACTCTGATCCTGACCTGAACGCGATGTAGTGTGTATGCATACATGTACTGGTACTCGGTACTTGTACATGAAAGATGTGCGTGATTACAGTTTATAGTTGCCCTAAAAATCACTGTTAAAGAGTTATGATTGTACATCATTTTAAACAAGGAAAAGAATTATGAGTTTGATGTTTGCCCTACTTTCAGAACAATATCATGCCCTGTGAATGAAGCCCAAATGTGAACCAAGTTTTCATTGCCTGCACAAACACACAAGGACAGTATAAGATGCGGACAAATGAAAACTGACTCGCTATGAGTTTGCTGTTAAATATGCTGGTATGCGAGATACCTAACCAGGCTCTGATGAATTGTAAATAGAGCCACTTAATCTATTCCACAGTATTCACAGATGGTTAATAAGGGCAAATGCAAAAAAGAAAAAAAAAATATCAGATACAATTTTCATCTAAATTACAAATGGAAAACACACAGACATACACAAATACACACATCCAGTAAGATTGCAGAAAGCAATGGGACAATTGGAAGTCCATTTTCAAAGCAAATTTCAGAGCAAAAACTTTTGCCATTACGAAACAAATCTATAAACCTGCTGACTTTCTGGCTATGGAGAGGGGATTGTCCTACCCCCCCCCCCCATCTCTTTCATCTTATTGATCGATATGATAAAGTGTGATACTCAAAGGATACATAACTTTCCAACTTTTTATCTAGACTAATGAATAGTGCAAATTTGAATTTATTATATCAATTTGCAAAAACATAGCCATCTGATTATTAGGACACATTTCTTCAAAAGGCATCCATTTTTTGTTTAAGTATACAGCACATCCCTTCAACTGAGAACCATATACTGTAAAGCCAGTATTAATTCGCAGCATGAAATATTTGCAAATTGGAGCCGACGGTGGTATGAAAATTTTGCGAACTGCCACTTGCATTCAGTGCCTATAAATAGTGCAAACAAGAAATTTTGCATGTATTTTGATTTCGTGAATCTTGGCTTTCGCAAAATTGATGCAATTTCTGGGTTTACTGTATTCATGTGGAAGATGGATTCTACACAGAAAAATCAAATAGCTAAAGTCAACACCTATTTTGTACAGTTGCAAGTACAGGCAAATAACGGCATCCTGATCATGATAAATGTGGTATTATTTTGGCATCAAGCATGTAATCTCAGAGATGTAAACAAGCTTGTGTTGTCCGCACCTGTTGTCAGTGGAATAAATCCAGGCACCATCTTGCAATATGAATATCTCACGAAAACAAAATGTCTGACCTTTGGGCAAAGTGCATATTTACTTTCATCAAAGCGGATGTGTGAAGCAGCAACTTACTCTGTATTTTTGAGATAAATTTAGTCCTGAACACTTCATTTTGTGCAACGTGTCAGAGCAGAAGTAAACTAGAATAATGAATAAGATAGATTGATATTCTATCACCCTTTCTAAGAGGAGAAAGTATGAAAATGAGGTGTCAAATGCTCATAAAGTAGTTCCAGCAATGAAAGTAAAATATGAGTGTGTTTATGTCTTGGAAAGTTTCGATGTCCAGTATATCGCCGATTTTCATAAATCTATATTTTGCATCTGGCAAACATGCCACCAAAATAAAAAGGAAAAAATGAAGACAGAAAGGCAATTAGGATGCATTAATACACTAACATCTTTCCACTAGACTACTAGAGAACTAATAGTAATGACCTTAGCAATGACAAAGGTACAATGTGTATAATGATCAGCTCATTGATGACACTGAGATTTTATTCACTATACTCACTGCATTCTACGTCAGACTTTGGGCTCTTTTTTCAATCTGATCATGATTTCTTGAATACAAGGGAGGAAATTTGCTTCAAAAGTTTCTCATTTGTTATCGCAAATGAGTTTCCTTGGCAATATCTAGCCTAATAAACACAAGAACTTGTGCGAATCCCTACATCCTACACACATCATGAAAAGCACTTTGCTCATTAAAAATTCTTTTATATTATGTATTTGTACAGTTGCCCATATCAACTGCAAATTTTATGACGCATATCTTCCACATAAAACATTTACAGTTCATCACGTTTGCCATTTAGTTCCATTGACTTTATATCTCAAAACCTGTGGGAATAGATAGCAATTTCAAGTCACATTGCCTCTTGTTGCATGCAGTGTAAGCATCCGGAAAAAAGCTTTTAACCAACAAAACTGTAAATTTTAAGGACAAAATCAAAAATAAATTTTGTACAGACACTACACTGAATATAGCTCCTTTATTTTTGGCAAACTTTGTGACTTCTGGTGCAAGCTTGTATTTCCCACACATGTGCCCAACAAGGTAAGAAAGGAAAACTGAATTATTGTAGTTAGCACCGTGCTTCTGTCTGGCCACTGACTGGACTTTGAAGCATTCTCACTCTAGATATCTGAATACAAAGTGACCGACTGGTCATTTCTGGCCATGAAGGGATAGTTAGTATGAATACCGATGAGCCCTATCAAAAACAAACAAACAAACAAACAAACACTGCTTTACACTGTATTAAAACATTGATGCATTAATCATGTAACATATTCCTTAAAAAACTCATGTAAAAAGCATTGTGGCCTGGGAAATTTTGCAGCTCCATGAAAGTTTGAGTTTGTTTGTCTATTTGTTTGTTTCATTTTCCATCTGACAAGATGGCTGGATAACCAACTGCACTGGCCAATCTTCCATGGGGTCTAGTTAGATGTGAGGCAGACTACTTCACCAGCATATTATACACCCTGCACTTTACAAGGAATGGATGAAGTTGGATCATTTAAAGGTCCTGTTTACCTTTGGGAACAGTGATTTGAAAGAATGTTCAAGATATCACATTTGATGCATATTGGAGGTGTAGGTCTGTTGTATCACAAAACATCCTACCATATAAAATTTTCACAATAAAACCTAAAATATAAGGAGATACTGTATCTGTATTTTTCTCATTAAAGCATAACTGCAGACGGGTTAGACTGAAAACATTTTTATTATGACTATTGTTCACATTTTGTGTATTTAACAATACTTAACATCGATTATACGAATTCAAACTTTTACTGTGGTTGTTTCTATTCCAAGATCACATTTAATAACTATTATAAAATACTAATGCTGGGTTTTTGTTTCATTTGCAAATGGTAAATTATGCCTTTAAGAGCGGGGTTGTGACTCTCTCATACACAGGCCCTCCATTTGATGTCCATCCGAGGGGCAGTATTTTACCTCTACTAGAGGGGACGGCATGACAACACTGCTGAGTACGACTCACTTTGTTTTCAACCTGCACTCGAACCAGCGCCCGAACTCCAACCTGAGCCATTTGATTGAAAAACAGATATACTACTGGCTGAGCCATCTCACAACCCTGTTATTGGAGTGTTATTGGACAAAAGTCAAGAGTGATTGTAACCACAGGAAGACAGTTAACTATTACACTTTACATAGTATCGGGCAATTCAACATGGCCGCTGTTATCATGAGATTGTGATACTATCCACTTCACAGAACCTCTCAATTCTTTTCTATTTTCACACCACACCAGGTAACAAATTTCTGTTGTTTTTCTTCACCTCAAGTTCTCCAAGTCTAAACTCAAGACAAAATTCAGCACATTTCCAAATTCCATGACAATCACATGTAACAATTTTTTATTTGCCACTTTGTTTGTACAACTAAGATGAAACAGATGTGATATATACGCATGATATCCAAGCTTCTTGGAATGACTCAGATAGAAAGGATCATTAGTGGAATTCACACTGACCTGAATTAACATAATACAAATTTTGAGTTTTCCATTGCAAACGAAATCTCAAGATTTTGCCTGTATGTACATAAAAATCCCAATAGATCACACAATAAGCATCGCGATACGAATCCCAAGAAATCTTGCAATCATTCCGGAATTATCGCCATAATTTGAAAAATAGTGCAGTAATTCACACCGCACCAAGCGTGTGAACGCTGGAGCAAAAAATCTTGAGATTTTTAATCCCATCATTCAAAACACACTTGATTAAACAGTGCACAATCACAAGGGCAAGGGTCACCGTATTGGCTGATTTCGCACATGTGCAGTTTGGTCGACAACTTATCACGATCAGCAATTACAGGGATATTTCTGTCCGTCTGAACAGGTGCATAACATCTTGGTATTTTGATTGCGATTGTCATCTTGTTAGTTTGTCTGTGTAAGTACCACTATTTGGGATGCCTTGGTATCAAATATTTGTGCATTATTGCTTATATTGATGAAAACTGCTACATTGGCCTTTCACTGATATTTCTAGAGTACAATGTACAATGTAAAATGCAAAAGTTTGAATAACGGACATTACTCACAGTAAAAAACCCCAAAGTACAAAACTTTTACATCACTTCAAATGCATTCAGAATCAGGCAAACTGCATTGTTTATTTAATATCTTTAACTCTAGAACAGCACTGCTCAAAGTTGGAACAGAATCAAATCCTGTTGAATGCAACTTCATGGTTGTCAGTATCATCAACCTGAAGATTACCATTCGCTTTGGTCTCAATTTCATTTCATCTTGAAAAAAACAGGTCTGTCTGCTGATACATTGCAGCTCAAGAACAATTTTTATGGAGGTCAAATTTAGTGCTTGAACAGCCAGAACACCACATTCCCATTCTATGTAACAATACTCCTGATAAACAGCTATTTAATCCTCTGTAGCATCCAGTATGAATGGTTTGATTCAATATCTCACATGTTCATGGATAATGTAACTTGATGACTTCTTCATCTGAGACAAAAGGGGAAAAAAAAGTGTACAATGCCAGCTAGATTGGGAAGGCACTCCAGCAATCTAACACTAAGTAGGACATGCCAACATAGTTGTAAATGACAATTCATGAGGAAATTGGTGATCGAATTTCTAGCCACATTTGGCATTACCATCATGTTCAATGTCTTTTCAACGTCCGTATTCTGGACTGACCTTGAGCCGTTGAAAATGCCTTACAATCTTGTCTCAAGTCAAGAGCAGTGTGCTGAATTTTGATTTCTATTTAACCTGAGCTATCACCTCCTTGCCAAAAAAAAAAAAAAAAAATGAAATGAAATGCTGCGAATCAATCTCATTTTCAGAAGATAGTGTCCTGTTTGACTACACTGTAGAAAGTGAGTGAAATTGAATATCTTGTCAGTTTGTTAACTTTAACAGTTTTTTTCTCCTCAAAATCATGATACTGTAGGATGACTCGAAACGTGATACTTGATGGACACTTAACTGGTCAAGTCCGTAAAATTGTTTTTGCACAGCTTTTGTGGAAAAACAAACCCAGTGTGGAGATGAAATGTGAGGTATCATCACGGATCTGGCCATCAAGAAGATCCGAGTTCTTGCTGACCGTTTGCTATTTCAATTTAAAGATACACACACATACACTGAGCGTTGCTTTTTTTTTCTTGTAAGTTTGTTGTTCTTCCCTTTCACTTCACAGTACAGGCACCAGCACTCAAGTACTCTTTACATGGACAAACATATTATTTGTTCAAACAAGTTGAAACTTGAATGTTTATTCAATGCCCCCTCCCGGCAGCGCCAATGAACAGACAAGAGCAAGAACCAGGGCCCTTGTTATTTTCATGCCTGCAACTGATAACTCTTCCCCCCCCCCCCTTCTTAATCTTAGTTAATATTTTTCACAGTTCATACCATATCTGCCTAAAAGAAATATGAAACAAGACAGGGAAGACCACAAAAGTCAATAATTCACAGGGCTATTAAAATTTTCCATCATTTAAAGGCGACTGAAAATTTAGTAGTGGTAAGGGTTATGTTTAACAGAGGTCATACACAATTTACACAGGTGTACATTTGTACAGTATTCCTGCACATACAATTTGTACAGGTAGAGTAAATTGTATCAAGAACAATTGCAATTTTGTGTGTGTGTGTGTGTGTGTGTGTGTGTTTTTGTTTTTTTTTTCAATCATATGATTTCCTAATCATGTGGAACCATACACTGTATGGAACTCGAAGTACAGATAAAACTAGAAATGTCGCTACAGCGACTGGTTATACCCCCGCCAAACAACATTTCATAAGCTTTGGTCAAAAAACTGAGGAAGTAGTTAAATCCGCAAGATCTTTCCTTGATCTTCTGCCATTAATATGCCGTTACCATGGCAACGTACTTTCGGGTACTGTCGAAAAATGCGTCTTGCACATCTACAACCAAAGGCACACATCTGTACCAAGTTTCATGGAAATTGGGCAAAAACTGAGGAAGTAGTTTGCAACAAAAAATTTCCCATCATTTTGGCTCATAATATGTGAGCAGTTACCATGGCAACATACTTTTTGTCATTGTCAAGAAATGTGTCATGCTGACCTATATCCTAAGACAAACATTCAATATGAATTCCATGAGAATTGGAAGAACACTGATGAAGCAGTTTTGCCATGAAGCATTTTGCCCTATATTTTACCAATAACATGCCGTTAACATGGCAACGCACTTTTTGCCACTGCGGAAATATGTGTCTTGCACATTAACATATTCAGATGAACATCTGTACCTAATTTCATAAAAATTGATCAAAAACTGTGGGAGGAGTTCGCGACGCAAGATTTGTACCCATTTTTGCCCATAATATGCCGTTACCATGGCAACGTACTTTTGGGTACTGTCAAAAAATACGTCTTGCACATCTACAACCCAAGGCACACATCTGTGCCAAGTTTTATGGGAATCGGTTGAAAACTGAGGAAGTAGTTCGCGACGCAAGTTTTGCAACGGACCGACCGCCCGACCGCCCGACCGTCCGCTGATTCCTATATACCCCCTTCAAACTTCATTTGGCGGGGGTATAATTAGGTAGTGAAGAATTATGCGCCAGTGAAGCATCAAAATGTACCATTTGACATTATACACACCTGTGTATGGTGTGTGTATATGATGGTAGTATTTATATGCCAAATATTATGTGGGTTTCTATTTTTGCAAATTTTGCAAGTCGGTTGCTAAGACACACCAAAATATTACTCCTGATACTGACAATGACAAAAATAATATAAATAATAGTACTACTGGAGAGTAATGATTTTGATAATGATAATGCTGATGATGAAAATGATAATAGCGATAAAAATGATTTCATCAATTTCAGAGACTAAAACACATGTACATTAGGGATGGACTGGATGTACAGGGGTTCATAGCATCTTAAAGAAACTTTTAACGTTTTGCGAGATATTCAGAAACTACTCTATGAGATGTCAAAGAGCATGTCATTCTAAGGGGTATCAAAAGTTTATTTGATGAAAATCTGTTTTGAAATTCTGAGATATCCAAAAACAAGGTGACACAAAGAGATCCTAATAAAAGGCATGGCCTGTCGCCTTTTATCATTATCGCTTTTTTTGGATATCTCAGCCATTTGAAAACCAATTTTCATAAAATAAACGTTGAATCCTTCTTAAAATTACATGCTCTTTCATATTTCGAGGCTTCTCATTATCTCACTTAGGAATGTTCAAAACATGAATCCCCACCTCAACCAGTATTGTACAGTCCCTTTAATGAGTAGGTACTGGAGTGCTTTCTGGCCATACGCCCTGTATAATTGATCTGTGATTGCTTAGGGGACGCGAGGAGGTAGGCTTACCTCGCATGCCAGCACGCTAGCATATGAACAACCAAGGAGCAGCCAAATCAAGGAGTGTATACTCGCATGCAAATTCAAAGTTAAAAGACACTGTACGCACTGTAAGAATGTTACTTGAGGGCAAAGTCTGCTTACACTACAAGTCATGTAATCAAACAGTATTGTATAGTTCGCCCTCTATAGGTAGTGAGAAAAATTTTTGACTCAGACAAACTAAAAGCATGTGAAAACATATTTCCAATCATAAAACTAATCTGTGTCTGAAAAAAAAAAAAAAAAAAAAAAATCTCACCCCAAAATGTTTAAACATGCCTTTATAACATCTTCAGGTGCTCACACTGTTCAAACTTTCACACTAAAAACCATGTTTCAATGATTTACCAATTGATTGCTCTAATTGTATGGTAATAAATACGTATATATTTTAGTTCTCTTTCAAAATATGTTTGTGCTTTTCTTTTGAATCAACTTCTCCTACGGATATTTCCTTTTATTTTTCTTCATCTTTACTAGCCAACATATTTGTCTTCAAAGTGGTGAGGCAAATGCACACGGACTGTATGATGTATCATGTACTGTACCTGGCTTGCTTTCAAAAAGCTTGAATTTGCTTTCCTCTAATAACATAAATCCTGTGAATCTGGTTTACTTTGTAGCTGTCTTTTTATCATGACATTGACGATTAGGAACTTTATTTCAAATTCTTCAATAGTTTTACATGTTCTGCAAGATATGACAGGATTCTTTGCAGTTTTCTTTACATTTTCTAGGTTGTGACCTAAGGGATACTAAAACAGGAGATCACAAATTCATCTCACAGCAGGAAAATATGTAGAATATAGTACAGTACCTCTAATAACTACCTGTACAAGTATGTTATACCACATTACAATTACAAATACATGTATGTTGGACTAAGCACACATGGGAGGGGCTCCTTATTACAAAGGTTTCAAAATTGATACATTAGAAATTGTATTGTACATGTACCTTGATCCACACGTAACACTTCCTTAAATGAGCAAAATACTAACACAGTAGTCAGTACATAACGTACATTTGAGATTTGCTCATAATCATAATCTCAATGCGAGTTAATGCTACTGATACTTATTCCAAAGTACCGTATATGTTGTTAAGAATGCAATTTTCAATATTACAATATATTTAGAGTGATGAATACCCAATTAACTATGCTGCATCATATCCATGGTTGTAGTTAATCCTATGCTCTATGTGCATAATACAGTATGCCTCCCTACTGTTTACTTTAACATCATAAATTTGCATTTTTATACTGTTGTATATCAAATATGATAAAACTATGAAATCTATTAAAGGAAGTATCATCCCCCACCCTCTGTCCTGATACATGCCCTGAATGAAAGCATCACCATTTTGACATATTAACACACAAAATAAATTTAAATGATGAATTAGATGAATGACTGAGAGGTTTTGTCATTTAAATGACAATACTACATGTTATGGAATTCAAGCATGACATTCAAAACTGACACCTGAAACAAAGCAGTCATGGACAAGTGACTGCACCCATTTTTGCAACTTAAACCTCACACTTCTGGAATTTTTTTTAAAATCCTTATATTTTTGTGAAAAACAGACTACCTGTATTACAGATGATTTGAAAGAACTGTGAGAGTCTATCACATACCCTGATGGAAAACAATGTAAAATATTGTAACTTGTATAAAAGGGAAGATAGCAATTACGTGCTATTGTCAGTCAATTGATAAACCCTCATCACCATGCAGTGTCACACCGAAGAAATGATGGCCACATGACATACTAAAACACCTCCATCTTTTTTTTTCTTTTTTTCTTTTTTTCTTTTTTAATGACTGCCACACATTAGTTGCATCACGGCCCAAGGGAGGCTGCAGAATGGGGGTTGGGGCAGCAGAACCCCCACCCCCACACACACATACATAATCTGTGAGTCTTAAAAAAAAAAGAAGAAGAAAAAAAAGAAGAAAAATGTGAATTTCCAACCAGGGCTGCACACTAATCCCATTTTTTCTACTGGTCTGACTTGTCTATAGGACCAAAAAAAAAAAATAAAAATAAAAAAAAAACACCATTTCTGCAGCCTCTGCATTGTCTAGGTCATGTAGGCCTAACAGTTACTGCTACTGGCACTGCTTGCAAGATAACTTTTGACATTATAATAGGTCACAAGTTAGATATATTAAGAACTTTTTTTTTTCATGTGATAATCTTGCTTAACTTCAAAATTGTTGCTATCGTTCCCCGTTTCTGACTAGACTTCCGTTTTCAAAAAGCCATTATCCCTCTGGAACGCAGAACAAAATTCCCTTTGAAGATATAATAGTCACATGAGTCATACCATAGATGACGCATATTACATCAATTTGCATTCGAGTGCATCAGCATCAAGGAAACAATAACGCACAAATACACAGGTCATGTCTTTGAGAGAAAAAAAGCAGAAATTATCTAGACCTCTACACGGTAACTTGTCATCAGTCAAACCTGATGAAATTCCTTTTACATAAACGCTACCTGCACTTAATTTGGATCTATGATGTAGGCTACATTAGACTACCCTAAAAGTTTTTAACGTTAGATGTACAGTAGGGCCTATGCAGTGCCAATATGCCCTAGTTTGTGGAACTGCAGTGTACGTTAAGGCTGTCAAGTAGATTTCTAATTAGACTCAAAGAGTGTATTCATGCATTGCAACTGTTACAGCTTGAGTCTTCATCATAGCTTTGCCTTTGCCTTGGGTCAAAAACTCAATGTCACCGAGACTGATTAAGGGAATGAAGATCACATTCATGTAGGTTGGCCTCGATAGAAAAGAACAATGCAAAACATACTGTACATATTGTAGATCTACGGTGTAGATCTAGACTTCTTGTGAAATTTGTACTTTATGCGTATTAGACTCTAACTGTTACATGTAGATGTACATGATAAACATAGCTCAGTACTCAGTGGATCAGGCAGTTTTCTACATGTACATTTTCATGGTAGCGAAACCTCTCGAGTAGAGTTAGATCGAAGAGATTTTCTGAAGCTGCACCGTCTCTGACGTTTACAGTGACATTCATTTCTGCAG
Organism: Diadema setosum; assembly: GCA_033980235.1. Classification (NCBI taxonomy): domain Eukaryota; kingdom Metazoa; phylum Echinodermata; class Echinoidea; order Diadematoida; family Diadematidae; genus Diadema; species Diadema setosum. Next base: position 35,037,509 of record CM067077.1, on the reverse strand, counting down.
CTGGCTCGCAAATCCTTTACAACTACAAGATGGTCTATGTAGGCATTAGCAGATTAGAAACTCAATCACCTGTTTATACATCATCATATTTTTTAGACAACACAAAAAAGTTCATAGCTTTGCCTTGGTTTGGGCCTGCCCTTGGGGTTTGTTATGGGAGTCTAATCGTCTAACGTTAACCTTGGTCCTCAAGAGGGAAACAGTCGCACTCTGCTCTGCCTTACCGTCTAGAGAAAACAGGTTTCCATTCAGTTTCTTCTTGTTCAATTCAGGGCACCAGTCTGCTCCCCCGGTCTGCTCGTAGTGGTACTTGACTTGGTTCAAAAGATATTAGTAGTGAATATCTGCAGCGTCTCGTCAATCGTTCCGTTTGCTTAGCTTGTTATGTTGTCGAGCTCGAGCTATTGGTGTATGGTTGAGCCCGATCATGCGATGCTTACATGAAACAGAATGTTGCCAATATATGCCGAAGCGTGTTGCGGTAATGTTGTTTTCGCCGGTGAGGCGCGCGGTTTCTCTATTTTCGCACACGGTTTTGGATCCAATGTATCAGTATACTAGGAGTAGTGCTGCGCGCTCTCGACGGGAGACTAACCGCGTTGAAAGGAATCGAACACCCTCGTGCGTAAAACAGCGCTCGCAGAGCTAGGAGATCGGAGCGAGAGGGAGCCTCGTAAAAATATACGAGCCAACACTACACTTTTGAAAACTCAATTCAAATTGATAAATATATATAATTTCAAGATCAGCATTTGAATATAAATACATTTCATCCAAAATTATTATAAAACTAAGTTTAGGGGGAAATAGATTTACATATTGAATATTTTTATTTACCAATAGTCCATCCTCGTGCATACCCAGCGAAATCAAGTTTCCAAGCAACGAACACCCGTTCGTAAAGCCAGCAGTCGGCGGTGATTATATCTCCAGTAAATCTCATCTATACATTCTCTAGCCTTTAAAAGGGCTTTTCAAAACCTGCAATAATGTCTGACTATGATGACCAAGAGTATGACGAAGATCAGGAGGGAGTTGATGAACCAGAAATTGACCAGGAAGGAGGAGGTGATGAAGAAGAAGGCAACGAACAAGAGCAGGAGGAAGAAGAGGTAAACGGATTACCAGCGGAGTGGTCCCCTTGCGGGCACGGGGAGGTCATGGCGTTGCAGTAGTTAGAAATCCGAAGACCTCCGCACTTCCGCAAAGTTCGGGATGGAGTAGATTCATCTCTTCTACGGATACATCTCATACTAATAGATTGTTTTTCATCATAGATTGTCGCTTGGTCAATTTGTAGAATAAAAGACTGAATGGAACCGTAAATGCTACAACTGCTACATCTACTCTATGTAAAGTAGATTACCGGTATAAGAATCAACATGATTATTTTATAGTGAAATGAAACATGAAAATCGTTCTTATTATTACCTCCAGCTCAGCCAAGGGAGGAGGTTTAAATATTTTTTCATTGGTGTTGGTTTGTTTGTTTGTTGGTTGGGTAGTTTGTTAGTTTGTTTGTTTGTCCGTGTGCTAAATAACTAGACCTTGAAAAGTGTACGTATTTGGATGAAACTTTAAAGTTTAAGTTTAACAGGAAAGGTTGAAAATGACACAAGGAACAAATAATTAAATTTTGGTAATGTCTAGTAATCCAGGAATTTTTATGGATTTTATGAAGGATTTTCGATATGTTGGCATGTAGGGTCAATGAACTTCGGACTCAATCGGAGTTCAAGCTGCACATTTTTTTGAGGATTGCATACGTGCACGAAAGTGCATGCTCTAGTTTCTGCTAGGGCGAGGTGCGCCACACAGCTGGAAGTTGATGACATAACAAAAGGCTTCATATCGGGAAATGGGCAATTTTCAGAGATCAGTGATGGAAATGAGCTGCTTGATGGAGGTCTGCTCTCTCAGAGTAACTTTCTCTAGTTAAAATTAAAATGCACAACATCAATGAAATACACGATCATGATTGGTTGAAAGTTGAAGTGGGACTCACAACCACTTGAAATAATTCAGCATGCCCAAACCTTCCGATAAGGTCATGCGACCTAGTCCTACGACACTTGGGTGTTTGTTAAAATCAAACAAACAGAAAGTCATGTAGTGTGCTTCAGGCTTCAAAGTAACATGACCTCTCGTGTAAGACAATGATATAAAAATGCACTCATCTTTTTTATGACACTGTTGCACAGCTGCTATCATTTTAATGTCACCACTATAGTTCTGAATGTACCACAGTGGCACAGGCTCTTTTTCCAAGGGATCAACATTTTGGTGCAAGAATATCACTGTAGACTTTGGGGTTGTGGTTCATGTACTTTTTAGGTCAAGTTCACAACTAATGAGGTAAATATAGGGCATGAATGTTTTACACATTATTTCCCATTTATTTATAGTTGCCTTGCCATTCATTGCACAGTTCATATAATTTCATTAATTGTAAGTCTCTCACTGACCTTGTTTCCTTTTCTTTTGATCCACCGACCTCATAACCTACATTTACATAGGATCTCCTACTTTACTCCCTTTTTAATACATTCTTTTATTTCATGCAGACTTATGTAAAATCAAGAGCCTTTGTCCTTGAGAAAGAGACAAAAGTGTAATTACGTTCAGGCAATCAAACAAAAGTACCAGTTACAATTAGATTATAAAGGATAAATATTAGAAGTGTTAATAGATGGTGATTTGAATGATGGTTTGAGTACCAGTATAATCCTACAAACACATGAAAGTGCAGCATGATTATGTACCCAAGGTCAAGGTTTCTGTGTGTAACATTTCCCATTCTCCATTCACATATATTCTTACACATATTTCAAAGATAAAGAAGCAAGTTCTTTCATGTACAAAAGACACTTTGTGTTCTGCAGTAATATACAATTTTATGTGTCAAGAATATTGCCTAGTCAATATAATGGCAGATGAACTGTCCTAGATGTGGTACATTCTGAAGAGCTCATCACACAGTAGATATTAACCTCCACATCATAAGATTTGATGAGCAAGTCATAATTAAGGTCCCAATTTGTATCTGGCTTTCTTATATTTGTCTTTCTATCTGTCTGTCCATTAATGTACTGTAAAAGTGGCTTCTTTTTTTTTCTTCTTTTTTTTTGTTGCAAGGGTAATTTTTCATGCTCGGCTGGGGAAGATGAATTTGGCATGTTTTTAATTCCGCAGAATCAGGTCATTAATTACTGGACGATATATGGCAAGCAAAAATATTTACATACTTATATTTTTTAGCTAACTTCTGGTTGCAAGAAATGTGCGAAAATTCCATACCAATTTCAACTTCTACAGTATTTACTCATGTTATAGATACAAAAAAAAAAAAAAAAAATGTGTGGTATATGTGCAGTACATTTTTTATCTTTTTTTTTTTTTTAATGCATGACAGAAACTCCCTGAAGTTCCACTGACGGAGGATGTCATAGCTGAGAACCTGTCATTACTCTGTAAAACAGGCAATGGACTGGCTCATGCTTACGTCAGACTGGATGTGAAAGAAAGGTATGGTAGGCCGTATGTATTTTAACATGGCTGCCAACTCTCGTGCAATTCGCCCAAGTCTAACTGTCTCACTCTGATAAATGAATTCTCACACATGCTCTACTTCAAAAATAGAAAGGTTGAAAAAGGTAATGCCACCAAAATCCCTGATGTTTTGCCCATACAATACGCTCAAGCCCGAAGTTTTGAAGTTTTCCTGCAGGCCCACCCGCTATTTATAGAGTACGTGTTGCACCATTTAAAATGTAAAATTGTCGAAGCTCCCTACTGTACAAGGGAGGGGGGGGGAGGGGAATGTCCCCTTTCCATCCTCCGTTCCCTCACAGTGTCTCACTCCAGACTCTCACTCAAGGTTGGTACATGTAGCCTCGATTTGAGCCCTCTTTGATTTGCTACTGAGATAGTAGTCTACACACATCATGAAATCAATGAATCTATATATGTTTGAAAATGTCACTGTTACAGAGACTCCAACCCCAAGCACCTTCTGATCTGGAGATTCTCCCGCCCGAAACCCCTAGCAAACGGGAGACTCAAAGTTGATGCGTGCGAAGTTCCTAGGGTTCTAGATGCTCTCTGGTGCTATCTAAGGCTTATTTTTTCAACATACGATAGAAATCCTTTCCACCAGGAGACACAGAGTCAGGGCGGGAGAAATTAAATCTCAAGAGGGAGAACGGGAGATTTTGCAAAAATGGGTTTTCGGCGGGAGATCTCCCATCGAAAACGGGAGAGTTGGAGTCTCTGCTGTTACAACAGATTTATTGCAAATTGACCCATAATACAGGTAGTCTCATGAAATGCTACTCAAATGACAAAGAAGTTGCATAGTTGAAAATGTATCAATGGAATAAACCTTACATGTATTTCCATTAATGTCTTTCAAAAGATTTTACAAGACATATCACATATCCCTGCCAATGCCAAGTTATAGGCAGCCCTGGGAACTTGATTGTGTCTCTGTTACACCATTGGAGTGAACAGCACGTACATTGTGAAACATGATCGATGACAAACACATTTTTCTCTCTCTCTGTCACACACACACATATACACACAAATAACAAATCATATATGCAGAAGCATATATACAAGTACAGAAAAGCAATTTGGGAAAAGCATGTGGAAAAGGTAACTTGCCACTCTCGCACTGAAGTGAGTATATGAGTAGAAGTTGAGGGCGTGTGATTTGACCGCAAGCAAAATGCCTATCCACTGTTTAGTCCCACAAACTATGTCCTACCGCTCCATGGCAAATGTTACTACTGCAATTGTCAGTAAACATCCATCAGGGATTTGATAGAGAATGCATGATCACTACAATGTGAAAACAATATTCCTTCCCTTTGATTATACCTCAAAATTTAGTTATCATTTTCAGACATTAATGATAAACAATGAAAGTGTTTCAGCTGCAATATGGCCGGATGAGGTGGACTATGGTTCCAATTAAACAGTGAAAATAACACATAAAAATGGTTTTATATTGTACATTGATTTCGGTTATACTTGGGCGGCGCTGCCGCTAAAGCGGTTCCTAATTTTGGGGTGAGCACTATAGCCTACTGTCTTATTTTCATAATTTTTTATGTGTTGTTTTCTGAGCTTTTATTTCATTTTACTTCGAATTTTCCTTTGTCAACAGAGAAATTACTGATGTCAATATCCTCAGTGGGTACATCCATCTGCGATATGTTGACCTTTCCCAGAACAGCCTCCGTGACATTTCACCCTTGAACTCCCTGACCCACTTACTGACTATCAACTGTGACAGAAACCTTTTAACATCAGCTAAGCTTGAGGAGCTACCATACTTGCAGGTATTAAACAATCATTTGAATCCCTTAAATAATCTTTTAAAACTTTACTAGTGAGGTGATTTATTTCCAGAGTCAGTCTTTGTAGAAAGTGCTTTGACAAATTTTTTAAGAGATCCTAGATTATAATCCTGCAAGAAACATTGAAGATAATGTTATTCCTTGTGCACCCATGGCTTTAAATCTTGAAATTGGTCATGCAGTGTAAAGTTAGGTATGAAAGGTACCTCAATAAATGTGCTTAGATATGATTCAAAGATGATAATCCCATTTATTGAACAATTTGTGGGTCTTGACCTGGAATGTAATTTTAAATATGGTGCACATTCATTGTTCACCATTTCAAGTAGATGTTATATTGTATTCATAGCCATACAGTGTGATAGAAATTAGCCAATTTTATGTTGAGAAGATCATATTATTTCAGTTTCTGTTGATATCAACAGATTTGAAATCTGTTCACATAGAAAGGCAAGATATATAAACATACAATATCATATAGCAGGTCACATTGCATAGATGTATGCTCATAACTTATGTAATTGTGTGTTGTTCTTTTTTTTTTTGCAGATGGCAAGTTTCACAAACAACAGGATTACAACCACAGAAGGAGTAAATCACCCCCTCCTTGAATCATTGAATCTATCTTGTAAGTGTCGTGAAAAAAAAAAAAATCTTATGAGCTCAATGGATGTACAGTATTCATCGCATAATCGGGCATCTGATAATCGGGAACCTTGCTTAAATGACATACGCTTCCCAGAAACATTTCCAATGCACGTTATTTTCACTGGATAATCGGGCGGGGACCTCTGATAAACGGGACAATTTTTCTTCAAGCAATCTTTGATTTTGTTGATATTTTACACAAAAAATCTACCAAAATACCACAACAATATTTCAAAGATTTCCTATCAGTTGTCGTTTACATCGAACTTACAAAGCAAGCTTCGGACTGGTGTGTTTTGACGTCTGTCCATCCAGTACACATACATTTCAGCTCGCTGCCCGCCTTCCCTTTTCTGTACATGGTGTATCTGGCGAGCTAGATCGCTACATATTTACAACACATGTACAGTGCAGTGATCGCGGCAAGTAAACAATCAAGCCGTGATGACTGAATGATTGAAGGACTTTTCATTGACGTTCCCATATCAGTTCTGGGTAATCATTTCCCATGGTTTTGGATATGTATTTATACAAAACGCCCTACGTGTCCAAGAATTCTACGAATGTTTATAAAGAAAGTGCTAGCTTTTAATCCACATAATGTGTTCGAAGAGAGGTGACAGAAGAAGAACCCGGTTGCGATTACTCTACATCATTGCGAGAATGCAGGGAGAGCTAGAGGGTCGCGCCGAGGGGTAGCGTGGTTGTGTATTCATGTACATGTACAGTACGTCAGTATGCATGTGTGTGTGTGTGTGTGTGTGTGTGTGTGTGTGTGTGCACTACATGTACATGTCGTATGCCGTTAGTGTATGGTGAGTGCTCATCGCGAAATCGGGCACCCCGCTTAAAGGGGCCGTGTTTGCTACTCCCAACCTGTCCCGATTATGGGATGAATACTGTACAATGTATGTACTAGAACTTCATTGTATATATTGCATAGTATTAAAATAATACTCATTTGCAACTATAAATGTGTAGATCGTAAGTTGAAACAATCGTAGCTTGAAATGATGACTTTAGTCGGGTACCGAAGGGGGGTCACCGTGCACCCCCCCAGGACTCCTCGAAACTTACATTTTCAGGATCCTCATGACATAGCAAAACATAATCAAGATGTTAACAGGAACTAAAAGTGGCTGTTCTAGGTGAAATTTAATGTATTCTATTGTTTTTCATAATTTCTTATGTATTTCTTTGTTTTTCAACTTTTTCAACTTTTGTTTTTTCTTTGTTTTTCTATTGGAAATTGTCACTGATCACTTTTCTACCATAATTAGCACAAAACTAATCAATGAAAGTGATTAATTGTAAAAATAATCAGGTTTTCATGACTTTCATGACAGAGCACCTGTTTTCCATAGGAAATGCACACAAAAGCACAAAATTGTGCCCGTTTTGGGACGACATTCCGTTACAAAAATGGGCGTGACTTCGCAAAAGTATGCGGGGGAGTTGCAAATTTGGTCTCAAAAGTTGCGTGAGACTTGAACAAAACAAAGTCAAGTAAGTTTTGAGGAGTCCTGGGGGGTGCATGGTGACCCCCCCCCCTGACCCTACTATGTAGGCCCTACATGTAAGCACATATATATTACATTCATACATAAGGACGGGGGGGGGGGGATCCGCCACCCCCCCTCAAAGTTTCGCGCTATAAATCTGTCGCGAGGCTTCTTGACTTTGTTTGGTCAAGTCTCGCACAACTTTTGAGACCAAATTTGCAACATCCGCGTATACTTTTGCGAAGTCACGCCCATTATTGTAACGGCATGTCTCCCCAAAACGGGCACAATTTTGTGATTTTGTGTACATTTCCTATGGAAAACAGGTGCTTTGTCATGAAGGTCATGAAAACCTGATTATTTTTACAATTAATCACTTTCATTGATTAGTTTTGTGCTAATTATGGTAGAAAAGTGGTCAGTGACAATTTCCAATAGAAAAACAAAGAAAAAACAAAAGTTGAAAAAGTTGAAAAACAAAGAAATACATAAGAAATTATGAAAAACAATAGAATACATTAAATTTCACCTAGAACAGCCACTTTTCGTTCCTGTTAACATCTTGATTATGTTTTGGTATGTCATGAGGATCCTGAAAATGTAAGTTTCGAGGAGTCCGGGGGGGGGGGGGGGGGGGGTGCACTTATACTTGGGTACCTGAGGGGGGGGGGGGTGCACGGTGACCCCCCCTTAGGTACCCAAGTATAAGTGGAAAGCATTATATCGCAATTTTTCATTCAGGCCACTCATGGTAAAATCCAGATTCTTGTTCCCATTTTCTGTTTGCGTAAGCTGACTGGAATGTGAGAAGAAGACTGCGAAAGAGACCTACTTAGTTTTGTATAAAGGAGACTGCACATCTCAATGATAGACACAGTAGAGCAACATGTTGTTACAAAGTAACCTTTAAATTTTGCACATTGTATGAATGTTTGCTGATGCTTCATGTTCACTCTTAAAGGCATAATTTACCATTTGCAGATGGAACAAACACCCAGCATTACTGCTTCAAAATAGTTCTAAAATGTGAGATAGGGATAGAAACAACCAATGTAAAAATTTGAACCAGTATCATAGATATACAAAATGTGAACAATAGTTATAATAAAAATGTTTCCAGGCTAAACCGTCTGTACAGTTACAGTTTAATGAGAAAAATAGTGATATCTCCTTATATTTTAGTTTTATTGCGAAAATTTTATATGGTATGTTTTGTGGCACAACTGACCTACACATATAAGTGTCAAAAGTGATATCTTGAACATTTTTATATCACTGCTCCCATGTACATCGTACATAATGGCCTATTGTTCCCTAATAGGTACAACAATATTACTCTCATTTCGACAACTTTCTAAATAATGTAAAATAACTCACTGCTTGTTTATTTTTGTCTATTATAAGTTATGTTTATTGGAAAGCCTATTAAAACTTAACCAAGAGAATGGTGTGTCACAAAAGTAATTCTGACATAATTTTGTTGACCTTTGACCTCTTTCAAATTATTAATTATATATTCTATATGCAAACAATAAAAATGGTATGAAGCGTAAAACTACAAAAAAAAGCGGTTCAGTTGCTAATGGGTTAAGATGTTATTCTAAAGTGTTAATCATGAGTAGTTAAATTTGTGATTGTGACGTACAGTAATGAATGGAGAAATGTACATATATCCTTGCAAGTCACATTTGTGTTGGGTTTAGTGTTGATATGTTAGGGTAGTCGTGTTGTTAAATTTGCAATTATCACTTGACTCACAAATTTCGCAAAAAAACAGACATTTTGCAAAATACGTGGCATATACAGTGGCATCTCTGTTGTGATTACTTCCTCTCGCATCTCTGTTGTGATTACTTCCTCTCGTCTTGCCTACATCATTCCAGGTCACTCTACATTGTAAGCACATAATCCTGCTGTGGTTTTAAGCACAAAAATTATCATGGTACCCACCACTGAGTGTCTGAAAAGCAGTATTACTCAACCTGTAGAGTACATAGTTATACAATCAAGTCACATTCAAGAGTTTATATCTTTGTTTGGTTTTTCTTCACAATTTTCTCTGCACGTTTTGAATGGGTTGACAAATGTGCACCATGTATTGAGCCGCTCAACGCGAAAAATTAATCATGTGAAAATATCAACATTTACAGTAATGACCCTCTCCCTTTCAGTCAATGAGATCACCATTATCAGTGGTCTGGAGCCGTCCAGGCTGAGCAAACTACACACTCTGGAGTTACGAGGCAACAAGCTGACCAGCACAGAGGGACTTTATTTGCCCAACCTGAAAAACCTCTTTCTGGTAAGTATTTTTTTTTTTTAACAGCCTAAAATGATGCTATGTTTTATCTTTCTGTTCTGATATTGAGGAACAATATGATATGGATGTGCCAAGTGCTCAAGGATTATCATTTTGTATACTGATGATACACATAAATTCCAAAGAGCAGAAATTTGTCCGGCATGTAAAAAGTTAATGGAAGATTGCTATTTAAAGTCTGTGGAAAGCCAACTTGTGAATTTCTTAGTAGAAAATTTTTCTCAACCCTTTATGTGCTGAGGCACAAAGTAGTATACACTTGCCAATTTTTATTTCAACAGCATTTAGTAATTCATCCAAACTTGACCTAGCTTGAGATGAGTAAGTTCACTCAGGTGTAGCAAAGTATCTCAGTTTAGCAGGATGGCCATGGAGGCACAACATCAATTAATTCATTGACAATTTTTGTTTTTCAAGACAAAGACGTACTCTATAGACTGTGTGTAAATTGGCAAACAAGACAAACTAAGGGTTAACATTACACAAGAAACGCTGAGACTGGACCATCAGAGAGTTCATGTAAAGCCAACTTCTCATCGACAAAAAAAAAAAGAAAAAGAAAAAAAAAAAGGAAAGCAAAAGATAGAGAATGGTGATAGTGATGAATTATAAATGTCCAACATTGTAAGTTTCAACAAATGAAAATGATATCAACTATTTATAGAGCAAGCAGTCCATCTCAATGCTTGTCAGATTTTTGCTGCTCAGCTATAATAGTGAATTAAAAAAATTCTGAAAATAAATGTTCCATATTTTAGTTTGATTTAATTGTGATGGATCATTTTTTTTTTTTCAACCTGGCCACGTCATTAAGTCAATATGTGAAACGTAAGTCCAGCCAAAGTTATGGGGGATCTTGAGTGCAGTCAAGAAGACTTACATGTACAGTGATGAAATACGTGCACACACCTTTTTCAAGCACACACCGTAATACACATACAAAATATATCAAGAAGATAAAATATTAATTCCATCAAACATGCTCACTCTCTTGGATAGGCCAACAAACCCTGCCACTCTGCCACAGAGAGAGAGGGAGGTGTAGAGAAAAAACAACAACAAAACACTCGGTATCGTGAAAGATAAACACAACCTCCGCCACTTGAGGAAATTGTAGAATATTTTATATTGATATTCCTGGTTTCAATTCATATTTTCATAGTTGCAAGAATAACAGCCTTCTGTGATGCATAAGAAGTTAGATCCCACTTCTTGGTGGAGCAACTGGCGACCATTAAATTGCCTTCCTGATAAATTATATTACAATATGTTAGCAAAAGAGTACTGTGTTTTTACTTTATTACGCCAATTTTTAAGAAATATAAAGCCAATGAACTCTAACAAAGAAACTTAAGTAAAATATGTGTCAGGCAGGGTTGTTCAGAATTACCTTTCTAGCAATATGTTTGTTAAGGTGTGTGTCTGTGTGTGTGTGTGCGTGTGTGTGTGTGTCTGTGTGTGTGTATGAATATGAATATGAATATAATAGGTATGAATATGAACATATTGAATAGTTGGGAAGGGAGTTGAGTAGAGGTTTTTATGTAACATTTCATTTAAATTTGTTTATTGTACTTTTTGACATGGGAATACAGGTTGTGTTTTACTTTATTTGTTTTGTACATAATTTATACATTCAGGTGGAATGGAAATTTTTTTTAAAAAATGTGTATTTATTACTAGTATTTCTTTTCAGAGATGCTAACTAAATACAAAACAATATGACATTTGATTGCCAAAAGATAGAACAACATATATGAGTCGAATATAAGAATCGCACTGCAAAATGTGTTGTAGAAGTTTAGACAGTAACTGAACTGGCATTTCCAAATGTATAAATGTCTCACTTGTATACAATTATCTACAAAGACCATCATATTATTGCACATAACACAATGAGACCGTGGCTTCTTGCACCAATCTTAAAGTAGATCTGATAGCTATATGATACCAGATACTGTATGTAATTAGAAAAATTATGAGGAGAGAAGATCATTCGTGGAATTTGGTTGTCATTGCTCACTTTTTGTGAGGTAACATACTTCATGTATTTGCATACTCCCTGTACGTGAGTCATCGTGTGATTGCCGTTTGGGGCAGTTTGTATATCCTTACCGTTTCTCCAAAATGTCATTTGAGTTGGTCAAATTGGTGCTTTCAGAGTTGAAAGTATATCATTTCATGATATACTTAAATGTCATCTCACTCTGTGAGGCTTGGTCATGGCTTCTGTCTTTATTGGTTACTCTCACCAGGGAGAGGGAGGAAAAAATCATGATTTTATTATGAGCAGATCGAGGACAGGATTGTTTTGATTTGTGGAATAACTGTCATGTGCCATTGTCAAGGCTTGCATCCTTTGGATTTCTCCTTTTTTATCCTTGTCTGTTCATTCTTCTTATCTTGATTTTTGTAATGATCAAAGACCCGAGATGAATTCTCAGGTCTGCGGGATTCCAAGCTCGTTATGCATTCATTGCAAACATGATGCAATGGATGAAAGGTATGAGCAGCTCATTTTGTGATGGTCTATCTTTTCTCACAGGCTTGATATCAGTTTCATTTAAATAGAAAAAGACAACATTTTTCCCCAAGGTCAAACTTGCTCATCTGATGAGGGCATGCTCCAGCTAGGCGCGTTCACACACAGGAATTATTGGTTTTTGCAATCCAGTGCAAAAATCAATTTTATTTTATTTGCCACTGTTCACATTTGCTCAACTGAACAAATTATCACAATGTTTTAACCAAAAAACAAACAAAAACAACAACAACAACAACAACAAACAAACAGTGACCAGAATGTGACCCTGGCCATTCTAGTGTGTGGGCCTATACTTGACGAGTTGCATATAATGTGAATTGTTAACATCTCCATGTTGTTCACACACACTGTACATTCTTGCAATGTTTCAAAACTACCAACTTCGAAACTACCAATTAAGTCGGAGTGTAAGTTTTTTGTATTGTGATGCGAATCATAATAATTACACATATTTTTTGTATCCATCACATACATGAAGTGATATTTTTTCGTCATGGTGCGAATCATAATTAACAATTACACATATTTTTAGTGTCCATCACACACATGAAGTGACGCTTTTTGCATTGAGTTACAAAAGTCAAGTTTCAAAAGCTGTTAATTTCGGGTGTGTGTGAATGCGGCTTTTGTTATTTGCTTTCCAGGACACGTTTGAAAGGCGGTGATAAGATTCTGCTGGGAGGCGATGGATGATAAGGAAGATGGAAAGAATCGAGGGTCGTACATGTATATCATGTTTTCCCCACAAGGCTCATTTTCTATGACCGTTTAAGGCATGGAATTTGCCATGTTGTGCCTCGGTCTATCTGCTCATGATAGCGAGGCAAAAAGATATCTCAGATAAAGCAGCAGGTGTTAACACCGATGGTTCCATGAAATTTGATGACGCATGGTCTTTAAGTAGGCATATGCCAAAACAACCCTTTGCAATGCCAGAAACGTTGAATCAAAATACACATTCCTATTGACTCAACTTAGAATGACCATCCCTGCTGGCACACAAAACAATAAAAAAAAAAAAAAAAAAAAAAAAAAAAAAAAAAACAGCTCTACAGATTTCTGTCTGTACCCTGCAAGTGCAGTGCATATCTAGCAAACATGCAGAATGCAAATCAAAGCTGATGATAATAATGTGTGAATTAAGTGTCTGTATGATTGTCCCATGCTGTCTTGTAATTTCTTTCTACATCCCCAAGGCACGAATATAACTAGCACTATAACAAGTACACACATATAATTAGCATACTACATGTACATATTCAATGAATCAAACATATACAAACAACTGAACAAAAAAAAAAAAAAAGCCACAGTCTTGTAACAAGGCTTGAGCCATACATGTAGTCTCCTGGTAAGGCTAGGTTTCATCTTGCATGCGAATTAACCCGTTGAGGATGGGCGATTTTGCTACAACACGCATTTCCCCATAGACATATACTCGGGACTCATCTTCAGCGAGTTAAGAGAAGTCGCAAGTCCTGTGACAATTAAGGAAGTTCAAAGTGGTAAAGAGAAACGCAAGGGAATGAATCATTTAGAGGTAATGGTACAATGCCCAAATTAACGTGATAATTACTTACAGGTGTATATTAGTGTTAGCCATTTGTGCGTTGTACAAATGCACAAAATATTATATTATATATATATTCCAAATATTACCTGTCAAGTATAGGCCCTATAACATACTTTATTTCTTCACAAATCAAAGCATGTAATAAATGGTCCTAGCTTACTACCTGCCCATATTGCATACTTCTAGCAGGACCCATTTTGCATTAGATAGGGTAGTTTAACCCGTTGAGGACGAGTCCCAAATGTACTCGGGCAGGGATCTATGGGAAATGCGTGTTGTAGCAAAATCAGTCCATCCTCAACAGGTTATATAATACCAGGTACAGCATGGACTTTTTTTTTATAGCATTCATATTTTACATTGTATGTTCTTTTTAAAGAACAACAAAAGGGATTTCAAATCAAAGAAATCATTGCTACTGTACAAGTTGGTGGCTGAAGTTGACCACATTGTAGAAAAAAAATGAGAAAGAATAAGACATCCTTGTGTTCTGGTGTGGCATGACTGTTGTGTTGCTTGTAGAGAAGTTTGCACACAAACTGCAGATGCTCAAAATGACTCAAACCATATACAGTGTACTTCGTACCATTATTCCTATACGCATGTCTGTCCTTTTGTTGCACAGTAATGAATGAAAATGTATGGTAAATTAGTATCATGTCATGCAAAGAACACAGAATGACATTAAAACCAAATCTGATTCATGTAACAATGATGACTCAAAGACACTTTAATAGTGAGAACAAACAGTAAACAGCATTAAAAATAAAAGCATACTTCAGTGAAATTTGCTCCATTTCAAAATATCCTCTAGATTGTTGCTTTAGTCCACTGCTTTGGGAAAACATAAACTCTTCTCTCATGGTGTATTTTGTGCATTTTCTGTTAATTGCCATGGAACTCTTCCTGATTACAGCACATAGTTTTAGAATATGAAAAATGTTGTGATGTCCTGGTCTGTATATTGCACTCCCATTATAACGAGCACAGCTACAGTATAACAAAACTCTTGGTACAACAAAATAAAAATTCAGGTCCCCAAACAGGGGCGGATCCAGATATTCCATGAAGAGGGGGCACCTTTACAAAATTTAAAGGGGGCGCACATGCCCCCCTCCATTTTCTTTTTATTTATTTTGTTTTGAACTGGATCCGCCACTGCTAAATTATAATCTATAATCTTTATACTTCATTATTTGGCTATAAAGAAATTTCGATATAATGAAAGAAAACTGCCTGTCACAAGGACTCCTTTATAATGGGAGTCACCTGTAATTACATTGTAGAATTCAATTATGACTATTCCTGTCTTGATGTTTTCTCCCTTCCATTCCTATAAGGCTGGCAACCTCATCTCCAAGCTGGAGGGTCTAGAGAGGCTGGAACACCTGACCACGCTCCATCTCCGTGACAACCAGATCAAGAAGCTGGATGGCTTCTCGGAGAACATGAAGAACTTGCAGTATATCAACATGCGCGGCAACAATGTTGGGGACGTCAAGGAGATGGCTAAGATGAAGTGTCTTCCAAAGCTGAGGGCACTGATATTATCAGGTGAGAGTCACAAAGGGACTTACTACCTTCTTACAAGTCTTACAGGAGATGAAACCACCAAAACATGTGGACTGAGTAAATCCAGCAATATTAGTAGAAGGCATCACTAGTGAAGGTTTGAGGAAAATCAGACAATCTGTTGAAAAGTTATGAATTTTTCAAGTCTCGGTGCATGCCGCCATCTTTGGATGAGAAGAAAACAATATTTTGTGATGTTTATTGTTATATTCATGAAAATAATATAAAGAAAAATTATGAAGAAAATTCATCATATTTTCACTTTTCTAGCATAAAAAAGAGCAGTTGACTTTAATACCTCTTTCAGAATGCAGGAGGAATGACATTACCCTTAATAGCTGTTGAAGACGAGTCCTGAGTATACTGGGGCAGGTGTCTATGGGAAATGTGTATTGTAATAGCAAAATCAGCCCATCCTCTATGTCAGTAAAAGTAGAGGGAATGTGCACTCTTCATACAAACTAATATTTTGTGAGATTCTCTTTGTATCTCTTTTATATCATCTTCCATTATGTGACATCACAGAATGTGTAGTCTTCTAATACAGCTAGGGTGGCACAACTTTTTAACAGATCATCCAATTTTCCTCAAACCTTCACTGACACTGTGTTCTACTAGTGATTCTAATTAACTGAATTCACATGTCTGGCTTTTTTTTTTTTTCCACAAAGAGGCTTGCCTTCTTACAAGTCTTTGGTTCTGATATTATCAAGTGAGATTCACAAGAGCTGGTTACTTTTTTTTTTTTTTGGGGGGGGGGAAGAAGATTTTTTTTTTTTTTAATTCTTGTTCTGTCTTTCATTGCAAATGCAAATCGAGTGCCTGTAAATTTTGCAAAAAACATGCACACACACACACACATACACAATCTCTGAAATGTGTGGGTTACTTCATTTTATTTTGTTTTGATTTGTATTTTGACAAGTTGGGTTATATTTGATCATTCATCTTTTTGCCAATCTTTAACACTCATTCTGCTTGGTGATGGTGAAATTCACTTGTTTGTTTGTGTGTTTGTCCATTGCTGGCTTATGTAATTCTTGCCACTTTAGTTCATGCAAGTACAGTAGCCTGACTAGTAACCGCTCACTTTGATACTTTATTAGCTCACCTGAGCCAAAGGCTCAAGTGAGCTATTGCGATCGCCCTTCTCCGGCGTGCGTCGTGCGTCGTGCGTAAACTTTTTACATTTTCATCTTCTTCTTGAAAACCCCAGGACCGATTTTCATCAAACTTGGCAGGTAGCATCCCTAGGGGGTTAGGAACTCAATTTGTTAAAATGGGCACCATGCCCCACCCAGGGGGCCCCCAGGGGGGCCCAAACCCCCCAAAATTAAGGAATCTGTAAAAATCTTCTTCTCTAGAACCAGAAGTGATAGAGCTATAGTTAATACTATGAGTTAGTACATTGATGACTGTAGTTTCGAGTTTGTTCATGGCAGGATCAGGGGTGCCCCCCTTGGGACCCAGGGGAGGGGGTGGGGAGGGGTTCTAATGGGGCCTAAATTGTACATTTTCATCTTCTTCTTGAGAACCTCATGACCCATTTTCATCAAACTTGGCAGGTAGCATCCCTAGGGGGTTAGGAACTCAATTTGTTTAAATGGGCACCATGCCCCACCCAGGGGGCCCCCAGGGGGGCAAAACCCCCCAAAATTAAGGAATCTTTAAGAATGTTCTTCTCTAGAACCAGAAGTGATGGAGCTAAGTTAATACTATGAGTTAGTACATTGATGACTGTAGTTTCAAGTTTGTTCATGGCAGAATCAGGGGTGCCCCCCTTGGGACCCAGGGGAGGGGGGGGGGGGGGGGGGTAAGGAGGGGTCCTAATGGGGCCTAAATTGCATATTTTTATCTTCTTCTTTTAGAACCCCATGACCCATTTTCACCAAACTTGGCAGGTAGCATCCCTAAGGGGTTAGGATCTCAATTTGTTAAAATGGGCACCATGCCCCACCCAGGGGGCCCCCAGGGGGCCCAAACCCCCAAAATGAAGGAATCTTTACAAATCTTCTCTAGAATCAGAAGTTATAGAGCTAAGATAATACTAAGAGTGAGTACATTAATGGCCAGTTTTGAGTTTGTTCATAGGAGATCCAGGGGTGCCCCTCTTGGGGGCAGGGGTGGGGGGGGGGGGGGGGGGTGTTTTGTACATTTTCATCTTCTTCCTGAAAACCTCATGATGGATTTTCGTCAAACTTGGCAGGTAGCATCCCTAGGGGGTCAGGATCTAAATTTATCCAAATGGGCACCATGCCCCACCCAGAGGGGCCAGGGGGCCCCAATCCCCAATAATTAAGGAATCTTAAAAAATTTGGGCCCTTCTTGTACATTTTCATCTTCTACTGGAGAATGCCTGGTCAAATTTTGGTAGGGCTGTGAATAATTTAGATTAGTGACTGCGTGAAAGGTGAACTTGCGATACTCAGGTGAGCGCTAGACCCGCGGGTCTCTTGTTGTGAATAGCTTTACCAAATTATCTCCTTCCCGATTCAATCATGTGAAACGTGGTTCACGATATTGCTCTTTCTGGTATGTTACCAACATCTGTTCACGAAGTCCAATAACGGAATAAATGCGCGACACTTCGTTGTTACATCCTGTACTAGTAGCCGCTCACCCCTGACTAGTAGTCGCTCACTATATGGTGCGCGCACATGATGTAAGGCTCTGAAGGATGCTAAGATAGTCCCTTTCTGAATGATGCCAACTAGCAAAGGGCATGCCTGCATGCCAACACGTGTGCCGAGGCTGAGATAAACATAAATTTTCAGCAGCACACGGTGTGGTGGATATTCTAATTGTATTCAATTTCCATGTCTGAATGAACAATTTAATCTAATATCACATTAATTTTTGGTATGTTGTTTTTCTTTTTTTTTTATTGTGTATGCTGCATTTTGTGTCGTATTTTTTATTACACATTTGTATGTGGAAGATGGGTCTGCTTATAGCGAAAATAGAAGTTTACAGATACATGGGAATCCTGTTACATGTATAACGAGATCGTCGCTTCCGGGTGATTTGCTCGTTACCGATATATCCGGATTCTCGTTGTATCCAAATGCTTGTGAAATGTACACTTTACATATAAAAGGTCAATTAAAATTGGATTACCTGCATTTTATCGTGACAACGTCATATTGATGAACAGAAAAACAAGAAATGCGACAGGAAAATGAGAGAGCATTCTCGCGATAATTACGATAATTTTTTTTTTCTCGACACATGTTATCAAATATTTCAGATTTGACAAATCATGTAATCATATCGTAGATGGGGCCTTCCTTTTGTTAGCCTCATGCTGATCAATCTGCACATCTGAGAAGAGAGAGAGATGAAGCAAAATTTATGCAACTAAAGGTAAAGTAATTGCGCTATCAACGCTGCATTTAGCGTAACTCGCGTGGATGAAAGCTGTGAGTAAAATCCAAATTTATCTTTCATTCTATGACAAATTATTGATATAAACCACGTGTACTATGGTGAAAGTTTACACCACAATTTATACTCTCGTTTTTGATTTCTTCCAGGGAAACAGCTTCCCTGTTGTGATGCATCAGGTTGAATGCGTGCTTTGTGTGAATGTTTTACCCGACGAGATTGACGGATGAATGCCCGGCGTTTTATATGAAAACGAAAGCCACGTACCGGCTAACTGTGGATTTCAAAATCGAGTGAAATAGTACTTGTATTTCGATAAGCTAGAGTTGACTTAATTAAAATTTTAGCTTACGACCCCATCGTATTTTAGTTACGACATTTAATTCAATTTATCTTATCAAAGCTACGTAAATGGGTATCTAACTGAGCAGCTAATTTTTTCAAAAGCAGCAAATAATGGCAGATTCTAACTTTCGTCAGGGCGCTCGGTAACAGTTGCAATCAAACTCAAGAACAGTTTTAATTTTTACAAGCAGTTTTTTGTTATCGCAAAGAATTTTTGAACATGTTCAAAATTTCTCCCAAAACGTACAATTCTCTGTATTCGCCGCTCACAGATACTCCCGTTACGTATCTTTGGAAACATTTTGGATACGTAAATACATGTACACCATTTTTTTCTTGTTTAAGCCATCAGATAACATCAAATTGAATTGTAGCATTTGTGATAACATTTCGGCATGATTTAATAGTGAAGGCTATAGCTTCTAAATACATGTATTCCGATGCTGTTCCATCACAGCCCTTGGAAAGAGACTTTATGAACTTGCGGCGCATCACCTTGATTGCTTTTATTTGGCACTGTCATAATTGTGTTAGTCTGCTTGCATGTAACAATATTTCAGATAATTCATGGAGAATTAACCTTTTCTGGTTTTGAAATAAAGCATGATTTTGCCCATTGTTAAGTTCGGTTTAAAAACAAAATAAGTTGTCGTTATATCTGCACAAATTCATCTTTGTTTTTCTTTGTTTTTAGGCCCGAAAATTATCTCGCAGTAGCCGGAACTCCAAATCTCCATTTAGGCTAACACGCAAATTTATTTGGGACCGGACGATTTATCTCATTATAAGCGGATTCTCGTTGTATCCAATCTCGTTAGAACAGGATTCCCCTGTATACAAGTTATGAAAAAGCCATTATTCATAATGTATTGAACTGAATGATTCATGTGGTCTTTGATGTAGTGATCAATGGAAATATTTAAAATGCAGAATAGATCTAATGCAAGTAATTAAGAAAAGAAAACTGACTTTTCATGCATGAAAAAATTATTGTTTCGTTAGCGCCGACAATCTCGCTCAGCGGGAGGAGGAGGGGGGGGGGGGGGGTTACCTCGTACCTTTAAGCTCACACATGGATATAATCTCTTGTTGATCATTTATCCCAATTTCCATGGAATTATAAGTATATGAAAAAGAACTATACATATAGTTTACCACACAAGCTTTTAATTCTATATAATGAATGGAAAGTCCCCAAGACATTCTGGTGAATTTAGGGAATGCTGAAAAAGAATAAAAACATACCAGTTATGAGCACTTCGAAAAATGTTATAAAAAAGTATGTCTGCAAACATTTTATAAACAGGCAATACTACAGCAAGGCTGGCGATCTTTTCAAACATGTATACCTTTAATTCAGACATGTAATATGATAATGAATCTTACGAATGCAAGAGTATACTTGTGCTTAAAATTTTGGTCATATTAGTAATTTTCATCAAATATGTCGGAAAAAACAAACTTCAGTGGTATTACTATATATATATATATATATATATATAGGTATATAAACAGTAAGAATATTATGGGATATAGTCCTAACAGCAATATCACTTTTGAGTCTTGTAAATACCTGTATTTCTCGGCCGCTCGCTCATACGTATTATTTGTTTTATAATGTCGACGCACATATTTACATGTATGTGCAGTTTTCTTTATTGTAAAATAGCTGGAAAAGATGCAGTCAACATGTAACAGAAATATTACTTCTGAGAAAAGAAAAAGTCTATATAATCTACACACAACTCAACACTATATTGAATATACAGTTATTCAAAATATTATTTTGAAAATTCCATTGAAATACACATATTAAACAAGATCATTTTTTTCACTGGTACGTGAGGTTATCCAAAAGGAAGAAGGGAAAAGAGAGAGACTGCGATCATGCTCCCCTATCAGTTCAGCAGAAAGGACACCGATATCATGTATTTTGATATGTCTTCTTCAACCTTATTTTTAGTTCAGTGCATTCCAAGTGCAACCATGTGTCACACTGTAAATCACAAGAAACCCATTGATCTTCTACGGCTTCTTCTTTCCTACATGCTGGACATACATATCCAACATCATCTGATTCAATTCCTTATTCCTTTTTGTTCCTCTTCTTTTTTCTGTTTCTTCTACGCTATTCTCCTTCGTAGAGTCATCTTTTTTGTTTTCTTCTCTCTTCTTTTACATTTCTTCTTCCAAACTCACTTCTCTCTCTTTTTTTTTTTGCATTCAGTTTTCTCCAACTTCATTTCTTCCTTCTGTTTTATTTCTTCTTTATGGTTCATTTCTTCTATCCTCATCACAATCCCATGATCTCTGTGATCTTTCTTTCTATTTCCTGTATCCAACTTCATCTCTTCTATCTTCTTCTTTAGATCTTCCCTCTTCTTTCTCAATGTCTTTGTGTCTTCTTCTTTTTTTTCATTTGTTTCTCTCTCTTTCTCTTCCTTTCTTTTCTTCAACTCTTTTTTCTGTTTGGATTTCATGTGAGTTATGAAATCATCTTCTGATATTGCTTCAATAGCTGCAATTTCCTTTTTTGACTTCCTGGAACGTGTACTTCAGGAAACTCGATATATTGTACGAGAGACGGGGAGATTTTTATTTGAAACCTTATTTCATTTTTGGATTAACAAACCTTATGAATAACGAGTTGTAACCGTATATTTTATTTATTTATTTATCTATACTAAGAGCAATGTCACAATAGAGGAAAGCATTAAATGCCAGTTGCCTTGATTATAATTCAAAATCTGAATTTTTGGGGGCCTCCCCCTTCGTCGGGGATCCAAGAGGATAGTTAGCTGGGGGGGTAATCAATCAATGTTGTCTGAAAGCGCATACGCCACACGTAATTAGTATGGGGGGGGGGGGGGGTGAGTGGTAACTAGTCAAGTGCCATCTCTGTACGAGTTTTGAAATTTTTCTTTTCGCGTACGCAATTCCACGTACATACGTAGACTACTATCATTCAGTTATTTGCCGACAGTCGTCAGGTCGACAACTAGCGCCTATTCATACGACTTATCTCAACTTTGTGGGATTTTAACTAAAAAATCAAGGCCTACTCACTAAACTTCAGTAGACGAGACCTTTCCGGCCATCAGGAATCTCCAGATGTGGCTAATTGCATTTCAACATCATAAAATAGTTGTGAATACTTTGAATATTGCATTTTGTTTGAGCATCGGATTCTTAACATTGCGCATACGCGTACTGCAGTGCGTGCAGTGCGTATCAAGTGCATATTATAGAATGTAGGGCAGATATTCTCGGTCATCATCAACTACACTCGTGCGCTAAGGGGTGAGCGGTTACTAGTCAGGCTACTGTATGGTATTTGTGGGAATGGACACTTTTTTGTTCCTTCTAAATGTGTTTTAGAATTCCACATTTCTTATCAAATCAGCTGAAGTTTTGATGACAATCAAATTCATTCTTTTCAGGTTTTTCTGCCAGTAGAGTTAAAACCAAGATCTTCTTAAATTGGGATTTTGCCAATCTGAATGGGTCCATTTTAGTGTGTAATTTATGCATGCAATGTATGTGTAATATGCCTTTAATAAAGCCAGAAGATTATGTGGAGCAAGCAAACACAATCACATTCACCAGTACTCACACACAAATGCATTAGAACCCTGACCCATCCATCAGAAGCTATAAACCGACTGTAAATCAATCACCTTTCATGTGAGGTACCCAAGAACAAAGAAAAAAAATCTTGACCTTGATAAATGAGGCAGTTCTAATGCTGAACTTGACCATGCTATACACAGCCAACAAGGAAACAATTTTCTGTTGTATACCTTTGTCAATAGATTGTTTTGATATGGTTTCATTTTACGTGTGGTCATGGAAAGAGCAAGGTTTATCAATTTTCAGTCTCTCATTTCCCAGTTCAATACATGGGCAGTAAACAAGACATTTATTTTAGGCTTCAGCCTTAAAGGGACATTCCAGACGATTTTTAGAATATCACATCATGTACTTTTATAAATCGATAGCGCCATGTATAGATTTCTGGAATTTATTGTGGTCCTGTATTAAGCATATAAACCAATACTCTGAAAAACACAACACAAATTACACTGAACATGGATGATAACATAAAGGCTCACATATTCCAGTTATGTGGCAATGTAATTCCATTACAATGCTACTTGCTCAACAATTTCACCTGTCTGGAATTTATGCATACTTTCTTGTTTTGTTCTGCTTCCTTGAGCCTCAAACCGTGTATTGTTATGTGAAGCTGCCATGTCATCCTTCTTGCTCACTGAAATTTGTTATAAATCTTTAAAACATTCTCATTCCTCATCCCAATCACTATAAGTTCTGTAACTCTGTAAACTCTGTAACCAACTGTACACCAATTTATGGATGTGCAAATACAAAATTTTGAGAATCATCCAGAGTTCTCCTTTAAGGATGGTTGACAGGGTATACAGGACTGATATTACCTCATTTTAAAATGTGCATGGTTATGACAGATTCAAACAACAGTGGTTCACATTTTAGAGGATTGCTGTTTAGACAATGTTTGAATACTCTAGAAAACTTACAAATGTTTTAGTTAGTGCATCAAGTTATTTGCAAGAAAAGCTTTGTTTTTTAATTTGTGCCAATTATTGCTGTTTTGAGCATTTCCTATCAAAACTATCTGAAAAAGAAAATATTTCATCTCGATATCTTTCTGGTAAAATATATTTTTAACCACCAGTGAAATTCTTTTGCGCACTCTGGTAGTTGAAAATTGAAATAGAACTTTTAGTGTTACCATGGAAAATCAGGTAAATGGTGTTTTTTGTAGAAGCAACCTAACACAAGCTGAAAGCCAGCACAAATTCATCATCTCATTTTAATGTTGAGAAGATGAAATCCGTCATAGAAGGGTCTGGTTTGTTGCCCAGTGTAGATGTGATGTAATAATAGCATACAGTAAAGGCAGTTACAGCAGCACAAGGCTAAACCCCTGATAGATGAGTGGCTGGGGCTACGTTAACAGTAGTTGCGGTCATTGCAAGTTACAGCAGTAGTAATTTTTTTATTCAAAGGAGTGCACGCAGTCCATAAATGTTTGGCAAGCCAAAGTTCTTTATAATGTCCCAGTAAATTTGACTTTTGTAAGGTGAGTTTAATGCAAGTTTCAAAATGGATTTCACCTCCATATATTAGACCCAATTTAACTGCTGGTATATTCCACAATGTAGTAACACAAATTGGTAAACAGTTTTACCAGATTTGACCCCCTGTTTTATTCATTAATCATTAAACAAAACTCATGACTTCTTTATGTGGGTATTGTGCAACCATTAAAGATACATTGAATGAAAGATAATGAGAATGGAGTTTTATATTCATGAAAACTGCAAGATCATTAAATATGTCATAAAAAATTTATCTCCTCCTGAGGTCATCTTCACAAGGCCGTATTTGTTTGTTTGTTTATTTCATTTTATTTTGAAGAATGCATTTCACTAAATGCAAGCATTTTGTGTAATGGCTCGATTTTAGTGCCGCTTTCAGTTCAATTTCTTTCATGAACTGCTTTATACACAATACCCATATGCATTGATTTCATAACCTTACTTTTGTATAAGAATATTTTTAAATTGTTATATAAAAAAAGAAAGCATGTACATTAATTATTCAAACATGGCTGATTCTGCTAAACTCCTTATAGAAACACTTGGTACAGACATATTTGTATTTGGTCAGAGAAGCTGTTAACAATCTGCTTGTTGTCACTTGCTCTCAATGGTTATGTAGAAGGCAGATAAAGAGTTTGATTTGCAAAATGAGTTTAAAACTGCATTCTTATGAATTTGAGATATTTGTGGTTAGAGAGCACTGCTAAAAGCAGAGAAAATTATAAGAATAGGATATTTTTCATCATCACTTCAAGAATATTCTTTTTAATGTATCAATTGAAGTATCAGTGGAGTGTTATTTTGCTCTATCTGATGATAGACTTGTCACTTACATGTACTTTAACCCGCTGAGGACGAGTCTCGAGTATGCTCAGGCAAGCGTCTATGGGAAATGCGTGTTCTAGCAAAATTAGCCCATCCTCAATGGGTTTTATTATTCAAAAATGGTGCTTAACTTGTTTTGCAGTCAAGCTTTTTCAGATATTTTGTCCTTTTTGGGATGATTTCCTCATTCTTAGTCCATCAGACAATGTCCCAGATACTCAGCCCATCCATGCCCTGTTTTATGAAAAGTTAAAATTGATTATAATGATTTCAACTGTAAATCTATGGCAGCCTATGTGGTAAGGAAATTTAAAATCGATTTATCTATTGATAAAACGGGGCCCTGGTCCTCTTCTGTATTGTGTGTATGCAATCTCTTTTATTCATTCATGTTCATACCTTTGCTGATGACTACCATCCAACAGAAAATCCCTGCTCCGATGAGGATGAGTACAGGATGGAGGTGTTGATCGCCATCCGGAGGTTGGAGCGACTCGACAAGGATGAGTTCTCCGAGGAGGAAAGACAGGAGGCAGAGGAGATCTATGAACAGAGGAGAGCAGAGGAGATAGCAGCAGATGTGAGTGTGATTCCATCTCTTCAATTCTTCTTTTTCTTCTCCTTCCTTTTTCTTCTTCTCTTCGTTCTTCTTTCATCTTGGTCTTGTTCTTTTTTTTTCTCTCTCTTCCTGCGTTGTCTTTTTCTTGCCTGTTCCTTCTGCAACTTCTTTTGACTTTTTTCTTCTTTCTCTATCAGTCACTTTGATTAATCTTTTTTTCATCTTCTCCTTCTTTGTTGTCATTGTATAGATTTTCTTTGTTATTTTTTTTTAATTGAATGATGTTCTGCTGAACTTGATACAAATTTGGAACAAACCCATATATGGCAGCCGCCCAATTCCTGCACCTCACTTGGAAACTTTTATTTACCGTGTATGCTAAGTCAGAAACCATGGAACATGATCACAATGCAAGACACTGGTGTGAAATGAATGGTGAAAAAAAAAAGACAATCGCTGCATCTATGTTAAGCAATGATTATAAAATAATGTCAGTTGGTGTAGTCATGGTGATTGCAAAGTGATAATGATAAATGAAAATTGAATGAATGACATTTGGATTAAGATAATCATGAAATGAATGATTAACTAGTAAGTGTGTTTCTTTTTTTTTTCAAATATGAAAAACTGATTTAAAACAAGATGAAGAAACTAATAACATGTCACTCCCCTATGATCTTTATGACAACTTTCTATCCACCATTAATATTCAAACCATCATCACTCATATTTTATGCAAGAGGTGCAGAATTTCAAGTTGTATAACCATCTCAATTCGTTCTATCCAAACAAATGAACTTATCGGTTGATTCACAAAATATTAATTCTCAGAGATGTGTGACCTCCCAGGTATAACTGCTTGACAAATGAGAGACAAAAACACTGTACTGTGCAAGATGAAATATTTATGTCTTGAAATCCATGCATACTTCAGTGATATTCACACTTTGATAGCAAATGCACCACACACACTTCAAATTATTCATAAGGTTCCCTAAACTTGAAGATGTCTTCCTTCCATTTTCAATTTCCTCCACAAGGAGCCCCCCCCCCAAAAAAAAAAAAATAAATAAATAAAAAGAGGAAAAAAAAAATCAGTCATGCATTATGTAACAGCAATATTTGCTTTATTTGTCGTATCTTTCTCTCTTTGTATACACTAACACTTTTGCACCTTTCAACGGTTATTTGTCATATTCAGTTCCTATGTGGCTTCTTTTCTCGTCTCTTTTTTTTATTACTTTTTATATTATTGTTTTTTTGGCTGAACATTTTTTGAGAGAAATAGTAGCATCTAAGTTGATGGTGGGATGAGGTATCACCATGTCAGAAACAAAGATCCTTCTCATTCACCTTATGGACGTGAGAGAAAGTAAAAAAGAGAGGAAAAAAATAGAAGTAGCATGGTGATGATACCTTCAGATTCCTAAAAGGCAGAATTGAAACACCAGACTCAGAACGCACTGAACTGTACAGCTCTGTAAAGACCTCATTATGATTGTTATCATTCTAGAAAGATTGTTAAAGTAATGATGATTAACTTCATAATTATTCCCAATATTGTTGGACATTATCATTATTACAATTATCATTATCATCATTATTATTATTATTATTATCATTATTATTATTATTATTATTATTATCATTATTATCATTATCATCATTATTATTATTATTATCATTATGATTATTATTATTATTATTATTATTATTATCATTATTATCATTATTATCATTATTATCATTATCATCATCATTATTATTATTATCAATATTATCATCATCATCATTATTATTATCATTATCAATATTATCATCATCATCATCATCATCATCATTATTATTATTATTATCAATATTATCATCATCATCATTATTATTATCATTATCAATATTATCATCATCATCATCATCATCATCATCATCATTTTCATTATCATTATGATCTTTACTTTTCTTCCCACCCCCTCCCAACCCCCCCCCCCCCCCCCCCTTGCACAATCCAATAATTCTCCTCTCTAGGTACTTGGTTCAGAAATTTAAATTTGGAAAGACGGCATAAGATTTGTGAAACTTTCTACAAAAGCATGTTGAGTAGAATTCCATGAGAAAGCAAGAAGTCAGGTGTTCACTTTCCATAAATGTCTTTCATGCATGTATGTTTGATTTCACCTTCTTTAGGGCACTGAGGAAGTCATTCACTCAGATGGAGAAGATGCCTAGTGTGATTTACATCTCTCAACTATTTCAACTATGCCAACTATTTGGCACCCTCGCCATTCCCTCGACAACCATGCAGGATTCCCAAGAATCCCACCTTTTGACATTCTTGCATGTGCCTTGGACGACATGTGACTTGAGACAGACATTTATGGAGATTCTTGTTTATTTCATTGGCATGCATGTGTGATGTGAATTTACATATTGGATACTTGTCCATCACTCCTTCGCTTTTTAAATGAAATGTGTAATGTGCTTGATACCAGTATCGACATGTGTACCTGCATGTGGGCATGGTCCTCTGGAATTGCATATCGTTTCATTCCATGTTGAAAACATGGAAACATGTCAGCCATTCCACAACTTGTCATCAGTGGTTACTGAGAGAGCAGTGATGGGAATACCCCCATATTTCCCTTCCATCGTCATTACTGTGTGCCACAGCCTAATGTTTCAAAATCACACTTGCGCGATATCATATGAAGTGTGTCACCATACTTATGGTGTAAAATTCTGTAAATGTACACAGGCAGTGGTGGCTGTGGTGTTCATAGAAAACAGCTGCCAGTGTATGTATATTCTGCTTAGTGTATGTAGATAACAGACGAACGCAAAATACAACATTATGACATTCCGTCCACCTGTCTTGTGCATGTATCCAGAGAAAATCTGACAGTGCATAGATGTACATGTATTCACATTTAGGACAGAGTCTTTGGATCAAATGAGATATATAGATTTATTGATAACTTTCATAATGCCAATTTGCAGTCAGCAACAGTATAACGTAAAATTCAAGGGAAAAATCCTGTTTTGCCACCTCTCTCGACCTCTGATCAGACTTTTATCTTGAGGAAGCAGTTATTTTCAGAACAGTACTGGCATCAAAATGCAGCTCCAATCTTTAGTGTCCTTGGCTATTAAAAACATCATTGTTCTTTGATTATGTCCTTCATTTCTCTGAATGCTTCAAGATCTTGTCAGTCTCGCTCAGACAAAAACTTTCAGTGTCAGTGGTTAATTTATTCTTAAACCATGACTGGATTGGTGAACATTATTTCCTTAGTCATTATCAGACCAAGCTGCCATAGTTGAGTCCTGTTTTATGCATTACCAAATGTTTAATTAAGTTGGGTATTACCTGTCTTAATGACCATCAGAAAACATGCCCTCCATCCCCCCCCCCCCAAATAAAAACAAACAAAACCGAACTTTTTCTTCTCTTTGATGTTTTGTCTAAAGGCATACCATTCTAAATTGGTGCAATGAAATGATGTACACTAACACGACTCAGAGAGGAGTGTTTATCAAGTTTGTTTGCCTATTAAATTAAAATGATCTTTTCCCAGCTGCTAGTACTGCCATGACTATATGGAATCTAATTGATATCTGTCAAACATTTACAATGTGAGAAATCATTCCCTTCTCCCTCTCTCTCTCTTTGTTTTATTTTTGCACCTCTATCTGTAACTTCTGAAACCCTCTGAAAAGTTTGGCTGCCCAGTGCTCTCTGAATAATGTTCAGAGCAGAAAGTTTAAGAGAGAAGAAATGAGATATCACACTGAGGCCATTTATATGTTTTATCTTGTCATGGCTGGCTGTATGCCATGAGTAGTTGTATGCACTCAAGAAGAGATGTATAAATGATGTTTGTATGAAACTGTACATACTTGTAAGCACTGTAGTGCATATTTCCTTTTGAGTAACATTAAATATATGTTTATATAAATGAATGAAACACATCTGTTTTGAGTTTTGTGTGTGCATTTGTGAGTGTAAAATTCAGGTTAAAGGACAAGTCCACCTTCATATGTGACCCACTACAACAAAAGGATCCTAAAGTCGCTGACGGGTGAGCCGAGAAAATTGAGTTTGAAGTCAGATCACCAAAATCTATCAAAATGTTTGGATTTCTGTTTTTAACATAATTTTGTAGTCTAATGTATCTTCTATCATCTGCCGAAATTTCTAAGTTAAAAATGATCAAAGTAAAGGCCTGAAAATAGCATTTTTCTGGGCCATGCTCGGCTCACCCGTCAGCGACTTTAGGATCCTTTTGTTGTAGCGGTGATAGAATGCAACCATATTAGTAGAACACATCAGTGAAAGTTTGAGGAAAATCGCACAATCCGTTCAAAATTTATGATTTTTTAAAAGTATCTGCGCAGTCACTGCTGGATGAGAAGACTACTGCAGTGTGTGATGTCACATGCGTACAACGATATAAGGAAAATAAAAAGAGAATTTCACAAAACTTTACTTTTTGTATAAAGTGCACATTTCTTCGACTTGTTACTGACGTATGTTAAGGGTAATATTAACCCCCCTGCCTCCTGAAAGAGCGAAGTTGAGTGTTCTTTTGTTATGCAAGAAAAATGGAAATATGTTGAATTTTCTTTATTCTTTCTTTATATTGTTGTACACATGTGACATCACAAGCTATAGTAGTCTTTTCATCCTGCCATGACTGAGCAGAAACTTAAAAAATTCGTAATTTTTGAACGGATCGTCCGATTTTCCTCA
Organism: Diadema setosum; assembly: GCA_033980235.1. Lineage (NCBI taxonomy): Eukaryota > Metazoa > Echinodermata > Echinoidea > Diadematoida > Diadematidae > Diadema > Diadema setosum. Next base: position 35,006,982 of record CM067077.1, on the reverse strand, counting down.
AACTCTCACTGATGTGTTCTGCTAATGTTGCTGCATTCACTCAACCCACATGTCTATGAAGGTGAACTTTTCCTTTAAATGACAAAACAGATAAGCCATAGTAATGTTTGTGGAGACATTTAAAATGTGAAGATGTAGCAGTGATAGGGATTGCCTACTTCTTGGTTTTCATCTCATTAAACATGATCACTAAATATAACCCACTGTCAATCTTAGGTTCTACATAAACAAGTCAGTCAAATTCACAGTAAGTCTTCTCACAACATATTGATGTACATGTATAATGTGCTCAAATAAGACAATCCCATTTTCCATATAAGAATACACTGTACAGAAAATGTTCAATGATTATTCATAAAGACTGCAATGACTGATGAAGGGCAATTCCACATTTTGTTCAAGTAGATTTTGATAAATTATGTGAAAAATCATATGGACGGAATGATATTCTTTCAAAACAAATCAACAATTCCTCCATCAAGTAAATTTGTACAAAACAAATTTATACGTTGATTTTTAGGATTTTCTTTTGGTGAGAGAAATTATGAAAAAAAGGAGACAAAAGGAATAGTATATTTATATAGATTGATAGATATAAGAACAGATGGACAGATAGAAAAATAAAAATTCAATTCAATTCAGTTCAATTCAATTCAATCGTTTATTGTCTGATTTAAAAATACAGAAAATCTTCCTCCACTGGCAAGGTAACAGAGCATTACACGACAAAAATAACAAACAGATCACATATATAAAAAAAAAATGACTAATGACTCATGAAAAAGATAGGAAGATAAATTGGAAGGTGTATGAATGGATAAAAGATCGATCTAAAGACAAATAATGACTGATCATATGATACATTGAAAGATGCACACACAGAAACAGAAAGCAGAAGCAAATAAGAATAATTATTGCATCTTATGGTAAACATGAATCAGACACAACAAACTAACTCTCAGATGTCTTCCAGCATGTAACAATTAAGGCTCACAAAATTAGTCTGGATTCTATTCGCCCCTTCCACCAATAGTTTTGTATCTTTCTCAACTTCTTATTATAAGCAATATAACAAAATTAGATACATATTGATATTACCTCTAGTGTCTTCCTGAACAAGAAGCATGCAATATCTTCTTCCAAGTGGAGGGAATACAATATGCTTTACGACATCCTGATTGGTTGTATTTTGTTGTTGTTGTTGTAAGGGTCATTAATGACAAAGGGAGGCAAAGAAGAATGAGGTAAGGGGAAAGAAAGTGAAATAAGAGGCAGATAAATGAGAATCAAGACATTCTTTCACAGCTCTATTAAAGTTAATTCGATGTCCTCTTTATCCATGACATCCTGAAAGGTACAGACATGCCAGACATGTTTTTCTTTTTTGTTCATTGGATCAATTGTTGGGATGGCAACATCACTTTACAAATCTTGTGCAGTGGACTGGTCCAACAATTTGTAATAAGTAATAGAACTTGGCATATGACTAGATGTTTATGTGCAAGCTACCATGGCAATTGTAATATATCGGAGAAAAACATGATGTGAACTGCTTAATGGGTAGTTTTCAACTGATTTGAATGTGTTTTGGTACACATTATAACCATGGAAGGTAGATGTGCAACACTTTTTTTGTATTGGTTGGACTAATATGAGAATGTGTTCTGTATTTTTACTTCTTTTTTTTTTTAAGCTGAAATGTGTGAAGCTGTCTGCTTTATCTCCCCCCCCCCCCCCCACCTGAAAGGGTGTGGCAAATTCCCAAGCCCATTTGTGACTGCCCAGGTCAAAACCCACAAAAATTAGGACAAAGATGTTTTTTCACCCATTTCAAGAGTAAGTTTAAAGCTTTAAAATGATATATAACTTGTTAAAATTGGATCATCCCAACCCAGTCAAAAAGTGATTAAAACAAGAGACAGGTTGTGAGGTGCAGTTTCATAGACAAGGGAGAAAAGAGGATTTAAAGATTAGGGTTACTCAGGCGTGCTCTGCAGAATAATTTCACAGTGAAAGTAGCACCTATCTGTAAAAAGATGATCCAGAAAAACTGGCAAGCAAATTTTGACTGTGGGTAGAGAAAAGGGTACTCTCCCACATGGAGAATCAGCCTTCCCAAATTACACATTTCATTACATTTCAGAGAAGCCTAATCTGCAACTTAATTTTTGTGGATTTTGAGATGAGTGGTGATAACTCTATAAGGCATCAATATGGATAACACACACACACATACACACACACACACATACATATATTTTTTGTTTTATAATATTCTTTATTTGAGTTTCATTCAATATCAAATCCATATTAAAAATAAAATTAATATTACCACCAACAACAAAAAAGCAGCTGTATTCTTCTTTCTTGTGCTGCTAAATCATTTTTTTTTTCAAGCATACAGTACAATATATTTGGGTCTTTTTACCAAATCATACCCTGTTTTTATAAGAAAAATGACATGAAATTCTGCATTATCCTCAGAAAAAGCTATTCTGATCAGCCTAATCAAGCCAATCCGAATGTGCCTTGTCACTCACACACCCAATAAGAAATTTGTGCTACTAAATCACTTTTTTAACATAACTTACACACACACACACACACACACACACACACACACACACACACACACACACACACACACACACACACACACACACACACACACACACACACACACACACACACACACACACACACACACACACACACAAACACACACAAATTGATTTGCAACAAATCCATCACTCAGTATTTTACAGAATTGGACATAAATCCTTCTTTATCATTGCCTCTAATTAAGATAAAGCTGTAAAATATCTGTGCTACGTGCCTAAGCCTTGATAGCTGAACTGTTCATGATTGAATTTCATTTACTGCGCATAGATTTAGGAGGAAAACTGTTGTATCTACCACCAGTAAATTTAAGAATCTTGCTTGCATACTAATCATCAAGGCAAAGTCCATGAAAAAAATATGTGGCATGGAAGTCTGGATTTCAGAGAAGACATGATTTTCTTGCTTCATATTTGAGTTCCAATGTTTTGTTGTTTGATTGCTTCTTTGTATGTTTGTTTGATTTTGCAAGCATGTGAGTTGTATCTCCAAGCTAGCATTTTGGAGGCATGTACCACACTGTACATCTTTTTTTTTCTTTTTTTTTTTTGTACCACAATTTTCGTTGAGTCATAAATCCTTGTTTGTACTTAATCATTTAAAACAGTTTTCCTTTAGAGTTCATAATCATTTGTCTGTAAGTTATTATATCTCCTTCTTATGTAATAGAAGTCATGCCCATTGTATTTCGAACACTGCATCTCACAATCCCATGACCAAATTCATTTTGTTTTCAAACAACAAAAAGTCTGGAGAGCAAGCATATCGTGAATCTCTGTCTTGCTAGAGTGAAGTACAATGAGAGAAAAAAGACATGGGAGCACATCAGAACTATCTCGCACACTCTTGAACTTCTGACCTTTGAACTTGCATGACACATGTTGATGTACATGATGTAAGATCATATTCTTTGCAATTCTTTGCAAATTGCATGCTATTCACAAATTGCAAAGTCTTGCCTTGTTAGAGTGAAATACAATGAAAGAAAAAGAAAGATGAACTTGCCATGAACTATTGACTTTTGAACTTGTGTGGCATATATCATGGTGATGAAGGATCTTTCCTTACAATTTTTATGTAATATGAGTCCACATTGCTTCATCAAATCATCATCATCATTATCACTACAACAGTGCAGTCACAGCATCAAGGTTGATTCCGAGTCATTCGTTGCAAAGTTCTCACTTAATTGGCAAATGCTGAAAGTTTCCCATGCTGAGGCAGTGCTTTTGGTAGCAACTTATGAATGATAGAGGCCAGCATATTAACCTTAATGCATTATGAATAGCTCCACACAACATCTTTTGGGACTCGTTACATTCCCGGTCCCGCTCTCTCACATTGTTTTTCCCGCTTCCTCTCCTGATTTAAATAAATATGAAGAGTGCAGGAAAACGTGATCCATTTTTCTAATCCGATCACAGAGATCATGGGTAGCTGGTCCCAACGCTCCCTGATGGGGAGAGAGAAAGGAGAAAAAAAATGAGACGGATAGGGGGAGAGAGGGGGGAGAAATTCCAGAGGAGGCGGAAAGAGAGAGGAAAAACACACGAAACCAGCTTGCTTTTCCCTCAGGCACGACCGACTTCATCAGAATTCATCCTCATCGTTGGGCTGATAAAATATATTGGTTTAATTCCAATGCAAAGTGAGTAGAAAGTCAATGGAAGGCGTTAGAGAGGGAGTTGTAGTATGATCAAATTTCCCCCAACCTTTCTCTCCTTCCCTCTCCTTCTCTCAAACCACTGGCCCTTTACCTACTACCTCTGATGGGGAAAAAGCTCACTACCCCAACCTTGCTGTCTTAGCTAGGGTGTAAAGCTGCCCTACAGCATCTATGATTGAAATTCATTCCCAGTCTTGAGAAACTCGAGAGAAATCCTAGCAAGAAGCGAGGATTTTTATTTCAAGATCTCTCAGCCCAAGGGAAGGTGGTTTCACACTTGAATAGAAATGCAACTTAACACCTCAACAATGTTCTTGAATCGCAATCTTCCATTCTTTTTTATATTCCCCCAAATACTGTAAATGGAGAAATAACATGAAAAATGCATGTACCGAGGATAAGGGCCCACTCCAGAGAGAAATGGAGACGCCATAAATCGAGTGAGATGAGAGAATATAAATCTTAGAATAAAAAGTTAGAAGGAGAAAACCAACAAAAATATGCCTGTCCTAGATTTGGGGCGGATATGCCTGAGAATGATCAATTTACATACATGTTGTGCCTCATTCACCCCAATTTTTTTGTCTGTTTGTTTTATTGTTGTTGTCATTATTTTCGGGTTTTCCCTGTTGTTGCTAGCTGGCTCACCGCGGGCAAAGCAGTGCGGCAGTTCACCTTTCGTCAATACTGCTTTCACCATTCGATAAGATAGCGTGTCTTCAAACAATTCTGAGGGTATTGGAGAAGGACAGAAAATATGATCGACTGTCATCTCTTCAGGATATCATGATGCTTGGAAGGGAATACAATTTTGATATTATAGCTACACGGGAAATTAATGCGAAGTCATCCAGCGCATTAGATTCCCTGTGGTAACCTCGTGTCGGGACCTAGCTGATTTCCAACAAGGATTTCTTCGGCCACCGTATTCGTTGACCCAGAAAGCGATGGAAGAATCCCAACTCGGGTCTGAATAACCAAAAGAGAGGAAGAGGGAGAGGAGAGGACGGGGGGGGGGGGGGGGGGGGAGGCAAAATTGGAGAAAGAGAGGGAGGGAGGGATAAGGAGGGGGAGGAGGAGAGGAAGATTAACTTATCAATATGTTTGGGATCCAGCGGGCAGGTATTTGCATATTTGCAAATGTGGACCTAACTTGAACCTTACTTGACTTTGGTGACACCCACTTACAGTCAAAGGAGAATTTGGTAATAGACTTTATATCATTTAACTGCAGTGTGACAAAATAAAACAAAATTTCATATGATCTTATTCAATGGCTTTCTATAAGATGTTATCTTTCATATAGTTGAATATATATCTCAATGTCTTGTGAAAATATTTTTATTCATCCATTTCCATTCACAGGGTGGATGGCCCTTACATAAAAAAAGAATATGATCGTGATATATATTTATTTTCAAAGGGGCCCACGTGTAGTGAAACATTAGTGTGCAATGTTCAATAACTATAAACTAAGCAAAACAAAATGTGAAATGTAATATATATATGAAGAGTTTGTTTGCAAAAACCGATAAGTCCATTTTTGAAGATTTTGAAGTAAGATCTCTGTCATAAAGTACAAAATAATACGTTTTAAGTGATATATTGGTCACTACATATAAAGGTACATTTTTGAAGTTATGGTCTACAGAAGCAAAAAATTTCTTATTATTCTCTTTATTTTTCTTGACCTTTAATCGCAAATACCTCCATTTGGCAAATATGTACTTATCGGTTTTTGCAAACAAACCCTTCATATATACCTTGACTATAGAGGAATCTTGAATCAAGTGGTTTCATAATCTAAATTGTTTGAAACAAGCAGGAGTTAAACAATACTTTTGCTGGAATAGATCACCTACTCTCTGAGCATATACATTTCATGTTCCAGATTTAATACTACCTTTAATTTTGTGTAATGTTTTACTTTATTTCACTGATATGTTGTCATGGTAACTTCACAAATTTTCAAGTGATTCAAATGATTTTTGTTTTGAATGATTCATATGATTTACAAAATATGTTTGGCCTCAAGATATAAATAAATACATAAATAAATAAATAAGTAAATAAATAAATAAATAGATAAATGAATATTTTATATATATATATATATATATATATATATATATATATATATGTATACATTATTACAGTACTAATAAAGGAAACTCTGTGACAGACGTTATTTTAACTAATTTTCACCCATGGAGCTTTGTCAAGTCAATGGCAGATTTCATTTTGAAGATCAAGATGGTATAAATCAAAATAAAGAGATGCGTCGTCAGTGGTAGAGCGTACATAATAAAAAGTGCACATACACAAGTAGTATATGTATATGATGTTACAAAGAATACTAATTAAGTAGGCCGCAGGGAAAATACGAGAAGTGCACAAAATAAGACGTCACAAAGAACAGTAAGAAAGCAGGGGAAAACATGTTACAGGGCAAGATCACAGATGAGGGGAGAGAGAGTAAAAAAGAAAAGAAAATAGGAATGGAGACAAAGATAGAAATACAGAGAGGCAGAGAAAGTGATCTTGCACTGTAATGTGCAAGATTGCAACTCTGCTCAAACATGGTCTTCTATAACTAGTTTAGTTACCTACTATACATATTTTCTTTCCCTAAAATACATTTCATTGGCTAAATCTTATTTTGGGGTGTGATGTTCACTATAGAAATTAATTCCTTATTGGTCAAATGTTCCTTTATCTCCTCCCATTCTTTTCTGTCAAACTCCATTTTCCATGATTCAACTCAGTTTCTGATTAACTCGCCCACTGTCTTTTAATTTCTTTATCTACTTCTTTTTTGCAACCACTGGTCAAAACTTTATCATTTATTGGATAACAAAATGATAAACCAAATGAAAACTAGTGTCCTTATGACAACCAACATCATCGGTGTTCTGGGTCGTTGTCCCTGAATTTGTCTTTAGAATTCCTGAGTGACCCACTTCACTAAGCAATACTGAAATAAGAGCTAGTGAGAAATTCTGGCAGGAAAATGACCTTCCAGCTTAGAGGGACATTTATGTTTGGGGATCAGAGGGCAAAAACATGTCATTCCCATAATTTGGATCGGGGCTTTGGGGATGGAGAGTGCATGGAACTGACCACTGGCAAGAGAAAGTAGCAAATGTCAAACTCATAAATTCCTAGGACCAATAACTTTTCTTGGGAGAGGAGAATTGACAAAACAAAAAAAGGAAGTCTAGCTGGAAGCAAGATAAAGGGTTTCATTAACTCCAAGAAGGGGAAAAGACTGAGCATATTGATGTCACGGGTGACTAGGAAAACATGACTGTAGTTCATGTTTTCTTTTCTTTTCTTTATGATATGTGCTAGTAGCCATCTGGGCTACATCTATATATATTTGATATGCAAGGCATAACTATTTTTTATGTAACAATATTTGCTTGATCAAACTGCTCTAACAGAAATGGAGTAAACTACTTCCAAAATTTTTGAGCAACTCAAATTGAACTTTGCACATGTAATGCTCTGTTGATGTTTATGCTTAAAGTGTGATTTTAAATCTCATTGACAAACCATTGCCAGGGCAATCACATCACTAAGGAAACAATGTTTTAAATGCAAAATTCCTCTTTGGTCTTGAAGTGTAAAAGTGCAACATTTTTTTTTTTTTTTTTTTGGGTGGGGGGGGGGGGCATTTTTCCATGTTTGTTTGCTGTGGTATTGTGTGCATATAATAATGATAATCTTAGTTTGTGATATTTGTCATTAGAGCTTGTGACTGTTAGGATCTTATTTGAGAGAGTATCATAAAAGTTTGAGCACTTAGGTTATAGAAGATAACAGCCAAACAACTTTCTTAGTGTGTGCAAATTCAAAGCTATGCACCATTATTTTCTTTTCTTGGACCATTTTATTATACACAAAATAGCCAATCTCTATATTTTGCACTTATGATCATATTGTTATAAAAACTGTTTTGAAAATCAAATCTATCATTGATATCAAGGTTGACTAAAGTCCTATATCAAACAACTTCAGCAGTTACAGAAAACCTCTTTTTGAAGGGGAAAAGAACATAATGCTTGCTAATGCCAGTAAATCCTATTTGTTTTTATAAAGTACAAATAATATATCAAACAGACTAAAGTTTTCATTCATCCATTAGGCCTACACAATTTGTTTCTAAATTTTGTGAATAATGCAATTAGAATGTTACAAGTGCAAATTTTCTTTATTTCTCCTACACACATACATACATTTTCCTGGCATTAATTCAAATGAAAGTTATTATGCCTCTTTTGTCTCATGTTTTCCAACATTTGATAAGATAATTGTTTTCACTTGGTTTTATCACCATCATCATTATTACTGTTTTGTAAAGTTAGGATGGTGGGCTTTTACAGGTATGTACAACCCTCAAATTGAACTTACTATTGGATAAAACGTGAGTACGTTTGTAATTATTGCTCTGGGTGAAAATCAATGTAAAGATACAGGAAGCAGCTTTCCCTAAGCAGCTGTTACTTTCTGACTGCATCTCAAAGGCAACATTTTCAATTCTGGCTCCTCCTGTGTATTATAGTCTTAATAACACAAGTCAAATGTTGAGGGATGATTTCTAGGATGAGATGCCAGGTGAAGTATGTTATATAGCACCATGATCAGTAAGATATTTCTGACTGTCTAAAATAGATCTATCAATTGCTTAACCCTTTCCTTGCCAGGGACTGTGGCGAGTGTGAAGAAAACTTTGGGGGTTTTCTGTGACAGTATTTGGAAACATGAAAAAGGAAAACCAGCGTTTGCAATAGTATATTCTAATAAAGAAACATATAAATGTATAAGTATTAAAAAGAGCATAATATATGAATATTCACATACATACATCTGAATAATTATATACTCGTTTTCTCTTGTACACACATAAACACACACATATCATGGCATTCAATTCAGATACATATACTGTATGAATGTATACCCATATAAAAATGGACAATCATATCTTATATCTCACAATGCTAAATAGAGAAATATATATATATATATATATATATATATATATATATATATATATATATATATATATATATATATATATATATATAGAGAGAGAGAGAGAGAGAGAGAGAGAGAGATATTCCCTTGGTCTGTATATATATATATATATATATATATATATATATATATATATATATATATATATATATACACACACACACACACAGACCAGGAGCAGATGTATACCCTTGTGTGTATGTCTGCTTCAACATCACATCGCATCCTGGTCGCTGATGAAGAATGTGATGACTAACCTGTTTGGTGTCTCGTTTCTATAACATGCACTTTCGTTGCCAGGATAAAGCGTTTTAATGCCATTTTAGGTATGGTCAAAAGAAGCAAAAAAATTCTTATTATTCTCTTTATTTTTCTTGACCTATAATGGCAAATATCTCCATTTCACAAATATGGACTTATCGGTTTTTGCAAACAAACTCTTCATATATATATGAAGAGTTTGTTTGCAAAAACCGATAAGTCCATATTTGCCAAATGGAGATATTTACTATTAAAGGTCAAGAAAAATAAAGAGAATAATAAGAAATTGTTTCCTTCTTTTGACCATAACTTCAAAAATGTACCTTTATATGTAGTGACCAATATATCATTTAAAAGGTATTATTTTGTACTTTATGACATAGATCTTACTTCAAAATTTTCCAAAATGGACTTATCGGTTTTTGCAAACAAACTCTTCATATATATATATATATATATATATATATATATATATATATATATATATGCTTACAACTGTATACCTTCTTTATTCCTTGTCACTAAACCCTCTGTTATCATAGATACCCCATCAAAAGCAGAGCCAGGTTTTCTCTCCAGGATTTTCCTATGTGGTGCATTTTCATGACACTGAAAAGATCACAGAGAGAGAGACAAACAGACATACACATACATACACACAAACACACTCACCTGCATTACATGACAGCATAAATCATAATGCAACTCTCACAGACATATACATTAAAAACAAACACACACACACTCGTATGAAAATATATAGTCCCATGCATCTCAATCATGTGGCAAATTAGATACTCAATTAAAGCTCCTACAAAACTCACACCATTTACATATAATATTCCAAAAACAAATACTCTAAGAACTTTAGATTAAATTGTTTCAATTTTTGTAAAAAAAAAAAGGCCTATAATTGTAAATAGGCTTAGATTCAAGATATATACGGTACCTACTGAAGCAATGATGCATAAATCTAACTACCACTGGGTCGGCAGCTGTATACATGTACATAAACAGTGTTTCTCCCATATCCGGCCATATTGCTTCTCCAGACGGGTGCCGGTCCTGACATGGCTGGATAACAGAGGTCGAACTGTACACATTCATATAAATTTGCAAACAAATATGCACATACACAGAAGTAGTGCACACCATCACATACTCTGTAAATGTTAAAAAAAAATAATAATAAAGACCACCAGGTTGCCTAAATCTTTACAAGTTATAAGTTTTATTCCTCCATATACATAGGTACAGTAAGCAATTATCACTACACAGCTCATTCATTGTCATAGTCATCATGTAGTCTACAGCTCTGAAACATTGCTTTTTAGTACTCGTTTCTGAAAAAGTTATCAGTTCGAACATGGAAACTTCACATATATATAATATCTATGTATCTACAACCCTCTCCACAACATTGCAAGCAAAAGAAACATGCACAGCTTAAACCAAAATGACAGAAACACACAAATATCATTTGCAACTAAACCTACAGGCGATTAACTTCAGCGAATCTACAATTAAAAAAAAAAAATCATTTACTGGACATTGTTTGTATTTGAAAAAAGAAATATGTTCAATGCATCAGTAACTACCTGAAATATTCCCAACAAATTTCAATGACATCCATCTCATAAAATATCACATTGACCTTACAGTGACCTTCATTCAACCTACTTCAATGTAACCTTTGTCATATAAATAGATTGTAACCTGACTTCAAACATCCGAGGCCTCCTTTCCATCCATACACCTCATAACACATACAATGTCAACTGTACATTCACAGGTACTCTTCTACACTATATAACCAAGGAGGCAAGCTTTACACTCAGAATATTACAATACTTTGCTACTGTCCTGAAAAAGCACAATAAAAAGTGATACAAAGAAATAAAATTGTGACATTCTACAAATATAAGTATTTCTGTAACTGACAAGGCTTTTTGAAGATGAATTCTTGACACTTTGCAATTTCAAGAATCAGGAAACGTACAGCAGACTACTACAACACCTGCAAAGCAGAAAGAACTGGTCAAGAAACTATACAAAAATGAAATCCACGCTACAAGTCTATTCCTTTCCAATAAACCAGGGTGGTGTTTCACCAAGTCGTTCTTGAAGTTAGGAATGACTTTAAGAATGACTGGAATATGTTCTGATGTGCTATACTTATCAGAATTTCAATAATTTAGCACAAGAACTAATCACCTGTCATTCTTAAAGTCGTTCTTAGCCTAAGAACAACTTGGTGAAACACCACCCAGGACTTCTCTGAAGTGCCGAGGCCAAAGCCACTTCCAGCATGAGGCAAGGTGAACTGTAAAAATAAAAAGTAATTACAATTAATAATCCTGGGCTAGTGCACAACGCATTTAAACAGACATGGTTGCCTCTCTTCATATGAAATGATCTTTCCACAAACAAACGATCACATCACTCACGTGTCAACATTCAGTGTCCAAACACAATTGTCCATTATCATATCAAACTGGACCTCCTGTATCTCAATTAGATGCATCCCTAAAGTTTTAATATGAAATTAATTTTAGCAATTGCTACGCTTCCTTACAAGTACCGCTACCATAAGGTAACCATAATACTTGTGGGAACCGTGCGTGTGTGTGGTGCATTAATTCTATGGGGACTTGCCTCAGCATATTTTACAATGTACAATGCACTAAATCGGGCTCCGTTAGTCTCATATGATGCGACAAAAAATTACAACACACAAATGACAACACTGCACTAGTTGGAAAATCGCCATGGAGGGAGTTTAGATCGAGAAAGCTTTCGGTGCAAACATGCAGATGTCTTAATTTGGCATCACGGGCTTTTCGAGTGGTTGACCATGCAAACATACACGATTGAAATCTCCCTTGAGAACAGTCATACACGATTGAGTTGTGTGTCTGTGTGTGTGTGTTTTGTGTGTGTGTGTGTTTGTATTTTTGCTGCAGCTTGTTTTTAAGAAAGACTGCATACTTGATCTGTATCTAAAGAGACCACATTCACGAGAAAGAAGGAACCAGCTCGGGACTTGAACCTGTCACCAACTGCTTACCACGCAGCGGCACTTCCACTGAGCTGAAGCCCATTCATAGCAGCCTGACACAACGGACTGCGGAGTTGGATCAAACTACCTTATACTCCTCCACTTTTCTCTCTGGTCTCATTAATAATTCATTAGTTCATTCCAGGAAAACATATGAGATGAATAAAGAAAATTGTTTTAGCGGAGAGTGCTCTACTATATTTTTAAAACAAATATCCATAATTGACCATGTGATATGTACAAAAACAATCCTCTTAAACCATCTTTCCCTTAGCAGGTGACGAGAAAAATTGTTGGTTACCTCTTCCTTGACCACTTCCGTATAGTCAAAGTGACGGATGGTGGAGCAGAATTCTGGGAAACTGTACCAAAAATAATGCAAAGTTGTCATTTTACCTCATTGTGGTCTTGTAGTAGGTCTCAGATCATGTTTATGCTGAGGCTAGGCTTTCACACCAGTTGTTTAACCCACTGAAGATGACTTGTTTTGTCATGATCAATATTATTCTCTGACAGACGCCGACCAAAACTTTTTTTTATTTTTTTTTTCTGGACACAGTGCAGATCAGAAGCTCTCAAATCACTGAGTCACTTGAGTATCATAAACCTAATCTCTACTGGTCCTCTCTAGTTAACAACTGAGTCAATTGCATTTTCTGTAAAGTTATCTTCAGCTTTTAATATCTTTTTAAAATCTACTTTGCTTCTGACTTGTCCATCATGTTAAAACCTGTGAAGGAAGTCAGAGGCATTAATCACTTTCAAAACATCTTGGTCAACCCTTACTGTGTTTTGTTCGCCAATTGAAATGTGCTCTGGAGTGCTTTCTTTGCATGTAATTATTTGTTGCAGTAATCCCAACCGCAGCTCCTTAGAAGCTATACCGGGATGAAATCATGTCATGTGCCAATGGAGGTGCCAAAGTGACAAGGTTGACCATGTCTCTCTAATATTCAATTGGTGCATACCTCAAAAAGCTTAAGAAAAGAGATAACGTAACTCTTGTCATTTATGTTGTGTCGTATAGGCCTTTCTGTTACACTGAGGGACACTGCCAAACCTGAGTGGGTATGCTACTGCTACTTCTACCACTAGATCAAGTTTGGAGGAATTACTCACTGCTGATGAAAAAAAAAAATGGCAAGTTAAGCCGAGTGTCTGGGCACACATCATGAAAGGCTTAGAGGTAACATCACATCTCATACACAGATATATATGTGTATATATTTTTTAATCTTATGTATTTAGCCCCTCCCCCCTCCTAAAAAAAAAAGTAAAAAAAAAATGTTGTATTGGCATAATGGGCTATATGAAAATAGGGTAGATAGGTCAATTTTTTTATTTTTTTTTCACAGTTGCACTTTGCAGTGAAGCAAACACTGTACAACTACATATGAAGAGTTTGTTTGCAAAAACTGATAAGTCCATATTTGCCAAATGGAGATATTTGCGATTAAAGGTCAAGAAAAATAAAGAGAATAATAAGAAAATTTTTGCTTCTTTTGACCATAACTTCAAAAATATACCTTTATATGTAGTGCCCAATATATCATTTAAAAGGTATTATTTTGTACTTTATGACAGAGATTGTACTTCAAAATCTTCAAAAATGGACTTATCGATTTTTGGAAACAAACCCTTCATATGGTGAAGTACAAAAAAAAAAAAGAACTTGAGAAAACAACTGAATGTTCTGAAAAAAAAAATCATGCTAATACACACATGGATTAGATAAAAACAAGCAGACAAATCACACAAAAAAGATGAAAGTTGTGAAACTCAAATGAAAACCGACAAAATACGGGAAAAGATGGTGACTGCACCAAAGCGACAATGATTGCACTATCGATATTGAGATACTGTGCTATTGTGATCGTGAAAGCCCTTTTTTTAATTTCTAGGGTCGGGGACATTTCTAGGGTCAGTCACATTATGCCAATACAACTTTTTTAATCTTTTTTTTTTGGGGGGGGGGAACCTTAGTGTATGCTAAGCTCATTGCCTTCTGGAATTAAATAATCAAGGTGATAAACCTTTGAGACTTAATAACACCTGGGAGGAGTGGGTTAATCAGAACTTCTGACTTTTTTATACTTTTTTTATATTTTTTTATATATATATTTTGCAGAATTGAAAAACACAAAAGAATTAGTTCAAGAAAGAATATATTTCAATAATTCAAAGCCCGCTTCAGAACACGTTTCATTACATAATTTCTGCTCTACCGAAACTACCAACATTTTGACTCACTAAAAATATTTGACTCTAAACGGTACTCTACGATTCTCTCAGTGTAAATATATTGCACATGTGTCCAGTGGGTGGTGCTGTGGCATACATTGAGGAATGAGGATAGATGATATCATGAAAGACCTTTATACACAACAGTATTTTTGTGCACATTATTCAATCAAACACACTGTCTGTTAATTTGAAGAATAATACTTGAATACAGACAAACTATAAGCAAATCATGTCATTATGAAAAATCAGAAGTATCTTGTGTAATTTGAAAAAAACCTCTATTTAGAAACTGTGAAAAATCTGATCTTCAATATGGCAAATACAGAATGCTTTGAACAACGTTAGCTAGCAATAAAAGGTAGTTTCACACACATACCTTTTGGGGCATGTTGTGATTATAAATTCAGTTAAGTAGAATCTATGTTTGGTGTGCAACATCACATTCTACATTGTACATAAAACGTAGCTCACATTTTATTCTGCTCATGATCCAATCAATTACACTTAGTGGCACACAAGCTAACATTACTGTAATTATGCTGGTTTGCCACCGAGTATTTAAACATGTATTGTACGTAGTAAGTGCACTCAATCTTTCATGGTTTTAGGGTACCAAATAATGTGTGTGTGTTTGTGTGCGTTTGTGTGTGTGATGGTATAAGCATGTGTATGTATGTATAAAGCCTTTCAATGAAAAAACATTCAATTATCACTTTGTAATTAGAATGCCAACTATCTCAACTTTAAAAATTGCCAAATGTTGTTCAATACTGATTTCACATCTTAAACGAGCCTAGATATTCATACAAATATACAGTTTACACATATTGGTGCCGAGACACATGATATACTACAATCCTGTGTAAAAGTGCACATGCATCCCTATATTTTTTCAAACTTATGGAGGAGAGGACTCCTCCAAGAAATACCTAATTACCATTTTTATTTAACTTTTTTTTTGTTTATGGAAAGACATACAGCATTTGGTGTTGGATTAGTACTTCTTATTAGTTAATGCTCACACTTTTCCATGCATTAATATTGCAACTAAAATTAGTCATATATTTTTCCCCTCAATTCCGCATGACTTCTAAGAAAATACAATGGTAGATCAGCCGGTGAGGTATCTCCACACTGTAAACAGAGGTCACTGTGCATTTTGTAACTCTCTCCTTTTCACACCCCCTGCAAGGAGTATATCATGTTGACTTACACGAAACAGATTATATCAAATCATCATCAAGCACTACATCTGTTCTGGGGGAAAAGCACAAAAAAACAAACCCACATCTTCTTTGCCAACATGTTACTACAAATCTTAAATAATGTGACAGTTCTTAACTATAAAATAATTTTTACCTCTGCAAAAACAAACAAACAATTTAACAAAAACCACATTGGTTATGCATTAAGCGATGCTAATAAAGACATAGGTTCTGAAAGAATACACTCCCTTGACCCAATCAAAACAAAAATAGTTTACGGCTTTCTTTGTTACACATGTGTATTTGGACTGAACTTCTATAAATATTTGTGTCCGGTTTCTGTTTGAGATTGTTGTTTAGAAATGTTAATTTTTGTCTTCTCTCCACGTACATTTTTTTTTTTAAAGTGAAAGAACATCCTCAATCTTTGTTTGATCACATTCCGTAATAAATAGCCAAAAATCTGAAATAATTATATGGCATAGATAAAATTACTTTGTCATGAATGAAATGTCACAATTTGTAGAGTCCTTGGGGGCTCTCTCTTAAAAGTTGTGACCAATTGTAAATTTGTTTAGTGAACTTTTATACAATAATAAGTACACTGATGCCAAGTTTAAAGTCTAACAATTATTTGTATGTTGAACAATCTTGGACCAAGGAAATACATACAGAACACACATGAAGAAACATAAAAAAAGCAATACCCCAAGAACAACTAGTTTGTTAGATTTGTAGAAGATGACAGAAGATTATTAATCTAATTTGTTACAATTCTCTTACGACATTTACTGTTTGCACATACACTGTACGAGCTTGCAAAATGTGAAAATATCAACAGCAGCTTCTCAGCACACATCCTTCAGCATTTGATCTAGTCAGGAAAAGTTTTGAGAGAAAATATGTCCATCATTTCCAAAACTTGTGATTCATTTGGCAATCGCTGAAAGTGCATAATCATTTCTGCATCCATTTTTACATTCCGCCCACAGACGGTGCATGTCAAGCTAGTGAGAGATGTTCCTTGTCCTGTTCAGTAATGTGCTAGAGGCAGCCGCACTACGTTGTCATTTGGTAGTGACGCTGCGGCTGCTGCAAAGGTCTGCAGTACACTTCAATAACATTTAGCATCGCATGTGTCTGTGACCAACACGAGGGTCATTTGAGTGAAAGATGAGCAGATATCAACAGACAAAGTCATCAAACAATAATGTCTTATTTTCTGTTGCTAATCAAGTACTAAAACACTCAGTATTTAACTCTCTAAAGAGGGTTACCCAACGAAGGAATACAGTTAGAATGAAGTGGTCACAACGGACTACTCCTATTCATGCACTTGCCAAAATTGAATGACCATACATCAATATAACTCCATTTGAAACCCTCAATCAGGACCTGGTGATGTTATTTCTTTGAAGCAAAAGTAAACCAAACAATAAGAATAAAATCAGATGATTTAATAATTCCATGATGAATTTGACAATTAAAGTCTTTTATAGCATACTTTCTAGAGGCCATCAGACAAGCTTACTATCCATACTCTGCACTTAATAACATCTCCTTCAAATTCTGGATCAATATTGACTCACAGTGACAAAATAGAGCTTAATATTACTTGGTTAACTGCCCTGACCTTTGGGGCAAAACTGTTAGTGCAGTCACTCGGCAGCATTCACCTTCTCTGATTTAGATTACAGAAAGAGAGATTATTGGAACGAAGAAGACAGAACTAATTAATTCCCTACTTCCCTCTTCCCATATCCAAGGATTTAAAGTGACCACACGTCAAGAGTGACCCTCTCATTGTCCACTCGCCGGTCAAGACAAAGACTGTTTTAAGACACAAACACACCCATGTTGGATTAACTGTTACACAATATGATTAACCTGAAAAAAAAAATGAAGAGAAGAAATCCTTGTGCTTGGTCAAGTGACCATACTGGACACAAGGTTGATGACGTGAGACACGAGTCAAATGTTGCCAATTAACAACTCGACTCTCTAAATTGAGTTATTAATATAGCGCGAGGTTGTGACGACGTATGTCTGTGTGAATGAACATTCCAAAATCTTCCGGAAGCCTGCAAACAGTAAAACATGCAAGGCGCATGCAACTTAAAGCCTTTGAACTTTCCCTTAATTGAACAAGAATAAAATGTGCGTCAATAATATTCTAAAAGAAAACAAGATACCCAAAACAAGATACCCGAAACAGTGGCCTCAAATTCATAATAACTAAGGACTTCAGGATAAGAACAAAACAATGACAAAACTTAAGGACTTTCAATTATATCTACCTACTGCATAAATCTATAAATGGCTCATTTTCTGGAAAAAAAATATTGTAAATAATAAGTAGCCCTACTTAGAAATATTACATCATCTTTCCAGTGATTTGATGTAAATTATGCTCCAAACTGAGTGAGACACCATTGAGTTTCAAGAATAAAAAAAAAATTAATGCTACTGACAGAGAAATCGATCACTTCTTGTAAAAATATGCAAGCTTTCACCACAGAAAGATAAACAATATGAAAGAAACAAACTGACACTTTACTATCAATAAACTCACAATTTGTTTTCCAATAATCTCCAAAGTTCTCAGAAAACTTGTGCCGGAAACTGTCCACTGAATGAAAAAAAAAAGGAAGAAGACATCTTCATACGAATTTGACAAAGATCACCATAAAAGAAACGGTTTGCTCTCAAATAACATTCTGTGTATACATCAAAGAACATCAGCAGAATCTCGAAGAGAATCATATAGCTTAGAAGGTCAGTGCATACTTACGTGTGTGGTTTCTTTTTTCTTCTCAAATGTTTCCTTTACCATGTTTGATTATAATCTATACTCTTACCGGGCACAGTGCACATAAATACAACCTTATCTTAAAGTGGATTTCTCATTTCCAACACATATTTTTCATTATTGGTTACATATTTGGTATTTGTGTTATTTTCATATCATATACTGTTAAAATCTGTCATACTGTTATGATGGAGATGACATTTATTTTGCTACGTTGCTCTGTTTACTATGCTAAAATGTTTGTTATCTTGTTGACTAGATATACAATTTGCTGAATTGAATTGAATTGTACTGAGAACAAAATAAGACAATGTATTACTAATCTAAAAGGACATTAAGGTGATTAAGCTCAGTGTACTAGTCTGTATCTATTTAATACATTTAACCAATTCTTAATATTCACATATATTATTATTCTAATTTTTTCCTAAAGAAAGAAATCTGACTGTTATCTCCTTAAAGTTTGACTCATATTAAAATCTGTTTCCTTTTCCCCCCAACTGACCACAATATCACATTCATCATAAAAACGAAACCATCAGGTATTTCCCCAGTGAAATTATGGCACATCGCCCTTGGTCTAGTTTTACAATCTCTGGCATAGCCATGTGTTCCTCTGCACAATTTCATCACATTATGCCTTCAATTTTACACACAAAATTCAAACTCTTCTAAACCAAACAGACAAGTCATCAGAGCAGACGATAATTTTCGTATCGGGAATAAGGACGTGTGATATTTTGCCATCATGGCTGTCAAATCAACACGTAACACACAGTCTGGACAATGAGGAAGTGATCTATGAAGTAAGATAATGACACAACAGAGACAAATCCGCAGAAAACTTTTCACAAACATCCTATTTCTGTTGGCATAAAGCATAAGTCTCAGGCTACTTAATAGACTGACCGCCGAGACTCTCATATTACATCAAGTTGTTACTGACCACACAAATGCACAATTTGTGCCCTAAATGACCATCTCAAGACTTACAAATGCTGAGACTAGAGATACTGACTCACGATGAGTTTCGAAAAGCATTCATTAATCTTAACATGACTATTAAAAACAAAATGCCTGAAGGGGATTTTGATGGGGATGTCTGGACACAGCTCACTTTATATATCATGCTTTTGACTGCCAACACTTTCTCTTCTTGAGTCAGATATATTATTTATTTTTCCAAGGAATCGTTTACGTACATTTACAGTTTCTTACGTAAAAACGAGAAGGGAATCATACAAGAATAGCTATATGCCTCAATCTGAAAACTGAACATTTTCCACGCAAGAATGTGAAGGAACCATTCTTTTTTTTTTGCTGATTTCATTCACTTGAAGTAGTTTTGTGATGAGGAGAAATATTGGAATGCAATGTTTGGGAGGAAGCTGATATTGTGTTAAGTCTGGATTCTGTGTAGTACCATTTCCTTTCTGTCAAAAGCACTGCTATTCATAAAGGAGGTTTGAAATCACGTGTGGGTTACTGTAAACGTCAATATTTTCATGCGATTAATTTTTCGTGCCGAGCGGCTCAAAGACATATTCATGGGCTCTTCAATTAACGCTGCACAACAGTCAACCCATTCAAAATGCGCAGAGAAAATATATTTGTGGGTTGTAGAATTCGCACTAGCCAAAAGTAGCATGAAATAGACGAAAATTACTGCACCACAAAAATTTCCATATTTACAGCAGCCCGTCAATTGAGAAGCAGATTCTGCTAGTATCATATATACGACTGAGTGACTGTATAACTCTGCATACCACGGCATAGACCTCCCCCCCCCCCATGTCCCATTATTGGGAGACCGCAATGCATGACCAGTTTTGGAAAACATTCTACTTACAAAGCCATTTAACTTTTTTTTTATAGAAGCATTTATACCAGATATGCAGTACAACAGGAGCGCTGTGTCACCAAATAGTCGAAAGTGGAGAAAATTGCAAGCTTTGCTAACATACATGTAAAGACACAGTTATTAAAGGCTATGACGCTTTCAATGTACTGTGGCATACTGTGATGCACCGATTGCATTGTGCTTGGGTGCGTGTGTGAGCAGAATATGCAAAGTTGACAAGTCATCCACTTAAGTTGGGCATGCAAATGTGGCACGTAAAGAGCCGATATGCCTTACATATTGCTGTAGTTATTGTCAAGTGGCAGAGTTGTGAGGTAACATATAGCTGTTAAATTCATGTTCACTTTATACACTAGTTTCAGCAACACCAGAACTTGACAAAAAATTTACTTCAAAGTAATGATACAGGGCTGCCTATAGAGTGAGAATTTGGAGTGATACACTGTGAGGGGAGGGGGCGAAGAGACCAAGGACAAGGGATCAAGGGGGAGGGTGTCAAAGGTTGCTGCCCCCCCCCCCCTCCCCTGTAGGCAGCTTGGACCATTTTACATTTTCAACAGTGCAATCTGGTGCATATTTATCATAGTCAGGATTTTTACACATACATACAAGAGGTGCACCTATGGGAAAATCTCCAAACTTTCTGCTTGGGTAGATGGAACGTTTAGAATATTAGGGATTTGGGAGACATTTTGTTTTGGGGTTTTTACCTTTCTATTTTGGGGTTTCATCATGAGAATTTGTTTGTCAGAATGAGACAGCAAGGAATGGGTGAATTGGGCTAGTCTACCACTGATTGTGTGAGAGTTGGCAGCCCCGCTTTAGACACGTACCAACATGATATACAGTATGTGGTTAATATGGACATTTGCCAGGTTTTCTATTAGTTCCCTCTTAAGCTTATCTACTATTCCCTTCTCTCTCCCTCTCTATCTTTTTTTTTTTTTTTTTTGTAATCCATCTAACTGCAACTGTCGAGCAAGGTATATAGGCAATGCAGGAAAACAAGAAATCTATCAAAATATCCGATATCGCCTGCACCTACGATGGAACACAAAGTACATGCAGCATAGAGCTTGGTGTACATGACGTGAAAACAGGTCAGAACAATACCCTTAAAGTCGACATCTCACCAAAAAAAAAAAAGATAATGTTTGAGCAACTGTAGATGACTGTTGTAACTGACCACTAACTCTCCATTTTCAAGAAGGACTTCACTTGTAAGTGCCCTGACAGTTACAGTATAGATTCTGATTCTCATTGTCTGAAATGTCAATGTCCAGTGGCTGACCAGAGTGAATTCAACCTTAACCCGTTCCTGTGGGAGCAACTGATATACGGGAGCCTGGTATACCAGGTTCCCAAATAGATGAGAGTGCCTACTTTTGTGGCCTAAATTCATGTTTCTTTGTGTTGTAATACCCAGAAAAATGGGTCTGATATAAAGATAAGAGTTCATTCTATCAACATACACTACGTTCTCTTTCTTTTGGAAAAATGTGTATATCACAGCTTTATTTCCTTTTTTTCTGATTTAGTTTGCGCCTGCTTTGCAATTAAACTCATATGAACATGTACATAGCAATCAAAGCCGAGCTCGAGTAGATTTTTGTGTTCGCTGACCCCAGTCATCCCATTCAAGAGCCCGGTTTTGTGTAGAACAAAACAGTCTGTGAGCTCATCAGCGCAAGCTCTATTCATACCTTGCACTCAATCACTGTTTTCATTGTTCACTGGCACATGTAGTTGACCGTGGAAAGGGAATACATGTACCGCTTGACTGCTTTCACTCAGGTGGATTACCAACGTGTCGGTTCTCTGTCAACCGCAAAAAAGAATCTTGTTTGGCGGCATTTAAGACACTCAAAGAATTGCGGAAGGAACGGGTTAATTGTCAAACAAGAATCTATAGCTGACCCTTTCAGTCTTCAGAAAAATAGTCATACAGATTAAGGAATATCTGCTCTTTCATTCAAGTAAATTTTGAATTCCTCTTAGAATTGTATGCATTTTGATATTTCATGAGGGGTTTATAATTACAATGTATCTCACAAAAAGTTGAAAGCTGAATCCCCATCGAAACCAAAACTTACATATATCATCCCTTTACGAGAACCAGAGTTGGATAAACCTGTTTATTTCAAGACTCTCAAATCCTCAATGACATTGAACAAGAACAGCCATGTTTCAGCAGTAAATGGGTTAAGACTGTGAAGAAGCTGAAGATGAGTGGAGAAACCATTTGCATGCATCATTTCTTGAATGCATTAAATCATGCAACAAGGGAAGCAGCTCAGACTGGACAAAGTAGAACATAGAGGGCAGCATTGCTCTTTTCTCTGCATCATAGCTGAAGTCACCATGAACTAATCTTGCATGTACATGTACTTGAACTAGCACTGTGAACTAATCTTGCATGTATTGTAAAAATGCTGCTTCGACACTGTACTACATATTCAGCAGCTGGTGAGGTAATAGGCAATCTAGGCTTTTTTCATGATGAAATATAGGTCTACCTGAAATATCTTAAGTAGATACATTACATTGTATTTAAATAACTATGACGATCAGGGCCATTATGAAATCAATTTCAAATTACATAATATGCAACTCAAAAAAATGTTGAATAAGCTTATAAAGTGTGACCTTTTTTGATTGTATACAGACTTGCAACACATGCATAGAGTACGCAGTAAGCATATCTGACGAAGAAAGCTTTGAGCACTGTTTGAGGGGTATGGGGTGGAACAAGGAAAAGCACAAATATGTTGGCATGGCATCATATCTCACAAGGTGATTGAAATCTGACACAAATTCTGTTTTTTCCCTCTTCAAGAAAATTTTTCTCGACTTGTTTTTTACTTTCAGTTTAAGTCACATTCTAAGGATATTTGGCACATACACATCAGAGTTTGAGGGTTTTGAATAGTAATGAAGCTTGCCTACATTAAAGGAAACCTCCGGATGATTTTCAAATTTTTACATTTGAACATATATAAATTAGTTATACTGGGTACAGAGTTTCAGGATTTATAATGATTGGGATGAAAAATAAGAATGTTTTCGAAGTTTATAACAAATTGCAATGAACAAGAATGATGACATGGCAGCCTCACCATAAGAATGCATGAGATGTGGCTCAAGGAAGCAGCACAAAAGAAGAAGGCATGCATAGATTACACACAGGTGAGCTTGCAAGCATGCGGTATTGTAATGGAATGACACTGCTACATTTCTGAGATATGTGAGGCTCCTATGTCATCATCTTTGTTCAGTGTAATTTGTTTAAGGTTTTTGAAAGTACAGTTTCTCTGCTCAAGAACCACAATAAATTCTACAAATCTATACATGAAGCTGTTGATTTATGTAAGTACTACATGATGTGAAATTATGAAAATCGTCCAGAATGCCCCTTTAAATTGATTAAGGGACTTCCAACTATAACAGCGTATTGACACAAATGACGAAAGATGTAAAAAAATGATATGATGAGATGCACAATATCTTTTTCAAGCATACATAATCATTGAAGGTGAGAATAAACTGCAAAATGTCATATAACAGCTGGAAAAAAAAACCAAGAAATTTCTTACTTATCAAAAAAAAAAAAATCATAGTTTTGATTATCTAAAATATCTCCCATTGTAAAGTTACTCAAAGAATGTTTTGGAAACTCACTTGATATTTTTTTTTTTCTTCAGCAGGCATGTTGCTTTTGCTTTTCACATTCAATCATGTGTTAAATCCTTTGCACGCTTATAGTGCTGAGTTGTACAGAAAATGCCATAGACCTGTACACACTGTCCAAAGCCCCTGGCACAGAAAGGGTTCAATTACATTCCCCTGTGTGCCACACTATGTCTCAGCTTCTGGGCTGTGTATCAATCTACTGGCAGCCTTTTTGACTGTTATAATTCATTAATTTATTATAAATTATTTTTCACTCAAAAACTCTGAGTTTTAATGACTTGAAATGCTCAAATTGACACAACAACTTTAAAACATTTTGTGATGACAGGTTACATGATGTATATCATAATTTTATACTCGCTTGTGCTGCTGATATTACATTCAACATATCATAGTCAGGAAGCTTCTATTTGACATTGAAACCAAAGTAAACGCTTCAGGATCAGCAATAAAAATGTCATTGTTCTTGTCATTGTTGAAGATGGTGTAGGTTCTCCTTGAGTTTCAAATGACAAAACTGCTCATACAATGGCTGAGGTGCAGACAATGGCATTTAAAAAACAAGCTTGAGTTTAATATTTTGTACTGTCTTTCATCGTCTAAAATGGTTAGGATGATTTATTATGTTTTCACAACTCTTTCAAATGCAGAGTACATCCCTCAGATCATGCATTGTCTGAGCCAGGTCAGCATTGTACATTCCACACCAGAAGGGAATTGAAAACCGAAAATTTTACTCTTTGTATAGCACTCACACAAATAAATCTTCTCAAACTTCTTACTGTCAAGATATGACTGCTTACCTACATTGCAATTTTTAGTACAATGGAATAACTTTTCTTCAAAATCTAAGCAGCATAAAAACCTATAACCATCTCAACTAAATTTCTCTCACACAGAAAATATGATGATCAGGATCACGGAATGGAGTCTTGATTTAAAATATCACCTTGCCTGTCATGGATTGTCCTCAAGAGGGCAGGCTTCAAGGAGACTCTTTGCAACTGGCTGGGAATCTACAAAAGCTCTGTGAAATTCTTTCATCGTACATTGCACCCCCAGTCCTTTCACATTGTACAGTAATCTCACTCATATTCCGAAAAATCCCTTCGTGAAGCTTACCCAACACATCACTTTGTACCCGATCAGGCAGCTTTAATAATAAACATACCACCTCTAATGACCAATTTGTCCTAACACTGACCACTCCAGCCCTGTCACTGACCATTCAGCCTAACAATAACCAATCAGTCCTAACACTGACCAACTGGTCTTGTTACTGGCCAATCTGCCCCATCCAAAAAGAAACAAAGGAGTGGGGAGGATGATGTCTTTTTTTTTTCTTTCCTCACCAAAATTCTGATTAATGGGAGACACTGAGAGATGCTAGCTCCTATTGAGGGAGGGGCGTGTAGGGTTTGTCGAGGGATGCTGGGGGGTGAGCCTCTTCCACCTGGTTGTTGGTGGGGATGGACTGATCGATATTCTCGTAGCCCCGCACGGTGGGATTCGGGAAGCTCAGGTCGCCGTAGTCTCCGCCCCGACGATTGTACTCGCGGAACAGCAGGTATATCGCTACTGGCTTGAGTAGTAGATTCAGGATGCACATGCTGGATGTTACATGAAGAAATATCATTAAGGACAGAACAAAATCATCTCTGTTAACTTTTTTATCACTCTGGGTTAGTTTGCACTGAACAATTTGCCAAATCAGTGATTCTTGCAAACCATAATTCTCCCTACAGAATATAACTGCAAAAACTTCAACTGCGGAGGCACTGTTTACTTCATGTAACAATAGGCCCGTTCACAAACAACGAAAATCGAAACTTCAATCACGATCCAAATTTCGATTTTTTTTTCGACCGTCCATACACAGGGAAAAATTGCACTTTGCAGCAAGGAAAGAACGATCAGTGGCCAAATTGCGCATGCGGGAAACTCGCATGACCGAAGACTGACCCCGCAGTCCCAATAGAGTTTCGCACGCGCTACGAACGATGGGATTAAAAATACCGATTTCCGAATCTCGATCGCGCTCACACACACGGCGCTTGGCAAAATAATCGCGATTATTCTGAAAAATCACACTAATAGTGCGAGTTGGATCGCGATAAGGATCGCGGTAATTAGTGAGATTTTTCTGTCCACACTGGAAAAAATTTCGAAATTTTGATCGCGATAAGAAAATCGATTTTTAAATCGCGCTTTTTCCCTTGTGTGTGAACGGGCCTAATGTGTCGACAAGAAGCTCTATTTTGATCAAACGTGGAAAAAATACAGCACTATTTCTATCTCTAAACTACCAGGAAAAAAATTAAATGTAATTACTGCATATAAACCCTCTGCTCATGCCTGCTGCATACTGTAAAACACAATATTTCCGTTGCATGAAATTTTCACGAATTGGAGCCAACGGCCTTTTTTGTGGCATGAAATCTTCATGAGTTGCCTCTAACATTCAATGCATATAGTGTAAACAAAAACTTTCGCATGCATTTTAATTTTGCGAATCTTGGCTCTCGCGAAATTTGCGAAATTAAAATGCATGCGAACATTCCTCATTTTACAGTAGTAACTCTGCATCACTACACTACCAGTAATCATTAATTCTACATACTCTTTGTTCAGGCTAAGATCATTTCAATTTCATCTAAATTTCCAGGTTCTACACGAGATAATGGTTTACAATAATTCATAAACAGCAAAGCCCTGACAGAAAAAGCACTTGATATGTATGCCATATGAGCTATATAAATTTTAATCAGTTAATGAAAAGTTGACTCATTCATATCACTTTTGCTATTCACTATATAAAATAAGGAGTGTACACATAAAAACAAGAAGTGTTGACTCCTCCATAGCATTAGCTGCAAGGTCCATTGCTTTTTAATTCCTAACTCTAAATTCTTCAACTTTGCACAATCACTTTCACTTTAATATTCAATGACACCCGAGTGGTGTAATATGGTACAAAAAAAAGGATACCCTGCCCCAAATTTCTTGGTAGAGCAGTTTGCCACAAATTGGTCTGTACCTGCAACCAAGAGAGGGAGAAAGAGATAAAGAGAAAGAAAAAAGACAACAATGTTACTACAGAAAACACAAAGGTAAGGACAGGTGTCAGAATCAATTCTTTACAATTGGTGTTGGACTGCTCTGTGCTACTCCACCCATGATTACAAAATGCAAACTAAGAAACTCTTAACATATTTTCACTTTTCTCACATAATGAAAGAGAACTTGACTTGCCTCTTTCAAAAGGCAGGTGGAATAACATTACCCTTGGCATATGTCTAAAAAACAAACAAGAAAATGTGAAATTTTTTCAAAGTATGACATTTTGTGGAATTCTCTTGATATTACCCTTCTATCACTCTAGATGCATGTGACATCACAAACTGTGATCCAGCAGTGAGTGACTGCAGGCCAATTTCAAAAATTCATAACTTCTGAATGGATTGTCTGATTTTCCTCAAACTTTCACTGATGTGTTCTACTAGTATTGCTGTATTAACTCAACCCACATGTATAAGGTAAACTTGTCCTTTATATTCTGACTGGTTTGGAAGTATCATGCTGCTTAAAGGACAAGTTCACCTTCATTAACATAAGGATTGACAGAATGTAGCAGTATCAGTCGAACACATTATTGAAAGTTTGAGGAAAATCCGACAATCCGTTCAAAAGTTATACATTTTTGAAGTTTTTGTGCAGTAACCGCTGGATGAGAAGACTACTGCAGTGTATGATGTCACATGCGTACAAAAATATAAGGAAAATATAAAGAGGATTTCACAAAATTTCATCTTTTGAAAAAAGTACACATTCCCTTGACTCCTTACAGACATATGTTATGGGTAATATCATTCCCCCTGCCTTTAGAAAGAGGCAAGTCAAGTGCTTTTTTATTATGTGAAAAAAGTGAAAATATGTTGAATTTTCTTTACGGTACATTTTCTTCATACTGTTGTACGCATACGACATCACAAACTTAGTAGTCTCCTCATCCAGCGGTTCCAACACAAAAATGTTAAAAATTCACAACTTTTGCATCGATTGTCCAATTTTCTTCAAACTTTCACTGACGTGTTCTACTAATATTGCTGCATTCTCTCAATCCTTATGTTTATGAAGGTGAACTTGTCCTTTAATATCTGCATGAGAAAGAAACACATAAAACACTTGCTGAGTCACAAATAGAAGAAGAAACAAAAGTCAGAGACAATGACTGTAGTGAGAGAGGAGGAAGAGAAGTAAAGATAAGAGTAAGAAAGAATAAGATGCACAAGACAAAGAAGAGAAGCTATTAGAAACAGAGAAAAAGACTGAAGGAGAAAAAAAAAGGCTTCAAAGTCAACAAAATAACAAGCAAAAGTCCTTAAAAAAGACTAGGATTAATAGAGGACTGTGTTCCATCCCACTCATGGGATGGAACACCCCATGAGTGGAAAATAAAAATTGAATTGAATTGAATTGACAGAAGAAAAAAAAATTCAAAGCTTTGCACTCCTTTGCACTGAAATTGACTAACTAACAGATATCACAAGAGGGCAGTATACTCCTTTTACTCTTACCCTCAGTTGCCTAACTACGTTGTATCACTCATCAAAATCTTTACCACCTTCTAATAGTAGTAGCTCAGTAAGCTCCCTCAGCAAAGTTTGAAAAACAAGTTTTATTCTGTGTGGGGGGAAGGTGGGACTACTGGGCACTTTGCTTCCATTTCTATTTTTATTCTCAAATTCAATAAATATTTCATTTCATATGTCACATGTTCATATTTAAAAATATAAAATATTTGTCTGTGATACATCACCACAAAAGTCACATAATGAAGGAAAAATAATTTTGAGGTTTTGGGCAGATATAAATTCTCACAATGCTGAGCTTCATTGCAAACAAAATTTTTAAAATCAAGAAAAATTGAAAGTCAGAAACCTGTAATGTTATAATGCTCAAATTGTCTTTCCATGCATTTTCTTCTTATTCGTATTTTCTATTTCTTTCAAATGATCTCCAACTTTAAACGCGTAATGTGAGGATGCATGAAATATACACAGACACCAAGGGTTGTACTTACAGTGAGTTTGAGGGAAGTAGATGCCCAGGAAAATTATGTCCATCAGGATACTCAGAATTTCAAATATTAACATCTGGGAAAAAACGACAAAGAAAAGATGTAAATCAGAATGGTGACTTTCATTCAGATGAAATGCACAGTTTATAATTTTTACCCAAAACAAAAGTTTACGCAAAGTTGCATCATGGTTGCAGAGAAAATAAAATCCTGTAAATACCAAGAATCTTGAAACTGAAATAATTGCTCAGTACGTATGCTATGGATACATACTTTTGCATAAAAAAGAGAAATACACGTAAATCAGAAATCTTTCAGAGACAAAAGTTGAACCTTGTGGCAGAGCTAATCTTTAACCCTATAAGGCCCTGGGGGGGGGGGGGGGGGGGGGGGGGGGGGGGGGGGCAGCACATTGCGCCCCCTACCATATTTTCGTTTGCCACTCCTACACCTTTAACTTTATTTCATAATGAATGAAATGGGGGTTTTCTTGGCTGTAATTTGCTTAAGGACCAAAATGTGAAGTAATTATGGTTGTGAATTACCCTGAAATGGTCTTCTTATTATTTCCCTTATTTCTATATGACATAGGCATCAAACAATAGATATAATAGAAATAATAAAAAATACAGCATTTTCCAAAGACTACCCTTTAATTTTGTGCTATCTTCACACAAGCTTTGCCTGTAATATCATTTGTTTATCATATTATCAATCTGCAAACTCAAAATTTCAATATTTTGGAAATATGAAATGTGATACCAATACATGTACCCATTCCAAGCAATACATCATAGGTTTCATATATTTCTTTATAATTATTGTAATGAATAGCATCCGCAACATGTTGACCTTGAGAAATTTCAACCATAACAAATAGTGATGGTTGACTTGCTTTTCCTTTGTGGTAAATATGAAAATGATTGATATAAAATAGAAACATAGATACTGGGAATAAAGACATAAAAAGAAAAAAAACATGATTTTAGCGTATTTCCTATAGATTTCTTTATATTTTGGTAAATAGCGCCCTAAGTGGATGACCTTGAGAAATTTCAAATGTTGGGTCATGTAGAGTATGAGTTGCTCTACCCATGTGCCAAAGATGACAGTCATATATTGTACAATAAAGAAGCTATATGGGGGGGGGGGGGGGGACAATGTGCCCCCCTTGGACCTGGAAGGTGATAAAATAGCTTGGGCTTTATAGGGTTAAATTTAGGAATGTCATGCAGACCCAACTATCTTGTGGTAAAGAGCATTTTTCTGGTGCCACTTTTTAAGTATGAAAAGTATGTGGTTGTGTGCGTGTGTGTGTGTGGGGGGGGGGAGGGGCAAGTGTTTAGACCATTATGTAGGTATTCCTAAGTATTAAGTAAAAAAGTGGGGGAGGGCAGTTTAATGACAACACATCGGAATTGGTCTCTCTACTGTGTTCCTTTTTGCATGTCTATGGAAGGACAATGGGTATCGATGCTACTCGAAGAAATCACTGCAGTACATCAGGTACGGTGTACAAAGACACTTTTTTGATAACTACAATGTTGACACAACACACAAGGATCGTTTTCCTCAAACTAGTAAAATGTACAAGGCTGTGCTATTGAAACTGACAAAGGAGAGTTTGGGTAGTGTCAAGCACAAAGATGCCATTAGTGTGGCTGACAGGGAAAAGATTCAGGCCAGTAACTTGTTGGATTGTAACATGCCTGCCGGGCTCTAGAACAAAGTCTTGGTTGATATCATGACTTATTTCTGCAACAGGGGACAAGAAAATGTTCGTGTCTAAAAGCCTACATGTATGTGACTTCACAATCTCTACAGATGAGGATGGGCTGCGTTATGTCACGAAACGAGACAATCTAACAAAAAATCATGGAGAAAATTATGCTGAATCTTTAGGAGGTCATACGTACGAGAAGTTAAAGACTTGAACAATGCCAATCAAAAATGTCCAGTGCAAACCTTTGAAAAGTATACATGTTTCAAAACTGAATCTGCAGTGTGAATGATTGCAGCAAGCTCCAAAATCAAAACTGACAACTGATCCATGGTACCAGAACATGCCCGTAGGCATCAATACGCTAGCCGACGAAATGAAGATCTCCAAAGGAGCACAATGCAGCAAAATCTACACAAATCATTGTCTGCAGAGTACCTGCATTGCCACTCTTGATCAAGCAGGCTTCGAAACGAGAGACATCATGGCTGTAAGTGGACACCGTAGCGAAACATCCCTCAAGACATGGTGGTACACCAAGAAGTCTCATGTACAATAAAAAACAAATGAGTGACAAGATTAGCAGTCAACTCTATCATCACATGAATGCTCCCAAAGACAAAGCAGAGACTGATGTCAACAGCAGTGCCAATAGTGGAAACCTCCTGCTCTCCCCATCTCACAGCCTGCCAACAACGATTCCTCAAGCTCGCACGTCATTAACAGAATTGCAAATTGAACGACAACAAGCTTCGGCTTCTTCACCTTCAAGTTCGATGGTTCATCTGCCTTTACTGCTGTGATCCCAGAGTAACACCAGCAGCAGCACTACCAGCCATAATTTGACACATTCATGACTGTGTTGTGCATATTCACAACCATAATCCTAACTAGACCCTACTATATATGTACATGTGTTGGTGAACTCAAACTGCCCAAAATTCATATATGTTTGTATTAGAGAATGGAATAATTTGCCATTGAGAATTAGGTCAGCCTCAACACTATCCAACTTTAAACGTACATGTCGCATCTATCTTGAGGGAAATTTGTAAAACAAGAATTGATCAGGGAAGCTGAATTTAAAAGTATAGTAAAATAGAAAGTATCTTTCTGCAATTTCATGTGAACTACATGTATGTGCATGAGCGTTTTTGTGACACATGTTTGTGTGATTGAATGTGTGTGTGTGTGTGTACGTGTGTGTGTGTGTGTGTGCTTGTGTTGCATCTGTCCTATGTAAATATGTTACTATTATACTTCTTGTTAATATGTTTAAAACTCTAGTACGTTTTGTTTTATATGTTTATCCGGGACCCCTTTTTTACAAGCTCTGCTTCTTTTGGGGTCACAAACCATTCATTATTCTTAATGCTGTATCCTTTTGTAAAATGTCAAATGTTTAATGAATTGGTTAAATAAAACTTGAACTTGAAACTTGAACTTGAACTTGCGATTAGACTCTCCAGTCTCAAGTTTTCATGTTTCTTCAATGTTGGAGCAGACTTTTTTGGTCTCCAGTTTTCATGTTTCATCAGTGGATCAAGTTGCACACTGCCTTTCTGCATGTTTCTCCTTCAGTAGCACAAAGGTGTACTTCCATTATTTTGCAGTATCGGTACTCTACAAATGTATTATAAATATCCTCCCTGTGTGCAGCCAGGAAACTAAGCCATGCACCCGGGACACTGAGCCATGCGCCTGGCAGAAAATCTGAACGCATGGGCATGCGTCTGGTAAAGTCTGAATGCATGCCTCGATCAAGCCTAGTAGGTGTACCGGACGCATGATGGGGGAAAAGGTTGAATTTTATGAATTTACGGGCCCATTTTATAAAACAAATGATGCACAGGCCTATTTCATGGAGCGGTGAGAATTGGATGCTCTCGTTTAACTTTGGAACAGTCTAAAACCCACTCGCTGCACTCATGGGTCCACTCGCTGCACTCGTGGGTTTAAATAGTTCCAAAGTTAAACTCACACATCCAATTCTCACCGATCCACTCAGTCCTGTGCATCATTTGTATACTGGAAATGTCTTGAACAAATACGTGAGTTTGACTTCGGGTCGAAGTAGTCTTTCCTGCGAAGCATTTTTTCCACACTCTCCGCTGAACGTCCTTCATCTATGGATATTTTCCATAATTTCATTGCTTGGCATCATCAGCCCAGCATTGGGCTGCTTCACAGAAAAATCCCATTTATCAATGTAAAGTTATAGATTAGAAAATAACTCTATCATTCGCAAGATTTTAAGACAGAATTTGATACGATCTATGAATACCAGCTAGTACATTGACGTTCAATGTTAATAAAAGCGTACATTTACACATCGCCCATTCATAACCAGAAGTTTATATCCCAAGAAATCAAAGGTTAAAAAATTAGAGCACCACACGCATTCAGATTCAGAGAGCTACATGCGAGAGGGGAGAATTGTATGCTTCTAACAGTGGTTGGTGATCACAACATCATGTCATATTAGATAGTTACACCTGTTTCAACAATGGCTGTTGGCATGGTAACTGAGATACAAGCAGCTGATTGGTTGTTGCCCAGCTGTCACCATGGGAAACCAGACTCACTGCTTGCTGCAATTGTAAAGTCCTGTTATGTGAATCAGAATTCTCATGTCATTTTGGATGACAGAATAATTTGGCAAAACTAGCCATCGCGTTTCTAGGTATTGTGACATTAATCCACATACTAGAGGCTAATTTGCTAATGAATTATGCAAATATAATCACGGTATCAAATCAATATGATTAGATATTTGGCAGAGGATCATGTAATAGTGTGTCATTTTGGTATTTTAGTGTTTCATTTAATATCAAGTACTACAGACGATTATAATCAGTCCCACACCCATCCCCACCTCCCCCCCCCTTCCCCTTTCCTTTTACCCATTCTTGAATTGCATGCCTCAGCATCAGGATTTAGCAGACTTCTGATTGGATGTTTTGCCCACAGTGGGTGGGCTTCAGACTCCCACAGATGGTTCACTGCACAGCCACATAGCCAACCTTAAAGGACAAGTTCACCTTCATATACATGTGGATTGAGTGAAGGCAACAATGTTAATAGAGCACATCAATGAAAGTTTTGGGAAAATCCGACAATCCGTTCAAAAGTTATGAATTTTTGAAGTTTTTGTGCAGTCACCGCTGAATGAGAAGACTACTGCAGTGTATGATGTCATATGCGTACAACAATATCAGGAAAATATAAAGAGAATTTCACAAAATTTCATCTTTTGAAAAAAGTTCACATTCCCTTGACTCCTTACTGACATATGTTATGGATGTTATTATTCCCATTGCCTTTAGAAAGAGGCAAGTCAAGTGCTCTTTTATTATGCGAAAAAAGTGAAAATATGTTGAATTTTCTCTACATTTTCTTTATACTGTTGTACTCATATGACATCACGAGCCTTAGTAGTCTCCTCATCCAGCAGTTCCAACACAAAAGTTTTAAAAATTCATAACTTTTGCATCGATTGTCCAATTTTCCTCAAACTTTCACTGATTTGTTCTACTAATATTGCTGCATTCTCTTAATCCTTATGTTAATGAAGGTGAACTTGTCCTTTAAGCAAAAATAATGATTCTCCCTCAAAATCTGTCATAGCTAGACGGTACAGTCATTGCATAGTAATGTTATTTCTGTGTCTGAAAAAATAAAGATGTATACCACTTTTGTCTCTTGTCTACTTGTCATTGAACTTCTATTAAGGGTAGTCTTTAGCATTGGGCCATTGGGAGAAGTGATTCAAAAAATGTTTGAGTTCCAAATCACATTGAATGCATTATGTGTAGGTCAGTTGTATCACAAAACATCCTACCATTTAAAAATTTTGCAATAAAGCCTAAAGTATAAGGAGATATCACTACTTTTCTCAATAAGGCATACATGTAGCTATAGAGAGTATATTCTAGAAACAATGTTAACTTTTGTTCACATTTTGTATATCTAACAATACTTATCAAACATTGATTACACTGATTGATTTTTTTATATTGGTTGTTTCTATCCCTAACTCACATTTTAGAACTATTTTGAAGCCTTAAAGCTGGGTTTTTGTGTCATCTGCAAATGGCAAACAATGCCTTTAACCTTTCAAGGATTTTATGCTAGTTACCAAATCAATGCGAACATGGGACAGAGATCTACTTAAAAACCGGATATTACAGGGTTTGGTTCTGAAGACAGACCTTTCCGATTCTATGATCTACAAGCCTTGAAGAAAACTTGTCATGAATGAGGTGAAACATTGAGATCTTACGATGAGTCAGTGCTCGACTCTCCCCTTCAATTAATTCTAACGATTCACAGGAACTTATCAGTTTAGTCACTTCAGTTGCCCCCCCCCCCCTCCTTCCAGATAAAATCTGTTTCACATTACCGACACACCCCAACATGCTTTGGATCAGAGGTCTTAATCTTGGAGTCTATGTACCACCTTGGATTAAACACACTTTCCACGATTTCACATGCGGTACCATGTGAGGAATCAAATGATTTCACCACGGGAATGAACTATATTCCCTAGAACCATGAGAATGTCTGACAATGACTCCAATGATGACTATATCAGAGGCTGATATCATTACTATCGCCCTTTTCTTACATTTCCCACAATCACCATCATCATTTTAGGCCATAATTTTAGTTCACATAAAAACAAAGCAATAAAACAAAACAAGAAAAAAATTACTCTCACTTCTACTGTGAAATCGCCATGATGGCATGTACAATTATTCTCAATCTATTTGGATTTGGGGGAATTTGTTCAATATCATTTGCAAGTACACAGGTAAATTAACAGTGCATCTAAGAAATATCACAGTGTAAAAAAGAACAGCCTGCACACAAAGCGTGTGATGAAAAATTATGTTGTCTATATGTTGTCCTCATTCAAAAGGAATGATCATATTTTAGAAAATGAAACTGTACTCTGTAACCTTGTAGGCCTACATATACATATACATATACTTTGAAGACATGTTGCCTAAACAAGGAGAAAAAAAAAAGTATAAGAAAAGTTCATTTTATATCAATGCTGAGTAACATCATTGATTATGTTTTGAGTTGTGTGGGAGGCAGAATCAGTGTGAACAAAATCCATGGTTCATCTTTGCAATTTGTCACAGTGGTAATGAGCATGTCAGTGTGAACACAATCCATGGTTTATCTTTGTGATATCTCACTATGGTAGTGTACATGTACGTATCAGTGTGAACACAGTCAATCGTTGTCTATCAAACTCCATCTCTGATACTATGACATGAGTCATCTGACGATAATGGTTGCTCGCTGGCGTAATGCCAGAGAAGAATGCTGGGGGTTGTCATGGCGAATGTGGGGCTACTCCCACTTGCCTTAATGTGTCACTGGTCACTCAGAAGTGAATTCTTCACTTGCAATATATAGTAAGAGAAGCTTATTACAATAGTGAGTCCACTGTCACTGATGAGGAGATTACATGATGCATTAAGTTTGAATTCTTCAGCATTACCCACTCCCTGCTCTGGTATTAAGCCAATACTCTGGGTTGAAATGTGGTATCAGTATTCATGATAATGGGACTGCTAAGAAATACGGTAAGGAGAAAATGTGTCATTAAGGCAACAATGAATGACTTGAGAGAACCTTCAGGAAAGTTCTGCAATAGTCATGATTAAAAAAATTGTGTGAATGTTTTCATTCCCCTATTTATCATTGTCTGTCCACTTGGTCAACTGGTCAGTGATAAAAACAACAACAACCACTGCTCTGACAGGTTGAAAATAAAAGATGATTTGGTGGGAGCAAAAAGGAGGTATGAATGGTCGAACACCCCTTAAAAAAAAATATCATAGAGATGCACCTTTACTGTAGAATTTTCAATTGTCTGTACACTGTATCATTATGTCCATGAAACAAAGAAGCTCATATTCTGTGTGATAAAAGAGAGATAGATTCAATCTTTATCACGGTGAGGCATTTATGATTGTCCTGTTTCAATATTCTCTTCTTTTTCCCCATCACTTACACAATTCAAATCACGCTTAACCTAATACTTCACATTCCTATCACAAATATCTCTGAACACTTGAAACTTGGACTTCACTTTGCCCTGATATGAGAATACCATTCAGAAACTGAGCACAGGAAACGGTTAATGAAGTGATATTAATTTCACATTCTCAGGAAGAATATGATCTTGATTCTGATTGTGTCTGAGATATGATAAGGATGGATTAGGACATGTGATAACAACTGGTATCAAGACCAATGACAAATGATCTCCCCCCCCCCCAAAAAAAAAGGCACTTTTAAATTCAGACCTCCCTCATAGCTGCCTTCACAACAAATGGCTTAAAACTAAAGTTGACATTTATTGATCTCTCAATTTCATGGTTAGATGAGATAAAAGTACTTTGTCGCAGCATATGTCACAAAATTCCCCAAATATACTTTACTGACAATATGCAACACTCAATAATTCTGTTTTTGTCAATTGGGTCAATCCATGTCAAATCATCCAGTGCTTGTCACCCGACCCCCTCCGATTTTCTTTAAAATCGCACCAAATGTTCCCCAAAGTGTCTGACGGAAAATCCCAAAATATTTTGCCCCAAGGTCAATTGGTTGCTAAGATACAGCCTCACATAGCAACCCGTGCGCATTCCAAAATATTAGTTAAAAGAAAATTAGGCATTTTTGATTGACTGTTTTAGCATGGATATTAATGCAAAAATGTTCATTATCTGGAAATTGAGAGAACTTTATAGTCTTTGCAAGAAAAACTTACTGTGACGCGAAATTGACTTTTCGTTAACGTGCACGAGGTCACCGAAAATGGTGTTAAATGTTAATTTTGAAAATTTTAATGCATATTTAGAGGCTAATATCTTCCACATTTCATCATCTTAGGTTCTAAAATATTATGCTGTTGAAGGCTTTGACTTGCTCAGTAATTTTGAAAAAAAATCAGCGCATTCATGCGCACCATTTTTACGGAGAGCGCCCTCAAAGTTGACAAAAATGAAAAATGTGCCAAATTCAAGGTCACGGATCACCCTTCGTCCCACCTAGGAATGGCATCAATTTTTGTGTATTGATAGACATTTACCTATATTATCTTGGGTTACCAAAGAAATTTTGCTACCGAAATGTTCAATGGCAAATTTACCCCACCGAAAATAGTCGTAAACGGCCAAATTTCCATGTAATATCACATTTTGGGTTTAGAGGACATTTCAAATGTCCACACTTTCAAGATGAAAAGCACTAGCCCTGTGATATTTGCAGTAGGCATAGTCTGTTATACATATTTCTGTAATATATACCACAAAACACTTTTATTACTTAATAATGACCTTGAAATTTAATCCAAAATTTGATAAAAACAATAAATTGCTCCATTTTCCTCATTGCACTGCATATAAATACGTGTTTTGAAAGACATTTCACAGAGCAATATTTCAAGAATTATGAAAGCTGAAAGCCTACCTTATTAAGGTTCTAAAATATTTCTGCTCTTCTTTCAGATTTAGTGTCAATTTTATCATGAATGTTTTACCCTTGACCTTGAAGCCCTTCTAAAAATAGCTGTAAATTTGTTAACAACAAATTACACACACGACAGGTGTATTATGGCATGATATACTTGTGATTCTTTCACAAACACAAAAGCTTTTTATGATGTAAATGTATACACTCTAATTAATCTACACTCATGCTTGCAAGATATGTTACAATTAATAACTTTGTTCTGACAATGACCCTCAATATCAATCAAAAAAGGGGACAGTAATATTTTGTGATTTTGCGTGCATTTCCTATGGAAAACAGTGCTTTGTTTGGAAACTCATAAAAACTTGACCATTTTTACTATCTATCACTTTGATTGATTAATTTTATTCTGGTTATGGTAGAAAAGTGGCCCGTGACAATTTCCAATAAAAGAAAACACAGTTATGCTTTAGAAAATGAAAAACAAAGAAATACATAAGAAATTCCAAAAACAAGAAAATACATAAGAATTGAAATGATTTTCGAAGTTTTCATAAGGTACAGAACAAATCCCCCGAAAAAGAAGACTCTCAGTCCTTTTAATGTGCGTTTCACAGGCTAGAATACGAATCTATATTATGTTGGGCGCAACGTCCATATTATCAACTATCATTCAGTACATAATACAGGTCTTTATGGAGAGGAATAGGCATTTCTCATGATTTTGAAGGTCATAAATTGAGGGTCATTGTCAGAACAAAGTTATTAATTGTAACATATCTTGCAAGCATGAGTGTAGATTAATTCCAGTATATACATTTACACCATAAAAAGCTTTTGTGTTTGTGAAAGAATCACAAGTATATCATGCCATAATACACCTGTCGTGTGTGTAATTTGTAGTTAACAAATTTACAGCTATTTTTAGAAGGGCTTCAAGGTCAAGGGTAAAACATTCATGATCAAATTGACACTAAATCTGAAAGAAGAGCACAAATACTTTAGAACCTTAATAAGGTAGGCTTTCAGCTTTCATAATTCTTGAAATATTGCTCTGTGAAATGTCTTTCAAAACACGTATTTATTATGCAGTGCAATGAGGAAAATGGAGCAATTTATTGTTTTTATCAAATTTTGGATTAAATTTCAAGGTCATTATTAAGTAATAAAAGTGTTTTGTGGTATATATTACTGAAATATGTATAACAGACTATGCCTACTGCAAATATACCAGGGCTACTGCTTTTCATCTTGAAAGTGTGGACATTTGAAATGTCCTCTAAACCCAATATGTGATATTACATGGAAATTTGGCCGTTTACGACCATTTTCGGTGGGGTAAATTTGCCATTGAACATTTCGGTAGCAAAATTTCTTTGGTAACCCAAGATAATATAGGTAAATGTCTATCAATACACAAAAATTGATGCCATTCCTAGGTGGGACGAAGGGTGATCCGTGACCTTGAATTTGGCACATTTTTCATTTTTGTCAACTTTGAGGGCGCTCTCCGTAAAAATGGTGCGCATGAATGCGCTGATTTTTTTTCAAAATTACTGAGCAAGTCAAAGCCTTCAACAGCATAATATTTTAGAACCTAAGATGATGAAATGTGGAAGATATTAGCCTCTAAATATGCATTAAAATTTTCAAAATTAACATTTAACACCATTTTCGGTGACCTCGTGCACGTTAACGAAAAGTCAATTTCGCGTCACAGTAAGTTTTTCTTGCAAAGACTATAAAGTTCTCTCAATTTCCAGATAATGAACATTTTTGCATTAATATCCATGCTAAAACAGTCAATCAAAAATGCCTAATTTTCTTTTAACTAATATTTTGGAATGCGCACGGGTTGCTATGTGAGGCTGTATCTTAGCAACCAATTGACCTTGGGGCAAAATATTTTGGGATTTTCCGTCAGACACTTTGGGGAACATTTGGTGCGATTTTAAAGAAAATCGGAGGGGGTCGGGTGACAACTTTTCTGAAAATTGGATGATTTGACGTGGATTGACCCAATTACAAGTTATTTCAATCCCAATCTTTATCATAATCAGGAAATAAAATTTTTTATTAGGAAGAAAGATTTGCGGTGACACCATGTGTATGTAGTCCTTAACCGGATCGTAGTTTGGAAGAAGAGCTTAGAAAGAGGAGAAACGAAATCTTTCTTCCTAATTAACTTCACCATGCAAACCTTCAAACAACACATAAGATTTTTTATGGATATAAAGTGGGTACCTTTAGCAGCAAATTATACATTGTACAGGATGAGCTGTATCATACAACATAATATCATTCATTTCTCATCAACAGAAGGAAGAAAAAACAGTTATGTACATAACCTTTTGTATGTGGATGCACAGTCATGTATCTATGGCTGTGTTCATGCGAAACTAGAATTGTGTTTCTAAACACGTTAGTCGCTAAACGTGTTAAGTTGCGTTGTGTTCATGCGATTTTTCCATTTAAACGCGTTTCAAAACGCCGATCTGAAATGCAGAAAAAAGGGCGTTTTGAATGATTCTGCCAGAATCACGATCGCCGAAACCGCATGAACACAACCGTGATTTCAATCATGATTCTATGACGTCATGGTGCGCTGTGCGCATGCGTGTCTCATGGGGTATCCCACAGCTTCTTGTTCTGTTCGCGTGCTTGTGTATGTCCTATGAATCGTGTGTTTCGGTACCATACTTGCACTTGTTTGTTTACTTCAACGCCATACACCGATTCTATAGTATCTAGCTGTTTAATATAATAATACATGTAATCACTCTCTGATTGAGTTGATGATAGTAGTGGCTGCAGTGCTGTGTCTACCAAGGGAAAACAATTGGAGAGACAAAGAATTAAGATTATTCCTCGATCTGTGGGCAGAGCCTGAATGCCACAGCTTATTGGAAAGTATTCACCGAAATAAAAACGTAAAGGCCTATAATAAACTGACTGATCAGTTGGCACAAGGAGGCCTACTTGCTCGAGTTGCGGAGACATAGACATGGTCAAACTGCGTAGTGCGCTGCGCAATTGCAAAGGATGAGCAGAGCCAGAATCAGCGTTGCGAAAGCCCGCATGAACGCTCTTCCGCTGAGACCGTGATTTGAAATGCCATTTTGAATCATGATTCATGTTTGTGATTCTGGCTACGAAATTCACATGAACGCGGCCTATACCTAGCCAAGCTCTTTCACACACGTTTGTTTTATTTCCCCTTCAAAACTTGACCTTATTGCACCTTGGACCAGCCAATATTAACTGTGGAACAATGCCTTTAGTCCTTCCAATCTGGGCCACTGCAAAACAATGCCAGCGTTAGCTAATCACAACTCATTGCACATTACAAGTATTACTAAAGCATCTGTTGCCAGCCAGGTAAGGAACAAACTGGTAGCAAAATTCTGGTTGGTAAAGTGTTCACTATACAGTTGTATTGACCTAACAAGACTTAAATGGATTCCGCCCCCCCCCCCCCCACCCCCCCGAAATTATCATCTAGTCTTTTTTGAACATGGCACCTCTGAATTTGTCTGCAAAGCATGTATTCTAAAATGATTATATGGAATTCGTGAAATTCATTGTATCTGTACAAACTCTGAGAGAATCTTTTAAAAAAATTGCCAATTAGCTAAAGAAAACAGGAACTCCCATCTTCTTTAGCTGTTTGGAAAAATATGTATCTGTCATAAATCTGGTGATTTTGAGGCTTTCGAAAATTCTGTGACCAAAACAAATAAGAAATATAACTAAAGCATCATAGTGCTCAAATAAAGAATATGCTGGACATTTGTTTGCTTGCTTTTTTTTTTTTTTTTTTTACTCTGCCTTGTGAAACACAAATAATAAATAGTATAAATCTGAATAAAATGATGAATCACCAAAAAAAAAGTGTTTGATCAAGCAGACTAAGATAAAAGACGGCAGAGACAGGGAATAAATCTCAATCTTACCATGAGAACACTCTCGGCTGACTCTGGCATCATGATGGCCATAAGACCAGTGATGAGGATGATGGTGTTCATGTAGACATAGCCGGAGTCTATCCAGCCTCCCATTGATGCCCTGGGGTGGGGATGGAAGACAGGTTGGAGGTTAAGAAGGGGTATGATGGATGCAAGAGGGGTTGGGGGTTAAGAAGGGGTATAATGGATAGAAGAGGGTGTGGCAGGTGGAGGAGGGGTTGAAGTTTGTAAGATGTATTGTTGGGGTGGAGTAAGGATTACAGATTGAGGAGGGGGTTGGAGGTTCAGAAGTGGGTGTGGTGGATTGAAAAGAGGTTGGAGAATGAGGAGGGGCGTGGTGTGTGGAGGAAGGGTTGGAGGTTGATGAGAAGGTATTGTAGGTGTGGAGGAGGGTGGAGGTTCAGGTGTATTGTGGGGGTGGATGATGGGTTAGAAGTTGAAGAGGGGATTGAGTGGGTGGAAGAGGGATTAGAGGTTTTGGGTGTGGTGGGTGGAGGAGAGGTGTGAAATTGAGGATGGAGCGTGGTGGTAGAGGAGGGTTTACAGGATGAACAGGGGTACAGTAGGAAGAGGAGAGTTTGGAGGTTGAGAGAGAATGTGGTGGGGATGCAGGAGGGGTAGGAGGATGAGGAGGGCATGTGGTGAGGGAGGAGGATGGGTTGTAGTTGAGGTAATGTGAGTTGGGACGGAGATAGGGTTATAGGTTGAGGAAGGAGTGTGGTGGGTAGTAAAGGGATTATTTGGAGGTTGAGGAGGCGTGTGGTGGAGGTGGAAGAAGGGTTGGACATTGAAAAGGTGTGTAGTGGGGTAGAGGATGGTTTAAGAGTGGTTGAAAATTGACAATGGGGTTTGGTGGATGGAAGAAGCATTAGAGTTTGAGAAGGGGTGTGGTGGGGTGGAAGATGGGTTTGAAGATGAGGAAGAGGTGTGGTGGGGTAGAGGAGGGGTGGGAGATGAGGTGTTGAGGATGGTTAGGGCAAGAGACATAACAATTGTATTCATTACATAAAGGGTTCACTGTCATACCATAATCCTAATAATGTGTTTCTCTCTTTTACTTTCAATGTTTGTAAACTGTTCCTCAAGTATTTTAATGTAAGAATTCACTTATTGCAGATATTGAGGTATATAATCATCACATTAATAACTTTTACATATTAATCTGTTACATATTCAGGCACATTTGGTCCAGTTTCTGCTGTATGAATTAGCACATACTTGTATCAAATCCAGATGAATCAATTTGAACAGATTGATCATTCTTGCAAATAAATTCCTAAAACAGACTATCACCATACACATCCTATCTTCCTCCATATCCCTTGATAAATATCACATGCCTGATTGCGCAATAAATGAGAGACAAGGGAAATCCAAACATTCCCTACTTTCATGTGACTGTTTGTAGTGTGTTATAAAGGTCATGGATCCTTCGTCACATGGGGACTGTTATCATTCAAGGCCCATTCTGTTTTTTTTTTTTCCTGACGCATCACACTTGGCACATATCTCTTCAGATGTCCTGTTTGCTATGTTTTCTGATTTAACAGTTTTTTCCAGGAACTGCTTAAAAATGACAATTTCCTTTTCCAAGGAAATCTTGGATACACACAACACAAAAAGAAAACTTAAAAAAAAAAAAAAATCTTACCATACTGTCAGCACAAACTGCACACCAACCACCACCTGAAATAAAGCAGAAATAGTGAACACTGAGATAAATTACCATGTATAGACTCGAATAAAATTATGGTCAAACATAAAGATAATCATAGTATACAACCAATAGGTTGCCTTTACTACCTGAAAAGTGAATTCTTTGTAACAAAGACTT
This sequence comes from Diadema setosum, assembly GCA_033980235.1. Taxonomy (NCBI): domain Eukaryota; kingdom Metazoa; phylum Echinodermata; class Echinoidea; order Diadematoida; family Diadematidae; genus Diadema; species Diadema setosum. Next base: position 34,962,433 of record CM067077.1, on the reverse strand, counting down.
GTCAAATATCAAAAACATTTCCTAAGTATACATATATAATTGAAGTTTTTCCATTTATACTGGCAGAATCCTAATATCTATGTGTGTAAGGTCACTTGTAAATATTTTTTCCAAAAAAAAAGGTGAAGCAGTGCAAAGCAAGAATTTATCATTCATGAACTGAAGAAAAGTAAACTACATGCAGAAGATCAAATAAAATGTTGTAAATGTTGGAATGTCTAAAAAAATGTAATAAGAGTCCATTCTACTGACTGCTTCATCTTTGCACTTGAAATGTAAACAAAATTACATAATGCAAGTATTATTGATACAGAATAACTTTCAGTTTTTATGATTTACTTCAATCAACCTGACACAACATGATTACTACATTCCAGCCTATCCATAATGGGATATATCGTTCACTTCATTTTTTTTCCAGATTTGTTGAAATTCACATCAATTTTTCTGATTATCTGTTGCTTCCATTTCACTGCTCTAATCATGATCAAGCAAAGCCTTAAACAGGAGAAACTCCATTCTCCCTTTGAAACAAGTGAGGTGTTAACGTACAGCATAAAGTGGATTACATTTCAGCAGGAGAGTTACGCCTGGCACCGTGTGTGACTAAATCACCTCGTCCATTATGCAGCAGGGTGCTGAAGGAGAAACAACCTTTTTCTCCTGATGCCAACATTCAACAACCATTATTATGCCACAGTTAACATGTTGATCAAAGGTCAAGTGTATCTGTTTGTAGTAGAACCTTATCACATGGGTGCCTTAGAATACCAGCCAGATGGTTAAAAGCAGTGAAAATTTCAGCTTCACAAAACCTGAACAATTTTCTTTTCAGCGTATTACTTTTCCTCCACTTTTTATACAAGACTTTGCAAGATTCAGAGTATTCAAGTAAGAAAATACTTACATGTCAGAAATTTCTCTAATAATATTCAACTCCAAGTGTGCCACAGTAAAACCCCCTCCCTGTGTGGCACATTATTCTGAGATCACATTGCTTCGCTCCTTTTGGTAAACACTTAAATTAAAATTGGTTTTTGATCACCATTAAACTTTTCATAGAAATGTTTAAAGATGCTAAGACATGCAATCAGCAAAGTTGAAGAGAAAATTTCAAGCTTTGCTGTGATAAAAAATTTATGACACAGCTATGATAACTGTCTTGCAATGGCTGGTATGATACTGTTTAGGTCTGGGAGGCATGACTTTTACAGACACAACTGCAACAGAAAATTAGAATTTACTTAAAAAAAAAACACAAACAACTCCTCTGGAACACTGTTATTCAATCACCATGAAAAACAAGCTACCTGTGTGAGAAATGACATTACGAGTGAAGCTTAAATTGTACTGTGGCATTTGGCAATTTATTCATCAGTTTGGAAGGGATTGTATGTTTGAGCAAGTAAGCGAACTTGGTAAGCCACCGACAATTAAAGTTGAGTGTGCAAACGTGGCACATGAAGAGTTAATTGGCAACATGGTTTGGCCAGTCTTCCGTTGAGGACGAGTCCAGAGTATACTCGAGCAGGTGTTTATGGGCAATGCGTGTTGTAGCAAAATCAGTCCATCCTCAACGGGTTTATCAGACTTCCACACGATTGATGTGCTGCCTTCTCTTCAAAACATCACAAAAGAAATCTATAGACGATGAGACATTAATGTCATCATGCTATGATTCCTCTGCTTTCCACCATCCAACAAATCAAAAATCTTATCATCCCTGCGGAAAAAATAATCTCAGTCCTCTCAGGAAATCAGATTTAGATGAAAACACCAAACATTTTCCTAACGAAAAAAGAGCAAACATAGACTAATTACCTGACACAATGCTGAAACCCAAGATTTGAGAGGTACCATACACATGTACCACTCATTAATTTCTAATGCTCCTAGTGGTATTGGGATGTTATGAGGCATGTTCAAAGAATGTTAAGTAGGTCAGTCTTTCTTTATGTTTCTTCCATTCTTGGCTGCAGGCCAAAGCAGTGATATCCAGGTATTTTTGATTACCCAAATGTAGAGGCTTCATTGCCCAAAGCTGCGTGATAAGCATATATTTCAACTGAATTTCGGTGATATCAGTGGCTGGGTTTTTGCTTCATCTGCAAATGGTGAATTATGCCTTTAAAGCCTCTTAAGTGTCCACTAGAGTTAGATTTCTCTTTTGGACCCTAACAAACCTGAAAAGAAGAAACTCTTGGCTTTAGGATGTAGAAATACTTGATCATTCACAGAGCTCCATTTCTCGCCGATAAGAGTGAATAAATGAGTCTTTGGAAAAAGTCACGAGGGAAGAAAGACAGAGCAAACGCAAATTTAAATGGGACCAGCAAGGTGTCGAGATGTTATGGTTTGATCAAATAACCATGGGAAACTGGGACAACCTGCCCATCAGAGTCCCCTGAAATTATGAGCAGTGATTTTGATGAATCAAATGAATTATGCATTTCTCTCAATGTCTGACAAAGTCATCAAATTCACATAATATTATGTACACTTTCTGCTGTAGGGGCAAAGCTCGGTCTTAGACATCAGAAAGATTTCTTCTTTTTACACCAGAGTTGAATGAGAATAATCAAATTCCAAGAAGAAGAGAATATTTATGTAATATGCTATCACAAAATGCAAAACCCTCCCAACATCACAATCTTGCCTGCAGTCTATGTACTGTATGAAGGGTGATATTCCATATTCCAAGTTTGTTGATCTGAAAATGGAATTAGGTTTGTTACTCTGATGGTTCATTATTCTAAAACACACAAAGTCTTTTTACCTACATGTTTGTTAATCCAAAAAACTGTCACATCATTCTGAAGGTTCGTGATTCCAAAAATGATAACAGGTTTGCTATTTTGAACATTCATAAGAATACAAAAATGAAACAAGGTTCATCAATCCAAAAAGGTTCATTATTCATATTGTGATATATGCTGGACCTAATATAATGTGGCTTAAAGCAACCATTCTCAATTTTTAACAAATTAACGCTGTAATATATTGTGAAACCTGGTGGACTTCATACAACATGGGTTCATTTTCTTTTATACCATTCAAAATGTTTCTCATGAGTTGATTTAGAGAACAGTCCTACAATGTAAGTCAATTCCACATTTCATTCAAACGGCTCCTAACAACAACATATTTAAAAACAGACCTGAAAAGAGTATTCATCTGTCATTGATGATGACAAGTAACAGATGGACAACCTTTACCAGGCCAGCTGTTCATACCTACTTTGTGAGTTAGAGCCCACTTTTTTAATTTACACTACAGACTGATTCTGGTTAGTACGATATTAACCAATGATTCCTGTACACACTATAGCTGGGGGCCTCTCAATACAAGCAGTAGATTCTTTAACAAAAAATAAACATATGACAATTGCATATGTTGTATGTGAATGCACCTGATAAACTGATTCTAATATTACACATAATATGTGTACATACTTTGGGGAACTGACCTCATGTAGTGTCCATCATTATTATTATTTTTTTTTTTTATGAGTGCAAAAATATTCCCCTAAGAAAGTTCATCTATTCCAAATCCTCATTCCAAGTGCATTCTATCATTACAAAAAATCTTTTAAATTTCACTTTCACTTGACATAGTGTAGAGAAATAGGACATCATCAATAATATAAATTTACTACATTTTGTACTGAGCAAGAATTTAACTACCAGAGATGAGGTATTGGGCACAAATGATATTTCTGATGATGCATGTAGCTCTAAGCAAGTAAAGGTTATTGTTTTTAATACATTCTAGGAAAGCTTAATGATGACACAGTATCTACAAAAGAAAAACTGTATAAAATGTCAGATACAGCTGCAGGAATATATAGTATTGTTGGTTGACTTACATGTACATGTATATATACTGACAATAAACTGAAGTTCAGGCTGAATGGCAGAAACATTTTCTTTTTATTTTGGGTGAAAATTTGCCTACAGCCAAGCATGAAAACTAAAAGAAGCTGACAAGTCGAAACTGCAATAGAAATTAGTGAACAGGCTACAGGCTGTATATCGAGCGGTCATTATGTGTACATGTCGGAAGCATCCTAAAAATAGAACACATACATTCCTCGGCTATGCCTTTCTTCCCATTAAAAGCCCTCGGCTTCCTACCAAACTAGTAAATCTGCCACAGACAAAGTTGCCAATCTAATCTAATTAACACACCACTCTGCTTGTCGCCTGTGGCCAGTAAAACTACGCAGGAAACTCAGGGAAGTTTTGACCAACAAGCACTTCATTCATTTACCGAGGGGCCTTTTAGGTCTTACAGATTATGCAGTACTGGAAATGTTGCTAGCATTGACTAATGTCAAAAAGCATTCTTCGACCAAAAGGTAAGGACTTCTGTTTTCAAACTTTTGCCCATTCCTAGTTGCAAACTCAAAACATGAACTCAGGAGTGAATGCCCATGAAAAGTTCTTGAAATTACACAAGTTCTAGAGATGACTAAAAACGTTATGCTTATGAAACACTAAATAGTAAGGAGGATGTTAAACTTTTCTTCTGGAAGTACTTTTGCATTTCTCAACACTGGCAAGTTTTAATTTTGGTCTTAAATACTTTTTAAATACTTCTTATTTTTGTTCTGCTTTGTTGTTTTTCCTAACCTCAGATATTTGAAATAGAAGCAGGACTCAACATTTTTTTTTTTTTTGTGTGTGTGTGTACTTGGACCTAATATCCTTTAATATGATTTTGAATTCTAAAAGTGCACTAGACAAGCAAGAACTTGAAAAAAAAAGTGAAGTTTAAATCAATTTTAGAAAATGACTACACTCTAACTCTGTAAGAAGTGTTCTATTTACACTGATCAAATAGTCAATTACACTGTAAATAGTTTCATTTCCAATAGAAATTTAGCAAAGGTTATAGTGCAATGATTGAAATGAACACAAATGCCTCATCACAGATCATGTCTGTGCAGAGCAACTGTTGGTCTATATATCAATAATGACTACATTTGTAGTTGATCCATCAATCCAAAATAGTCTAAATAGTTTAACTGCAAAAGTTCATGCACATCATTTTTAGGTGCGGTGTACAACTAGTACAAACAGAGGGCATATGGTTCTCAACAAAGCAATATTCAAAACATTGAAAAACATTTTTTTTTTAATTTTTAGTTGTAACTTTAAAAATGAATTGCCAGATAAAGCTGGCCAAGGTCAAATTTTGGTTGCTACACAATAATGATGAATAATCTAGAATATATATATATATATCTAGAAATAATGTATATATTAATTTACTATAAATGCCTATAACTCCTCACTATAAAGAAGTCAGAGTGTTTTGTAAGCTCTATAGCAGTGAAAGTAAATTGTAGACAGCTTTGACCTTACTATTGTATGTGTACATGTATTCCCTCCCAGTGCTTAACAGGAAGTTACAAGTGTACGTCCCTTTAGGGCAAGTCCAAGCTATTTTGCACCAGTAACGCGTGGGACATCACAAGAAGATTTAGCCCTATATTGCACTGTTAAGATCGAAACTTCATATGTTGGGTTGCTTTTGATAGCTAGTAGGTATCTTCATTTAAAACAATAGAAATAATGAGAATAACGCGTTCAGTATTTAATTTATGCAAATTTATTCTCCAGTAACGCGTGGGACCACAAAAAGTGTCCTTTTTTTCTTCTTTTACTTTTATCTCAATTATTGTGAAAATACTTGGTATACTATAAAATCATTACAAACATCTTTTCCTACAACAATTACTGTACCTGAAACAAAACATTTCAGAAAAAATCATGAAACTGTTTTCTCTCAAGGTCAATTATAGAAAGATAGGTATAGTAACGCGTGGGACAAGTAACGCGTGGGACATTTTTGTCACTATGAATATTGTGATGTGAATTGCACATTTGCTCAGAGAAACTTTAATATGGGGTACTAATTATCTAAATAGATGTATTTCTAATAAATTCTTGCAAATTCAAATGATTTAGACCCACCAAAACAATAGATATAATAAAAAATATGAAATGCCTGTGTTATCCTTTATTTTCTGACATTTGACTTTGAATGTGACCTTGAAAATAGCATGTAATGATCTTTTGTGAATTATTTATCCAAAGTGGAGTTTTTCACCAAATTTCAAGTCAGAATTCAGAAAATTACAAAAAATCCCTCAATAATGTACACATTTCCCATAGAAGACTAAGATTTAGTACACTTCCATTGACTTGTACACAAATCGTCCCACGCGTTACTAAAATGTCCCACGCGTTACTAAATCTAATTGAAAATTGCAAGTATGAGATTTATCAGACTAACTTTTTATCTCTTGGATATGATTAGGTCCATTGTGAATTTGGTCTTTTGAAAGTTTCAGGTCAATTAAATCGTTAACTTTTATGCAAATGAGAAATAATGACCTAAAAAAGTAACGCGTGGGACATGCTAATTTTGGCCCATCCCTCATTTGCATATCTAATCAGTTGAGAAACTGAAAATCACAGTCATGATAACTTGTTAGTCAGACTTAAGGTCACCATACTTATTTTCATAAAAACTTGTAAAAATTAAAAGATATATTTTAAAATGCAGAATTTTTGAATGTCCCACGCGTTACTCTAAATTTTAATTTATGCAGATTAATTAATTTATTGCTGGTTATGCGGAAGGATTTGTACTTTTTCTTTTTGATATTCATGTATTTTAACTTCTTAGCTTTAAAATGATACCAAGTTAATGTAGATTGACCCATTTTGAATTTTCAGTCTTGTGTGATCAAATAGCTTGGACTTGCCCTTTAGCTTTCAAGGTTTGATACCATAGCCGTGTGTGTGTTCCTGACACAAGTATTAAAGGGGCAACTCAGACCCTTGTCCTGTCAAAACAAGCCACTGCTTATAATGTGACATCTTCAAAGTTCTAATCATGTACGATCTAATGAACTGCTACTGAGAAAATTCAATGCTACACATACGGTAAAATCATACCAAGCACATAAAGTGAGAGAAGATACATAACAGTGAGAGCAAGTTATGTCGCACTTACAATTCTATGAACCATTTTTTGACAAGTATATCAATTTATATCTATGGAAAAAAAAAGCAATACTTCATGAATCCATAAAGCTAATTCATGAAGTAAACTTTTGATAAAAATGGCTAGTGAACTCTTGAAAGTATATCATTAAACCGATATTTCTTGCAATCTACAGTAAAGGGTACAATATTGTGACAAAAACATGTGCAAAGGATTATTGACCTCAAGTGCCATGAACACAGCCAGTATACAACTGTACTTTGAACAGTTTATGAAAACAGCCACCAGAAGTTGTGTTCTTTTTCAAATGAAACCATTCAACAGAGAACAATGAAAGTCAAATTGCTTTACTCTGTCCTGGCTAATGATAAAAAATCAACTCATAACCCTCTTCTGAATAAAACCTGCAGTCTTAACATCATCAAAAAACCATAAAATAGAAGCCAGGCTGCTCCCTTCAGAAATCAGCAAATCATAAGGAAAGTCAGGATCTTACGTAAGAGGCATATTTAACCAGCACCGGTTCCAAAACTTCAATGACATCCAGGCAGCTAGCTTCACAATTCCACACTCTCGCCTGAGGACTCATGTTGCTCTCCCAATCCTGTTTACCCCTGAATAACAAAACCAAGCTAATAAACTAAGTCAGAACAAGCCGGGCACACTTTACCCACACGTGCAGTCTCCGTCGTCTCAGATACAATTCGCGGTTATTGATCCTTTTAATCACCGACAGTTGTCGTTCCTTGCGTCTCCGCTCTTGCTCCTCCCGTTTTTTTTCCAGCTGGTACATGATGGTGTATCGGTACATACTGACTCGCTACCTTTGGCAGATAACACTCAATCTCTGCCAGAAAGTTCAGTTTTTTTTTTCCAAAAAAAGAATCTGTGTAGCTGCTTCGATGGGAGAATTTAGTCCAGCCCTGCCAGGATTTTCCCCCTCTGCCTATAAGTTTGCGAACACTTTTTGGAACTGTTTAGCAGGAATTAAACGTGCTTAGCCACGGATCACTTGCATTCAGAAGTGTTGGGGAGGAACTGAGAAGGGGTAAAAGGGGGGTTGTGTCAGTTGACAGCTGTCTGGAACTCTTGGTCATTGCCTCAGTCCCACTGCTTACAAATACTGTGGTGAGTCATACCCAGATTCTGTTTAATTGAGTGAAAGAGATACTACTGATCATTAGCTCAGAACCATTTCTGGAATTTGTCAGAGTCCAGTAATGCCATCTTCTGTGGCTTCAAGAAAGCCCTTCTCATTGGGTCCCTATCAAGCAGGGGAGTATAAATTTCTGAATTGGCAAATTTTCAAACTTGAAAGATTTTCTGCATAAAATATGTGTAGAATGCATTTACCATGGTAGCAGTGAACACAAATAAAGCTGCACTTCATCTTTTCAAATTATGTATTAGTATGGTTAAGTCGTTAAAAATATATGTTTTTCAAAAACTGAGTAGAGTACAAGTGGAAAACATCTCTTGACTATGATTTATCGAATTTGATTTGCAAAAAAAAATGTATTTGGAAGAAACATGTTAACAGCTTGTCTTCAGTTAGCTCAAAAATGTATTACTAAACACATACAAACGAAATTTGCAGTAAGTCTGAAACCCATCTTAGTCACAGACTTGTGTTGTGTTGTCTCTATTGGGCTGATCCCTTCGACTCGCTTTTCCCTTTCAGATTGTGGCATAGATTAAGCACATTCCCACGGATACACCTTATGACACTCCCAATGTGGGGATTAGCCTGGAGATCAGGTAGATGAAGAAATCTTGCCAAATGACATGATATCACTGACTGGTCAGTTTATTTTAGCAGCTGATCAGTTTGATACCACAGTTGTGAATCAAAACAAACGTAGCATGAGCATGTACTCATGAATGGATGTGAGTGTATGTATTTAAAGCACATTATACATTTGTACATCATATGAGAGAGAGAGAGAGAGAGAGAGAGAGAGAGTGTGTGTGTGTGTGCACATGAACAACATTTTAAATGTGTGTGTGTGCACATGAACAGCATGTTTAAATGTGTGTGTATCATGTATGCTGTAATTGTGTGACTGTGTGTAGGTGCAAGAATCAAAGAATACATTCATCTTAGATATGTGTGGATTGAGTGAATGCAGCAACATCGCTAGAACACATTTAAGTGTACATGTAAGTGTCAGGAAAATTGGACAATCCATTCAAAAGTTATAAGGGGGTCACACTGTTATGAGAAAATTTTCCTGCTCACCAAACCAAGCCCTTTAAGAGGATTCATTGGGTGTGTGTGCGTGTGGGGGGGGGGGGGAGGGGGGGAGGGAGGAGGGGCAGGGGAAAGATGGTATCATATTGGTTGAGGTGAGGATTCAGGCTTTAACTTTTGCAAGATACTAAAAAAAAAATGATTTATGAAATGTTATTAAAGAGCATGCAATCCTAACGGAAATCCGAAGTTTATTTGATGAATTTTGAAATGGCTGATATATCCAAAAACAAAGTAAAACAAATAAGTGATCCTCATAAATTTATTTATTAGGGTCCCTTTGTTTTGGATATCTCAGCCAATTCAAAATCAATTTTCATCAAATAAACTTTGAATTTCTCTTAGAAATTTATGCTCTTCCAAATTTCATATGAGGTTTCTCATTATGTCAAAATCACCATTTAACATGTTGGAATTGGACATCTGAAGCCCCATCTCAACCAAAACTGTACCATCCCTGCAACCTTAACCCATTGAGGACGAGTCCCGAGTATACTCGGGCAGGTGTCTATGAGAAATGCGTGTTGTAGCAAAATTAGTCCGTCCTCAACGGGTTAAAGAGCCCTTATCACTAGGCTGCTACACAAATTCTTATAATACCATGGAATATTTAATCTGCTTATCCCTGGCAACTTTCTGAACAGGTGTATAATGGGGCCCACATACACAGTTTCTGCAGTATTTTGTGACACTAATAGCTTTCTTGTACATTTATAAGCAAATCACAGAGTCACTGAGACCCCAAAGGATCAATTTGATGATGTTAAAGGGTGTGTACAGTTCTGGTCGAGGTGAGGATTTAGCTTTTAACGTTTTGCGAGATATTCAGAAACCAATCTATGAGATGTCAAAGAGCATGCAATTCTAAAGGTTATCAAAAGTTTATTTGATGAAAATCGGTTTTAAAATGGCTGAGATATCCAAAAACAAGGTGAAACAAAAAGATCCTAATAAAGTTGTGGCCTGTCGCCTTTTATCATTATCACCTTTTTGGATATCTCAGCCATTTCAAAACCAATTTTCATCAAATAAATGTTGAATCCATCTTAAAATTACATGCTGTTTCAAATTTCATTTAAGAGGTTTCTCATTATCTCACTTAGAAATGTTCAAAACATGAATCCCTTACGTGTACCTCAACCAGTACTGTACAGTCTCTTTAAACTTCATCACATCTCAATGTTCCTCTAATTCTCAGTAAACAAGGCACACAAAAGAAGTGCTCCCACAAAGAGGTTGATACAATTGTATGTTCTTGTGATAACATAATGATGTCTTTATATTTATCCAGGGTAGCCTCTTCAGTATTGCCACAGCTCTACCCGAGGGCCCTACCAATAGAGGACATTATGATCTAACCACAATCTTTTGACGAAAACATGTGCTATCAAGCAGAGAACAGTTATCTCAGAGTGAGGTAGGGTTTGTTAAAATCTATCATCTTCCTTTTTCTATGCATGTGTTGAATATACAGGCTCTCATGCGCGGAGAGTATCATAATGATAGATACGGCGCATTATAAATATACTTCATTATTATTATTATTATTATTATTGTTTGGAGAACATAGAAGCCATCCCTCATCTCTCCCGAGACTGGCTAAGCATGCAGTGATACAGCTTGTATATCACTATAACTAAGTATGTGGCTTACTGTAAAATGCAGTCACAACCAATTAGATGAGACAGCATTGGAATTATGACCTTTGCCACAATTATGCGAGTATCCTGAAAATGAGGCCAGACATTGAGTCATCTGTAGGCCTATACTTTGAAACCACACGTCACTGTTGTACTTTTCCCCATTGCACTCAGTACTGACCAATACTTCTTCCAAAATGGCTTAAATTTGTCAAAACATATCATATGGTAGCAAAAAAAAAACAAAAAAAAACTTTTGGAGACTAAAATGTGATTCAGATGAAAATTTCCATTTTTTTTTTATTACACTTGTCATGGACATATGACTCTTCCATTTAAAGCAACAGAGAACTTAATGTGACAACAAAGATGAAAGTATGTGGGACTAACATAATCAGACTGACTGTTCATTTGCAAGCATCAAGTAGACAGTCAATTTTTTTATCGATTCCTGGCCAACCTTTCGTTTTCTCGAGATCCAACTGAATGCCACTTTTGTTTTGTTTCATTAACTTCGTGTTTTGCCTTTAAAATGAATGTCAGTGGAGGTTTTAGAGTATTTTCCTCACCAAACTGGAAACCCTTCCTATACAGTGGGTAATGAGATAGGATATGTTTTGGGTATGGTTGATGGATCACTTACCCACAAAATGATTCCTCAAAAGGCATACAAATGTATCTCTGAGTTTGTATAGTACCAAATTAAAGTTACATGACAAAATGCTTAGAAAATGCTGGAATATATCGATCCCATAGCTATCCTTAAAATAAATGTCATTTATAGTCTTAACATTATCTGCAAGGCCAGGTTAAAATTACTCAGTCAATACTCTATATCAAATTTAACACAATCCTATCACCTATAGTACGACAATGAAATATAAATTTTGTGCCTGATTTGTTTAACTGAGCAATAAATCAGATTCTTGCCAATGTCAATGACTGTTGACATTGAGCTACCAGATACCATTTTATTGCATCCTTGATCACTATAAATGCTTTATTATGACTGTTCATGGACTGTAGCTGTGATGCTTTACTGTACTGTCATATATTTACACTGTACTGTATGTAAATATTTAGTTAGCTCTTAATATTCTGCTGGTAACTCACGATTTTAGATTTACTATCACTGTCAATCAGCTATAATGTGTCACATAAAGTCTAAAATGTCTCTGATTATAGTTGGGAAAACTTATATTACATGGATAGCCGCCATGTATAGTAATACTACTGATATTCCTATCACCACCAGAGTACCAGGTGGTATAGGCATACACATCGCTGGAATCACGACGCCACAATCCCGGGCTGCTGTACACTCAGTGAGTAGTGTGTGTATACCAGCTGCACTCGTGACCGGACCCAGCCACTCATCATGTGAGCCAATGCAATATGCGCTAGCACTGTGTAAATATCGATCAGAAAATTACGCTAGAGCGTTTCAAGGTAAACACATTGGGGTTGTCTCGATCAGCTACCTTTGGAACATGAACACAAATTGCAAAATCAGGTTTTATCCTGCTCCGCTTACGTACCTTCAAGGCGAATTTATCCACAAGACTCATGGCTAGAAATTGTGATGGAGATACCGTACTAGACGTCTTCCCGTTCTCTTCGTGCAGTGGTGGTGGTTGCATAGTACCAGTACTGAGAGCTGCAAGCACGGGTGTAAAGGTGAAATGAATGGATGAATAGATTATTATGATCACACGCGCGAGTGTATACCTTTCACCTGCTGGCTTATGTTACTGTGTGGGGCAATCATATCAGTGT